>VWZV01014406.1:44449-447111 GCA_013397155.1 Irena cyanogastra | reverse complement strand
CTCCGCGGGGACGGGGAGCGGAGCAGCGGCGGGCGGCGCGGGTGCGGGCGGGCGGTGCGCGGGAGGCGGCCGGGGCCGTGTCTGGGCGATGCGCGATGCTGCCCGCGGTACCGGGCGGGGGGCGCGGCGGTACGGGCGTGATGCGGCTGCAAGCGCCTTGTTCCAGGCGGTGCCGTGCCGGCTCCGCTATCTCTCCAGCCTTGCGCGACCCAAGTACCGCTTTCTTGTTCCTTGCGAAGGCTTTGTTCTTGGTCCCCGGGTAGCGCTCCTCCTCGGTTGGAGCTGCTGGAGGGGCACGTTTCTCCGTGGCGCTTGTAGTTATTCTCAGGGAAACCACCCGGCACAATTGTCAAAAGTGCAAAGGAATTAATGTTTTAAATTCTTTTAGTAATTATAACCTCATCAAAATCTACAGAGATGCGGCATAAAAATAGTTGGAAGAAAATATTGCGCGTCCCTTTCATATCAGTTACCCCCGATAGTGCATACCGAGGTTTTAAATGGTCAACAGGACCCAAAACTGTACTACTTGGAAAGTTCTCTGTGTGCAACAATTGCCATCGAAGTTGTGGGAGGAGAGAGCAAAATGCCTCTTCTAGAGCCTCTTCTTTACCATTTTGTTGGTTTCACGTGGGTACGTGCAAATGGCTTGATTGTTGTGAGTGTGCTTTAAGTAAAAGTTTTTCAGTCCCCAGATAGCACGTTACACATGCCGAGGAGATTATAAATGTGCTGCATATGTTGCATGGCTGCACATTAGCTAGATGGAGCATGGCATGATTGCTGGTGCTTGGGTGTAAGTGATAAAGGCAGAAGCAGAGAATAAAAGCTGTCAGAGCTGTAAGGCAGAATTAATTTCTTTTAGGGATTTCCTAGTGACATCATTCATAATTATATGGCTTAATCCTCTAATCTACTGTAGTGCCTTCAGTTCACGTTGGGCCGAATCCACCAAGTCCTGAGATGATTTCTACTCCCGCCCACCTGCCTGAAGCATTTGGAGTGTTGCTTGTGTAAGCCACTGATTCAAGGGGAATGGCCCAATTACTTTAAATAGGAATTGAAAGCAGTATCATCCAGAATCGGGCCCAGGCATTGCACAGCTCTTCGGTGAGCGCAGACGGCTTGATGCTTAATTTTTACTTCAGAAAGAGGTGGTATTTCCAGCTACTTGTTCCACTGGAGAGAGACAGCATAAAATGCTAGATGCAAGTGTGGTTGATATGCATGTGGTATCTTTCTGATAGACTGGGGGAGACCACAGGGGAAAAAGAGACTTGGTTATCATATTGAAGCTGCTAATTTGTTGTTTGTTAATTATTAACTAGGCATTTGAGTGCCTGCTGCCGTTTGAAGACCAGCTCAGGAATATGACTAGGTATTTAAAGAAGTGTAGGCTCTTGCTAAATAGTTACTGTGACATTAGCAACGGTTTCTGTTTTCGAAAGTATTTTAATTTCTGGAGGAGAACACTGAAACTGTCACACAGGATCTTTCGTTGGCATAAATTGAAGCTTGTGGAGCTACAGTAATGTATACTTGTTGAGCCTTGGGTATTCGGGGTGAAATAAACAGCTTTAATAGAGCAGTGGAGTGACTGTGATTTATGGGAGATCGCCTATACTTGCTCACTGTGGTTTCTGTCCCCACTCTGTTGATGGCTGTGACAGAGCTTTCACTTACTTTAATGGGTTTAAGATTTGTCTTACTGAACACAGTTTGTCCTTTCTGCTGAGCAAGTTTTAGTATCCACTTGACCTCCCTTCATATTAGTAGATTATTGCTGATCTGAATAGATGTAACCCATTTCTAATGAGGGACTGCATACTCTGTTTCTCACAGGGATGGCAAACACTTGTCTTTGCTGATAGGTAAGTTCACACAATTTACATTGTGCTGCTTTTCTGCTGGATGTAAACCTTCGAAGAATAAAAAGTCTTTTCTTGTTTTGGTGCTGGTCTTTATTCCAGGAGGGGAAGGTGTTTTTAGTCCACCAGTGTGGATGGTGTCAGTTGTGGTCATTCCGTACCTGAGTGCCTGTGGTGGAAGTCAAAGATAGTACAAAAAGCCTGGTGATGTTGCTGATTATCTGGGAAATTTTTACCTTTGGAGAAGTTTATCTGGGTTCTCTAATATTCTCCCAATTCCAATTTTGTACAAAAAGGTGTTTATCCCCATATCCTCATTGAAAGCACTGTGTGTGTGGTTGTGTCAGCACTCTTGGAGCTTCAGTTCCATCAGATGCCTCTAGATCTTAATTTTCCTTATAGAGTAAGGTTGCTAGAGACCTTCTGAAGCTGTATTTTCAGTATTTTTTAATGCTCTGTCCCTTGTGGAGTAGAATCCTCTATGTTAGTACATGTTATTCCATCAGCTTTTCATCCTTGAGGAAAACAGAAAGTTCTGGAGTACAGAAGATTTATGAGTAGTATATGTAACTTCTTGTTCGTTCTGTACACCTCAGTAATTTCTCAGAGCCTTTCAAAGAATCAAACTAGAGTACTTGCTGCTTAAATGATCCAGAAGTATAGTCCTGGAATAACAAATCAATCAATTTAGACCTCAATGTGAAGTCTACTTAGTGGAAATCAATCTGGACGTGCTTTACAGGTAATGTCCTTGCTCCATGGAAGTCAATGGGACTTTTACCATTGACTTCAGCTGTGTCAGGATTTCATTCTTGGACCCTGTTCCTGTTACTGATGATGTTAGTGAAAAATTTAATTAGGAAAGTGTTTGGATTCCACACAAGATATTTGACCTGTGTCTCAGGCACAGATCTCATGTCACTCTTACTGCTGTGTTGAGAGAAACACTGAGGTCAGTTTGCCTTCTTCCCATCCCTAGAGAAAAGGAGGTGTGTTTGATGAATTTAGTGTGCTAACCATCAAGTTGCCCTGCGCTCTTCAACGTAGCATTTTCAAACTTCTGGAGTCTGTGTCTTTTGTGTCAATCCCATCAAGTTGACACTAGATCGAAGAGTACCCAGGCTTTTCCTGGGCATCAGCCTTTTACGAATTTCACGTTTAGATTTGTGCTTTTCCAGTAGGTGCTCCCGCAGCCCAGAGGTGCTGCACCTGGTTTGAGTGAGTGAATGTGTGCTCTTTGTAGGTGGGCTTTGGCTACAACAGAGGTGTGCTTCAGAAGCAATATCAAACCCCTTGGTGAGTCACCCAAGGCTCTTAGTCTACAGGAGGGTGTTCTTTGCCCTGCTACCATATCTGCTCCGTGCTCCTTTGGTCCAGCTGGGAAAATGGATTACATTTAGGTGATGAGCTGTGGGCCTGGTCAGTTGGTCACAGCTAGGTAGGAGATGTGAGAGGAGTTTTCAGTCCTGACATCTCCCTGAAAATAGTGTGGCCAAGAGGTGAATGCTACAAATCTCCCTCATTGTTTTGGCGTAGGTGGTTATGCTTTTCTTTATTTATTACTCTTTAACCTTTGAAGATACTGGATAAATGTGTCAGTTTTAGAATGCTTTAACACGTGTGTAGTAAAATCTCTGGGAAGGAAATAGCTTAATTGAAAGACTTGGAGTAGAATATCTTCTCTTTCCTGCAGCACAGTTACTGTCTTGTGAGTAATTACTGTGTACAGTGTGTGTGTGAGTGGGAAGGTACTAGAAATGTCTGTGCTGGATATTCTTCTCTATTCTTTCTATTACCTGATTTGAAATAAAAATTGATCTAACTCTCTGTACCTCCAACAGCTGTAGGATTTGGAATGGATCCTGACTTACAAATTGATATCATCACAGAGCTGGATCTGGTGAATACAACCCTGGGGGTAACACAGGTGTCAGGACTACACAACGCCAGCAAAGCATTTTTATTCCAAGGTGAGAGAAACAGCCTCAATTTTCTTATCTTGCTTCTGTCTGCATGAGCTCAGGAGAGCTTTGATGCTTAAGTGGTTCTCTGTAATGGTGGTCTTACTTAACTATTGCTTTCTTTTATTTCTGTTTCTTGGAATTAGTTCTTGAAATACAGATGATATTTTTTGTGTGTGTGCTGTCAGGTAGTTGCAAGGGAATTTAGGGAAGTATTTTTGGGTAGGTTTTCAATACACTCCCCAGTGTGTATTTCTCAGTAAATATGTCAGAGTGGTTCCAATGAATGGACTTGTGGGTTTTTTACTCTGTGATCATATACATGCAGAGAGACACGCAGCTAAAGCTGTGTAACTATGAGAAGGCCTTTCATGTGTTGACACTGAATGGCAACGTAGCAAGTCTTTAATGAACTTTGTGAAAACTGCTAAAGGGGCCAAATAGAACAGTTTTGTACTTAAGTGCCCAAGCTGAGTATCAAGGACAAGATAAGTCACTTTGTGGTTTTTTTTTCTCCCCTTCATTAAGTATTCTAACATAAAGTTTGTGAAGTGTTTGAAAATTTTTTATTTTTTTTTTGGTGTTTTTACTGAGTGAAATTCTGGATGTAGTTTTACAATGTATTTAAATAAGGTCTAGATTAAGGAACAGTGTCCCATGGGGTGGAAGCACTAAGTTGCTACAATATGCTAATTAGGCAAGAAAGACATTTATATGACTTGAGATTAACATGTGAATTAAAACACCATTGGAAACATTTTTATTGTGGCAACTTCCTATGTTTTTTCTTTACTGTGCTTTAGTCAGTGTTGAAGTGTGCATATTAGTGTCTTCCTTTTCCTTATCTGTCTTCGGTAGCTGTTTTTGGAGGCAAATGGTTATGATCTCATTTAGCTTCAGTTCTGGATCTGCAGTGCTAGCTGACTTTACTGTAAAAGGGAAGTCGATCTGTAATCTTAGTTCATTCTTTATCTGGCCAAGGCCAGTTTGGGAGTCAGAGCAGAGAGGCTTCTGGGGACCACCTCAGGATTTATTTTCTGTCTTTTATGATACAACAAGTAGCTTAATTTTCACTGATTCCCAAATTAGTGTCCAGAAGAGCAGCATTGATTCTTTTTGCTTAAAGATAGCAGTTGTTTTTCTTTTGATACCCTGACTTCAGTTTTGTGTATTATGGACAAATAATATTATAATCATTCCTCTAAGAACTGCAGTGGCCTAAATATGTTAATAATTCCAGTTGCTATTCCATGCAGTTAATTGCAACCACACTGATGAACTGTTGTGGTGAGTTTTCAGATTGGTGGTCAGAGCTGTAGGGAAGAAGTTTGAGATGTGTTTGTCAGGACTTGGATTGAGACCACTGATACTGAAAGTAGCTGTGAAAGGTTAATGGTGAAGATGTTTTGGATATTCTATTTTTTCCTCCTTAGAGTTGTCCATCTGTAGTTTAGGAGCTTAGGACTGGTGTAAAAAAGGTGGAACTTACAAAATCCGTATGAACAGATAAGCTGAAAGATAGATGCTCATGGGAAGCAGTAAATAAACATTCACTGTATAAAATGAATAAATAATATGAAGACTGTAGGTAGGTACATAAAGCTTTTTTTAATTCCCAGAACAGAAATGCTTTTTGCTAATGCACACAGGAATAGCCCTGTTCTTGAGTATTGCCTCCAGTGTAAAACTTCCTGGAAGGTGGCTCAGGAAGACGACTCTCTTCAGTAAAACTCGTCAGCCCTTGGGTCGTGAGAAGGGCTGATGAGTTTTTGCTGTAAGCAGGGATGGAAGTCTGGAGCTGCTCTGTTCTCTTCTTCCCCTCTTATTCCTATCTGTTATTTGTTAAATGTCAGCAGTGTGTTGGCAGCTGTAAGGATTCCCTTTTACTAACAGAGGTGACTTACTTTACAGCTACAGTCTGGCCATGTGCCAGGTCTTTTGGCTGGAACCTGGAGATACTCAGTTTTGATTTTTATCTTGCCATACAGTAAAACCAGTATGGAACTCAGAGCAATGTATGGGCGACTGCTATGTCTAAGACAGAAGTAATATTTTCTCCCACAGAGATCCACAAAAAAAAACCCTTGTCCAGCATGACACTCCCAGAGGAGAGAAGAACCTGGAAGTCAGTGCTTAGTTTTAAAATTACTGTATCCTCTTGGACCAGCTATTCCAGCCTGGAAGATGTGGTCCTTTCAGCACAGCTCTGCTCTGGTTAGTCCTTACCACATGTGAGCAGGTTGTGTGTGCTGTGCCTTGCTGTGCCCACTGCTCCAGTGTGCCCTTGGAGCCTCTGGGCAGGGCAGGACCTGTTTCACCTGGCAGGATGATTGCTGCACACAGAGCCACGTTAGAAGACCTCTTCCCTAGGGTGCTTTCAGTGCTGAGGATTCCCTAGTTTAGGAAAAAAGAGTTTGTGTGTTCTTTGGCATGTGGTTTTCACAGTGACAGTTTTTCCTGCCACCTTTGACAGCGTGTGTCGGGGCTCTGAGCTTTCATAAAGGCTCCCTGTGGAACATTTTCTGTCTCGTGAGATGAATTTTCTAAAATGGCTGTACTGGAGCTGTTCAAACAGAGTGTCCTTTTGTGTGCTCCAGCAAGTTTAGAACTTGGAGGTAGAGAAATGATAATTTTTTCCCCAACCCAGGCAGTTTTATGTCCAGGGTAAGTCCAGGAAAATATGGAATGTTTTCCTAAGCAATTATTTTTCTGTGAATTAAACTATTTGAAAGAGAAAGCTCTATAAGTTTTGAGCATTCCTTCAGTTGCCTTTAGAGACAAAAAGAGGAAATGAAAAAGGGGCTTGATATGAAGATATGCACAAAAGAAAAGGAAAATATTATTATAATATTACCACTTTTAATCAGTGATAGCTCTCTTACAGTAAGTGACATACTGTTTGTTACTGAGTTTTTGGGGAGTGATGTCATGATTTAATTTATCCTAGAGAAAATGCAGAAAGACTTTTGTTTGAGGAGTTTGTGATTTCAGTCTGAGACCATCCCAGTAAAGCTGATGGAATTTGCTGATTTTTTAATAATATTGGTATTAACAGCCAAACCTCAGATTTCTGTGTGAAAATGGTTTATAGGCTAAGAAACAAATTTGGCTCTGTTGCCAATTGTGTGACAGTGTGGTAGAACCAAAATGGCAATTGAGAGATGTGGGTTGCCTTTGGGCAAGCAAATCTGTTCCTAATTCAGAAAAGCATGGAAACCTATAATTAAGTGTAGTCATCTGAGTTGTCCTGCTGGGCATGGACTTCGATTGTTGGAGTATTTCAGCTGGATTTTTGCTTGATCAGTTCCATTATTTGAATTTTTCAGTTCTATTCTCTGTGAAAGGGGGATGAGGAAATTAAAAAAAAAATCAGTGTAAGTGCTGACAGTGTGCATTAGAGGAAATGTAGATATATAACTCATAATTGCAATTCTGCAGTCTGATTCTTAAGATCCATAACATTCTGGTGTCTTAATTATTTATCTTTTATTGACTTCTACACACAAATGTGGGGGAAAATGTCTTTGTGGGCAGATGAGTTGCTCTAGCATGAAAGGGCAAAGTGGAGATTCCTGATGGGTGCTTTTGGGGAATGGGGCACCCAAAACCCTGATGTCTGACCCATATCTCCTCACCTCCAGCCAGGAGGCCAGTGAATTCAAGGAAACAGTTGTGGGGGTGGGTGGAAAATCTGCCTCAAAGGAATATACTGAAAATATGAACTTTTCACCTAATGTTTTACAATAACATCTTACAAACATCAAATGTAAGGCATCTACAAATAGCATCTTACAGGCATGAAAAATGAACAGGATCAGAACAGGATTATACTGTAAATTGTAGGTAATACAATTAATGTAAATAATACATGAATGTAATTAATAAAGACTGTAAATAGTACATTAAGAAACCCTGAGCTATGACTCCCTTGATGGGGCTCAGTCCTGTTCTCTGTTTCAGATAGCAGGGAAGTAGGGCTTCTCCTGACTTTGACTTATCAGGATCTTGAGTTCAGTGGCAGAGGAAAGCTCTGATGATAAATAAAGCAAAAGGATTTTAACTGGTCATCTTGTTTCTAGGTAGACTGAGACCAGTTTTTAGCCTAGCTGTTAAATTATGTGATTACTTTAACCAGTCTAACTCTTGTTCCATGCTCAGTTCTTGTTGTGGAAGTAAAATTTTATTCCTTTTATAACCTATCAGCTAGGCCTATTTCTTTTTAATTCTTCTTGCAACATCTCTTTGGAGTTAATAGAGACTTAAAGCCTTTACTTACAAAACAGTCCTCCCCCACCTCTGCAAGTTTATTAAGGCTTTGCTGTTTCCTTTACTAGCAATCTGGCACTATTTTCCAACTTAGCCTTTAGATTAGGAATGGTCTTTTTACTATGTGTACTATGTTTAGCACTCAGCAAAAGACACCACCAAGTACTGTTCGAAGTCTGGAGATGTGCAGTGCTTTGTTCTTGACCATTTCTTGGCTTATATTAAACAACCACGGGATTTGTAAGAGAAACACCTGGCCTGGAGCTCCTGCAGCCCAGAGTTCACTGATGCTCCTTGTTCCCACTTTGTAGTAGAGACTGCTGAGTTCTTTTCTGTGCAGTCGTGGCTCCAACAGGAAAGGTGAAAGAATAACAAGTATCTTAAAGCATAGAGAAAGTCAATGGTTTTGTGAGAAAAAGAAAGAAACTTGTTGAGTTCCTGAAACAAAAGGACTGTCCTGCTTCAGGCCAAAAGAGACATCAAAGCTGCACTTCCAAGGTGGGTAGAGGTGCCTCCCAGAAGACTCTTGAGCTTCCAGAAGAAGTGCAATCCTCTCTGCTGGTGTTTTCCTTCAGTGTTTTATGAATCCTGGCTTTTTTTTTTTCAGACTAATTCCTCACTTAAGAGAGTAGAAGTGTTCCACTCCAGGAATCCCAGTCCAAGAAGTCAGGTTTTGCAGTGCTGAACTGAAAGAGGTTTGAATGCTGGCCAACATTGCCATGTTTTGAGACTGGAACTGCCTAAATTGATCTTGTCATCGGGAGTGAGCAAGTACCCATTTTATCAGGAATAAAATACCTCTGCTGCTGGTAGGACACTCTTCAGGATACACTTCTTCCTGGCAGTGTGTTTGGAGCAGCAGCTCAGTACTGAGCTGTGCTCACTGAATTCCAAGGCCAGGTGATGGCTGCTGCTGCCTTTGTCCATCTGTGCTGAACTTCTCAGTCTCAGTGGCCAAGGTTTTAATCCACTTCAAGTGTTAAACTCTGTTGTGCCAGCATAATGTGCAAGGTGTGTGAGCTGCAGAGCTGAGAAAATAGCCAGAGGCTGGATGAGAGGGAGCAGATAACAGCTCAGGGAGGAAACATGTCAGTACTCTTCCTGGGGCAGGTGGTGGGAGGTCTGCAGCGAGTAGGAGAGATAAACTTTAATTTTGGAATTCAGGAGTCAGTCTCTCTTTACATGAGATAATGAGACAAGAGCCATTGCTTTTTGTGGGATCTCTCCTGCTACGTTTATAGCAAATATTAAGTATCAGCAGTATTGTTTTTACAGAGCAGAAATCTTACAGCAGCAGCAGAATTAGGAAGGCACAAGGTGGTGGCTGGAAATCTTATTTCTGCCTTCAGCTGTCATGGGAGAGAGTAGCTCTGGTACCATTTCCATGATGGTGTATGTGAATATCCCAGCTTGTGGGAAAGCCAGGGGTTTTTTGCCCTGGGCACACCTGAGGCTGCTGGCAGCCCCCTCCTTCACGTGCTTTGGGACAGTTGGCAAAGCAGGTGATGACCCTTGCACCGTTGGAAAGGAATGTCTGTTTTTTTATTTATTTTTTTTTTCACTGGGTATTGCCCACTGTCACTTGCATTTGTGCCTGTTCAGCTGCTCTCCTCCAGACGAGATTTTTTTTTTTTTTTTCCACTTTTAAAATACACTTTGTCTGAGGTGCTGCTGGCCTGGGCGTGGGGCAGGGCTGTTCTCTGAGGTGGGGCTGGCCAGAACCAGCAGCATGTCCCCTCACAGAGCTGGCCTGCAGCTCACCACAGAGGTTGATCTTCGTGGAAACTCTGCAAGCTCCTTGAACCTGTGAGCTTTTATTTTATTTTATTTTTTAAAGGTCAGAGTGAGGTATTTTGTCACTGATGTGTCACGCTGTGTAGGCCTGCTCTGGTTCCTGTAGAGGTGGGTAAATTTGGGGTTTTGCCCCATGTCCTGAGCTCCTGGGAGTTCATGAGGGAGAACAGCTGCCATCAGATAAAAAACCTTTGTATATGTCAGTCAAAACACCTTGATACCCAAGGTGTGGATCGGCCTCTTGCCCCCATCATGTCCACGTTCAGGTGTGGCAGCATTCCTTGGTGCTTAATTTTGGCTGTTTCTCTTGGCTTTCCACTTGAGGTATCCCATCTGAGAATCCCCCTCTCACCTGGGCATGGCAGAATTGGGATTTTACTCAGAGCTGATCTGCTTTCAGGGCTGGCTCTGAAGGCAGCCATGGACATCTCTTTTGCCACTGTGTGTCTGTCCCTGTGATGGAGGCTTGTGGGGCTGTGAGAAATGGGGCCCAGCCCATGCCTTGGAGAGTGGGATCCTCACTGGTGCTCCACACTCATCTCTTGTGATATTCCCCTGTTTTTCCCAGCTCCAGCCTGGTCCTTAGGAGCCGTGGCAGCTGCCCGCTGTCCCAGAGTGTTGACAGAGGTGTTAGCCCTTTGTCAGAGCTGCTCTGGGAAGCACTGCTAAAATAAGAATTGAGATAGAATGCCAACACCTGGGCTGACTGCACCCAGCAGGATGGAGGGAAGTGGGACTTCCCTGATGGAGATGGTTTCTGGGCTTGTGTCCGTCAGCAGGCCTTGATCTCTTCTTGGGGCCCTTCCCTGCTTTTCACCCCTTCCTTCCCTGCTTTTCACCCCTTCCTTCCCTGCTTTTCACCCCTTCCCTCTGTAGAAGCTGGGAATGAGGGGGTCTTAGAGCTGGAAGTGTAGCACCAAGGACTGAGTGTAGGTGACAGTGATGTGGTTGGGACAGCAGGCTCCCTGAGAGGCAGCAGGACACGGGCTGGCGCTGGGCACAGGGCTGGAAGCAGCTGGGTGAGGTGAGGTGAGCTCTGACAGGCTCAGGAAATGGCCTCAGATGGGCATGGGGAGGGGGCAGTGAGGAAGAGCTGCAGGCTGAGAAGGAAGCAGGTGATGGCAAATTGTGACAAGGACAATATGAGGACTTTAACTTGAGAAAGGGGGGACAGAGTGCAGGGATCAGGAGCAGGGATCATGGTCAGGGGAGCTGTGCAGAGCAGCTGGAGAAGCCTGGAGAGAGAGGCACGGGGCTGGATGGGAAACACAAGGACTGCAGTCTTGGGCCAGGAGAGTAGAATTAGGTAAAGGTTTGCTTATGGTACAGGCAGAATTAGGGCAGAATGATAAGGAGAAGCACAGAAAGTTTGGATTTGGTGTTGCTGTGACGTACCAGTGATGTGTGCTTGTATTTAACAAGTGTTTTTGGAGGATGAAGCTTGGATAATATGGGGGGTTGTATTAGTGAATTGGAACCTTACTTTTGCTCACCTGTAAAACTGAAGTGCTAATGCCCTTTCCTCTAACAACAGTGGTATGGAGAATTCATTAATATTTGTAAAAGGCTCAAATACTGTGCTGGAATAATTAGCTTGGTGTGTTCTGCTTTCAGAGAAGGATTTGAATGTGGTGGATTTACTGTTCAAGGTGAGCCCTGAACAATAAAAATAAAGCAAAACTTCAGATCCTTGTTTGTTAAATAGTTTTTATTCTTTGTTCTTTCCTTTGTGCACTGACTGTGACCTGTGATCACTAGCTGTGTGATCCTATAATTAAAAAAGGTTTTGAAATATTCATCCCCAGAGGGTTGAGCAAAGATTTCCTGTGATACTTTAATTCAAACATCTGCCTAACTTATAAATTATATATATATATTAATACAGCTAATCTTTTAATGTGTTTTGTATACACAATGCAGTTTTTTCTTTCAATTCAGTGGTTAGTGTAAGTGAGGGTTTTTTCCATTGCAAAAACCATTTTCAGAACAGAGAAATACTCTGGAATTGAATACGATGAGCTAGGAAACGTTGAGTGAGATGAATCATCTTCAATGGAGGAAATTAAAGATCACCTGAGACATAATTATTAAACAATGCTTTGAGACTTTGAAGATACATAAACTATTATTAACTTTGTCATTTCCCAGAGGTAGTTTTTAAAACACTCTTACATATCCATCCTGTCTTGGCTGTTTCTTGTTTAATGTTTGAATTATGTTAGAAACTTGTCTAGGTGTAAAATTTATCCAGCATATTGATATGAAGGTATAGCTTGTAAATAATTTCAGAGTTTCTACTTCAGTATTCTCTTGTTTAAAAAACCTCTGCCTCCTTCTTCCAGATAAGTGTAGACTAAAATAGAAACTTAGTCACATTAAACAACAGCGACCGATTTCTACTTTTACTTTTTTCCCCCTGTCCTGAATCCTATCATGCTGCCTTCTGTTACTTGACATTTTTTTGGATTTCCCCATCATGTCTGTAATGATTAGGAGAGAGTTCTGAGCACACATGGCCTCTGTCCTTGACAGTTATTGTTGCTTTCCTGGGAGACAATAATTGTGCTACTTATCTGTCTTCATTTGCCGTGATGGTAAGTACAGAGGGGAAGTGGGATAAGTACTTCTGTAGTATGCTAAAAGCCTTGAATGCTTCTGGCGACCTGTTGACAAAGTCCTGTCATGAAGATAAGCAGAAAAGGAAGCAAAGTTCTTTGCTCTCTAATGGGCTGAGACGGGAATGCAGAAATTAGTTTCTGGTACTGCTAGTAATGGTGTTCCACACCATGTGAGCATCTAGGTCCTTACAGTGAAACTCAGATAAAAGGACTAATGGTTTGAGTTTCTTGTATCTTTTATCAAAATAAGAATACAACAGAAATTGTCTTTTTCATGCAAAGATTTTGGAAAATGGATACTCTTAAATCATACCGTACTGTAATTGGCTCCTTGTTTAGTAAACAAGTATTCAAGTGGAGTGAGAATATTTTGTAGCATCTTGTCAGATGGGCCCAGGTGCTTGTCAGACCTGTGGAAAGTTGGGGTGAAGCAGAGTTGGCACCTGAGTAGTGCTGCCTTGGGCAAGTCCCTAAGTGGTCCTGGGTAAAGAATCCTGCCCAAGCCCCTGTGCCTCGTTTTGTAGCTCTGGATTGCTGGACAGATGCTGCATTAAAAGAGGGCAGAACTGGAGCATTAGTAGGGCACTCCTGAGATAAAACTGCTTGAAATGCAGAGGATGGGAAAAGTGCTGCTCAAGAATTGGCTTCTTACTGTAGGCAATGAAACAAAGTGGCCTATTATTTTGTATTTTGACCCCAAGGGTGGTGATATCTTAAATTTTAAACCAATTTTAGTAGAAACTTGTTAATAACTGAGAAAAATATTTGCATTTGGCCTACTTGATTAAATTACTTCTAAACACAGCTACATCTTTTGCCTAAAAGGAAGTGGTGTTATTTGAAATTACTTTTGCAAATTTTTTTTTTTAAAGATTTTGTACCTTAAAGAAGTACACAAAGGCAGATACAACCAGACCTAATGAAGGAGCCAGGAATGGACCATTTCCTGTGGTGAAAAATCCTGCTGTCTTGAACTATCTGTCAAGAAAAAAGATTATAGATACTACTTGAGACCTCAACCTATTTCTTCTATGCCAAATTCTAGAATAATCCTGCCACCTGTGGTGTGGGTGTATAAATGACACACAAGGGGAACATTTTTTCTGTTATTTATTCATTTTCACCACATAAATGGCATGAACTATTCATGTCATACTGTGCTGGTTTTATGGTGTTACGTCATGTGATTGTCTTGCCTTTTGTGGCCTGTTCAAAGATAGAGTGCGCATTAGGTTTTTATTTTTTTTTATAGAATGGGCAAAAATTGGTTTCGGCACCTAATGCCCACTCCAGCATGGGATGACATCCTTAGTTATAGATTGCATATCTGCTAAAATACCATAGTTGGTCCTGTAACTCTGACGACAGAGATCTATGAATCACTGTTTTAGAGCAGTAAGTACTGTAGCTCAGAATTGGTTTTGCTTCCTAAAAGCCTCTCATTACAGCTTTTCTGTCCCCCATCCTCCCTCCTTTGTGGTAGCATTTCTTAAATTCCAGTGGCGTTTGCTGTGGGTCCCCTGTACTGTAAATAGGAAAAATTGTAAATTGTACAGGATCACTGCAGCTGCAGGGGCTGTTTTAGTCTCTCTTCCCTTGCACATACAGGTGACTCCTCCCTCTGAAGATGTGGGGTTTCCATTTGGCATCTGTGGGAGCAGACACTTCCAAAGGAGATGAGTTTGTGTTGTAAAGCTTAGTTCTGTATCGTGTAGCCCCCTTCTTTTACGTCTTTATTTTCATTTTTTAAAAACTTTTTGTGAAGTCAAACAAAGCATAAAGATATTCATAATATAAAGATCTTTTAAGAGCAAAACATATAAAAACTGAATCTTGGAGTTTAACTACCTGTTGCTTCTAAGATGGACTGTCTATAGATGGCATTCATATCTGCCTCTGTTTCTCCAGCTCATTGTGAATAATAATTCTGAAATTTTAAATCCTCTTCCTGGGGACTGGGGAAAATAACAAAGCCAAGATGTGTGGGAGGAGAGTGGGATTTGTGTGTGCATGTGTCATGATTTTTTGTGGTCTGTGGAGGTCTCCACAGATGCTCATCATGCTGTTTGGAAAGCGAAGTAGCACAGCCTGAAAACGTGATATTTGTAGAATAATTTGGTAAATGCTGATGATTTGGAAACCTCATGTATTGCACTTATCCCAAGCCTTCCTTTTCAGGGAATGTACTGACAAGCTGTGGTAGGAGGACCCTGCAGTGTTAGTTACAGAGATCTTGCTTGGGAAATGATGGAAGAAATTTAGGTTTTCTTCATTGTAACTAATTATGGAGCCAGAAAAAAAGAGTTTTGCTTTTATAATAGCATTTCTCACATATTTAAGTCATGTCCTCTGCTTTAGCTTTTTGTTCTCTGATTCTGGCATTGCTTTTAATGTTTTTTGATGTCTTGTGAGTGCCAGCTTTCAGACAGGATATTCTGCCCACCTTGCTTTGTGCCCTCCTAATCGCCTCAAAACGTAATCGTGTAAAAAAAAGTAAACATTATTGCTGATGTTACTGCTAGCGACAAGAAATGCAGAAGAGGAGGGACATGAGGCAGTTCTATTTAAATAAAAGCTTATTTTCAGAAACAAAGGCTTACGGAGAAAAAGGGAGCTCTTAGTACCCCAATCACGTTTCCTGTTACGGATGAACCCACAGCAATGGATGCTATCAAAGTTGTCATATTTTATTCATGAGTTGTGGTATGCTTGGGTGAAATAAGAAAAGCAATGGTCCAAATCATAATTATGGTGTAAAAAGATAAACCAGTTATTATTGTGACTTTTTAAAAGAAATTATTAAATCTCTCAAATCATGTAAAACTCATGGAGAATGACTAAGTATGTTAGTTATTTATGGGTCTTTGTTGTGGGTGTTGTGAAACACTTCACCAATAGCGTTTATACTTATTTTGAGAGGAAATATAAATGTATGCCTATGTATGTTCCAAGAAACAAAGACATCTAGAATATTGAATATAAACATAAAGAGGCTGACAGCAGAAATTATGCTTCAGTAGAGAAGGGCTCTCACAAATGTATTATGCCTCATGTTATTATCATGCAGTTAATAAATAAAACAGACACCCAGGATTTAATTTGCTTTAGCAATAACATGGAAGTGATTTTTTTTCCTCAGAGAAAGAAAACAAAAGGGAGAATTAGTTCATGAAACACGTGTTGTTTAATGCTTGTATAAATCATTTATAGAGTATAGAAAACCCCTGAAATCATAACATTTCAGCAATACATGACCTATGCTTTAAAAATAATTAAAAAACTATTTAGACTTTCAAGTCTTTGAGAGTTTTTGAACCAAGAGAGCCCTTCAGCATATGCTTGCTTCCAGCTTCAAGGATAATTTCATTGTCTTTAGTTGGATTATTCATGTGATAAAATGATTGGAGATTAAAACCTATGTGTAGGTGTGCCCAGGTCTGTTAGCTGCATTAGGCGTCGTAACCTCTCTCCACAGTGAAGAAACCAAGTCAGATTTCTGCTTAGCTGTAACTTCCCTTTTAATGAACTATTTCAAGTAGTATTTTGATTTACACATTTAAGACTACAGGTTTTCACCAGGGAGGCAAATTCTAATTTCTGATTTCTGTGTGGCTGTGTCACTGAAGTTAGACTGGGATTTTCAACAAAGTCAGAGTAACTTAGGCATTCAGCTTCTCTCCTGCTCCAGTGGAATCTGAATCTTAAAATTTTTTTGAAATGGGTTATTTGTTGACTGTATCTTTTAAATTCATAGTATACTTAGGAATCATAAAGCACTTCAGAAGTACTTGTGTTTTTTTTTTTTAAATATTGTTGCCGTAAATTATGAGCAGTATTTATTATTACCTGGAAGAAAGAAGAGTGCTAAATGAGAAATCAGAACTGTTGCATACTGCTCAAAAATATGAATAGATCAATCTCTCTCTTCTGTTAACTTTATATTTTATTTCTGGATTACAAACACACTTGGAGTTATAGTGGGAAGAAATATGACCAAACCTACAATTAGTAGGTATTTGCAAAACTTGTCTTCTATGTCTGATTTTTGGTTCTAGGGGCTCTTCACCTTCTGGTAGCACCTTAAGTTCCCTTTAAACAAATGCAGAATGTGTTTTGTCAAGTTTTGGTATATCTATTATAATTTTTTAAAAGTAATCTCTAATAATTTTGTATGACTTCAAGCATACATGAAAATGCTTTGTAGAAGGGGAGGAAAAAATGGTTTAGCTTGCTTTTGCATGAAGCCATATTTTTGAGTGGCTCATTATTTGTGTGTGACATCAGTATTTAATATATTATTGAAATAGATCCCTGGAGTGGCCAGTATTCCTCCTGCAAAATGGATAGCACACTGGGAATGGTTCTTGACAATTACTGCATTTTCCCAGTGTTGCCACTGGCTCTGTTCACAGTGTTGCTGGTGTAAGTCCATGTTCCTTCTGTTAAAATGTTATTTTCCAGATTGGTAAAGAGCAATCTTTATAGGCACAGTAACGTGATAACCTTATCTAATGTAGGTAAACTGTGGAAAAAATGATACAATCAGTGACTCCCGAACTAATTAACTGACAACACATGTAATTTGATTAACTCACATGATTTAAGAACAGATTATGTGCTTTTAGTGATAGTGAACTTCTGGAGCATTTCAACGGAGCATTTAATTTAAGGGATCAACCATTTGTAAACAGTCTTGATTTCAGCATGAATCCCTTGAGGAAACCACGGAGCCTACTTGAGAAGACTAGCTCAGCAGCTGCTTAAAATACTTGAAATAAGTTCAAGTAGCTGCCTTGAGTAACAGGTGATGTGTAGCCTCAGCAAGGTGGAACCTGCTGGTGGCAGCAGGGAACCTGCTCCAAAGCCCTTGGCTGACTGCAGGTGTCTGATTTGGGTCCATGGCAGCCAGCTGGGTTGATAACAGTGTCAGTCTCTGGGCTTTGAGCGTCACCAGGCTGCTGCTTCTCCTCCTCGTGCTGCTGGAGAGGTGACTCCAGTGCTTTCCTTGGTCGTTCTGCCCGTGTGGGCGGAAAATACAAGGAGAAAGCCCTGGAGGTAGGAGACCCATACGAATTTTCTTGGTACAGGCTTTGTTAGAGCTCCCTGCCACTGTGGTTGCTTTGCCAGGTCAGGCACCTCTGGCTGGGTGGGCTGGAGAAGCACTGCTGGCTGCCTTCCTTCACTCTTGGCAGTGCTCATTTCCAGGCCTTGGCAGTGTCTGCTGCTCTGTTCCTTCCAGAGCGCTCGATTGCCATGGTTCAGTTTGAAATGCTGATAAAACTAACAAAGGACTTAAGACTCTCTGACATCTACTTAATTAGCATGAGTGTGGTCACTCTAGCTGGTGCTCAAGTGAAGGCAATTTTCAAGAAGTGAAGAGTCTGATACTAAGCCACTAAATCAGCTAAATTAGTGGTTGAGGAGAAGCTATGATTTGATAAGTATTCTCTGTTTGATTTTTTTTCAGTGACTCAAAGTTCTCCTGCCCCTGGCATCTGGAGTTTTAGGACTGGGTTTGCGATGGCTTCCTGAA
Source organism: Irena cyanogastra (assembly GCA_013397155.1). Taxonomy (NCBI): domain Eukaryota; kingdom Metazoa; phylum Chordata; class Aves; order Passeriformes; family Irenidae; genus Irena; species Irena cyanogastra. The sequence continues at coordinate 429,071 of VWZV01014406.1, read as the reverse complement.
AGGATTTTTATTTATATGTAGATATGATTTTAAACACTAGATGAATTTTGTTAGGAGAGACCTATTTGGAAACTGGTTTACAAACATGTATATCAAAATGACAGCAATAAATGAGCACGTATAGCCAGGGGTAGTTTTGCATGATGCAAAACCAGAGTTTACATTGAATTACACTATTTTTTCCACCTTCTCTAGCAGAACTGCTTTTGCTGTATAGTCATGGGAACTTACCTTTGTGACATTAGCTGTTCACCCTGGTAATTGCTCCATCCTCTAATTTAATGAAAACCCATTAAACTGAAACAATAATTAAAATGAGACATCATCTCTGTAGGAGGCTTGCATATTAAAATCACCAAGCATTTCACTGCAGACGGATCTTATTCTTGAGGAACGCTGTTTGAAGCAACATGTAAAAAGTGATTTACAATGAATAATCATAATTTAGAAAGCTGTGCTGTTGAACATGATTTCCTACTGTTTATTACTGACTCTGAGTGGAGCTAGCAAGGCAAAAACATTTACAGTGTCTTTTCATGCTGGTGAGAATGCTCAGAAGCAAGATGTGCTTGTGAGAATACATCATGCCCTCTTTGGTCCTCCCTGGTAGCATGGTTTTTCAGAGAAGGGCAAGGTGTTTTGACCCCTCTCTTTGGGTTGCTGGCAGGTAGAACAGGTGATCCTGGTCCCCACTGTTCAGTGCAGGGGTCCCAGAGAGCTACCAAGTGCCAGCTTAGCACCTTAACATAAATGTACATTTATTTTCTGTTGGCAGTACCCCCAGCTTACTGAACCCCATCATTCAGCCTGGGTGGAAGCAGTACAGGCTTGTGAGTCTCTGCAGCATGATGTGGGCTGTCTGGAGCCTTAGTGCTTATGGCTGAACTGAGCTCCCAAAGTGCTCTCAGGGATGTATGTGGCTCTGTGCCTTTTCCTGCTGCAGGAGCATGCTGTGAAGTCTTCTATTTTCTTAGCATATAAAGAGAAATTTATGTGAATTTATCCCCATAGTTCAAAACAAAAAATTGGTGGTATCTGCAGACATCTACATTTTGCTCTTGGTAGCTAGGGAGGTAACAAGTACCTGAAGCATTTCTCTGCTTGGCAGTGAAATGATACTTTTCAGAGACGATCCCCATAATTAGGGTTATCATCCTTCTGGGGATTTTTGCATCTGTTTGTGACTTGTGTAGACTGAGGAGTGCTTTTAGAAGGTTTAGAAGGGTGGAAGCGAGTGGGAATGGGCATTTATCACTGGTGTTCTGCATTGTTGGTGGTGTTTTTTTGGTTTTTTGTTTTTTGGTGTTTTGGTTTTTTTTTTACTGATTCTTCAAAAGGTGTTTTTGTGAGACCAGTGTGCATGTAGGGAGTTAGTGCACTGGATCCCACTTGACTGAGAGGCTTTGGTGAAGCACCTGCTTCAGTGAACAAGAATGTTTTTGGGATTCTGTTGTGTGTTTTCATCCTCAGCAACTGTTAGGAGCTGCCTACACTGAGAGTTGCTAGTTTTGGATCATCCTTCTAATCTTGGTTTCATTTTTGTAAAGCTGGTGGCTTAAAAAAGAAGTGGGGCACTGGGGTGATTTTCTGTTTGTTTTGTTTTTTTTTAAATACAGTTTTCAGTTTTATTGGATTTTGCCCATAGCAGGGTAAAAGCCAAAAAGCTGTAATATTCAATTCTTTAATTGCTATAGCTTAAATCCGGGTTCTCTGTTGTTGCAGGATTAATTTCTACTTGCTCATCCAAGAGTGGCTGTTCAAAGATTCTGCTGAAAGCATGTTGAAGCAAATAGCTTTAAAATGATTGAAGTTACCAATAAAGCAATGTATTCTGCAGTATGTTCTCTGCCAAGGAAAGTAAAAGGTATTCAAGCAGGCTAGTGAATGATAAAATGTACCTATTGCTTTAGAAAATTAGTTGATTCAGAACTGAATTTTAGTATTTTCCTTCTGATGGAAACATCTATTAAAGAAAAATTATTCCCCAGATGGATTGGGATACGGCTTGTAACAACTGGTGCACATTTCTCATCACTTAAAATTCCAGCCCAAATAGTCATGTATTTCCCTTTGTGCCATGGATTGTTGTCACTGTCAAAGGAGGCTTGGCAAGACCTTTGCTTTCTTTCCTAGCATTGTCCTTTTCCTTCTCTAACTCATTTTGGCTGCTTCTGTGTGGTGGTGATTTTCTTACACTGTTTCTAATAGAGCTGATGCCAGCTCCTGAATTTCTCTTAACTGGGGCTTCTGATGTGTTCAGGGTTGCAAAAGGCAGAAGCCTGAGATTTTAATTTTTAGCTGCTTGAGACGATGATGCATAGAGCATAGAATCCACACAGGAAGATGCGACTTGAGGGTTTAAATCAGGTGGAGTAAGGGCTGATGGTGATCCTGAGTTATTGTACCTAATTCCATTTGGCATTTAGGGTTAGTGTGCACTGAAATATCTGAATGGTTTGTATGTGTGAGGTAAAGCTTCGCCTAACATCATTGGCCCCAGAGCAGCATCGCCATTCATTTGGTTTTATGGTGAACTGGAAACACACCTACGCTAAAATAAAAGTTGAGACTTATTTTGAAGGTGCTGATAGTGAGTGTTGTGAGCAGTTACAATTGTGGGTAAAATTCCTCAGGGTGTAGGAGCTTGCTGCAGTTGGGCAGGGTGCTGTGGGTGCTGAGCCCCTGTGTCAGGGCAGCCCTGGGTGCTGCTTCCTCTTGTAGCTGTTTTTGGCTTGGCAGGGCTGTGCTGGTTGGGGACTGAATGGGCTCTCGGGGGACAAGGCAAGGCAGCATCCCTGGCTGTGGAGGAGATGGTGCTGTGGAGGCATGGTAGTAACTAAATGGTTATTGTATCTGTCCTGGCAAACTGGACCGTTGGTTTGTGGTCGGCACTTCTTCCTTGGACCCACAGCTTAAGAATGAAAATCAAGCAACACATGGGCTCTCTCTGACATAGGTGTGTCTTGTGCTTTTGTTCCGCTGAAGGTAGGAAGTTGCCTTTACTTGATGCTCTGAGATGATTTCTGTCTCTTGGACTTGCAAATAACTGGGTATGCTTGCTTTCTTTCCTTGCTTAATTTTAGAAACACTCTGGTATGTTTTAAAAACCCTCCAGACAGCCACTATTTCAAATTAAGAAAATATAATCACATAGAAGGGCATATGAAAGTCGTATCTGTGTTTGTTTATTTATTTTGCTGAGATTGCATTATCATTCAGGCATGAAGAGATGTTTCACTGAAGATTGCTGTATAAACCTATATTGTTCTATATTATGTAGGAAATATGACATTTCATTACAAGCAGACAGTTATTTTTATAGAGAGCATAAAAAGTATTTTGCCTTTCAGGCACCTGTGGTGAGGGGGTGTATGTATTCTCAATTTTTTTTCTTTTTTTTTTTTTTTTGTTTAGAAGCGTGAAAATCTACCTGAAAATAGAAGGCTTTTATTCCAAATGGATTGTACTCCCAGTTCATTTGTATGGTATTTTCTGCTGAAACCAAGCAAAGCACAAACGTGGTGTTCGGGGATGGTGTTGTGAGGGCAGGCGCTGCCGTGGGGGGCTGTGCCATGGGCTCAGGAGCTGGGCTGTGCTATGTTGGCCTCAGAACCCCCACTCCTTCCCAGCACTGGGGTTCCAGGTGCAAGCCCATGAAATAAATAGGCCAGGAGATCATCTTCTCCTTTTAAAAAGCCTTTATTAGGGTCAGCTATGGGAGGGGAGCTCGAGGGGCTGCGCACACCACTGCTGCTCCCCCTGGGCATCACAGAGGAGGAGATGTGAGTCAAGTCTGCTGCCCACACTGCAGAGTTGGGATTCCTTCCTCACGGGAGTTCCCAGGAAATCAGGTTGGCTCATGAAGTCCAGGGGGGTCTTTCTTCTCTGGTGCTTTCGCAGTTATGGTGAGGAGATGGGGAGTCCTCAACAGGTAGCTTGACATTCTGCTGGCTTGGTGGTGTCCTTCGTGGGCCTGGATTTGGTGCTGGCTCGTTGCTTTAGGGGCTTTTTGGTGTAAACTGAACTTCCACTATATGCTGGGCATCATGGGGAGTTCTCTGGTTACCATGGTGGGCGGGGTCCTCAGTGTGACGAGCAGGAGGGGAGCAGCAGAGGCATTTCCTGATGGGAGATTAAAGGGAACTAAGGATAGGAGGAACTAGAGATATAGGGGATTGGGGAACATGAAACTAGGAGCCAGGAAGTACAGATTCAAGAACTAATCGGAACAAGAAAATACAGACATAATAACGTAGGTAACACCATCTCAACAATATAACACATTTAAACATGCGGTTTTGGGACCAATCTTTAGGTTTATTCATCTCAGCCCAGGTTGTGCTCAGCACTGCGGCAGTCTCAGCTCCAGAATCCCAGCCGTGAGCCCTCTGGGTCCCCACCAGCCTTGCTGGCCTTCTCTGCTTACGATCCAGTTGCGTTTGCCATCTAACCATGGAGCTAGTGGGAAAGTCCCCTTGTAGTTACTGAGATTAGGCTGTGGAAAGCAGCATTTCTAGAGGTGGTTTTGCATCAGCATGTAAATTTTTCACCTGGCTTGCAGCAGGGATGTCCCAAGGTGCTGGTAATGGCTGGACTTGTTTCCTGAATACATAACACTGTACTTAGAATTGTGTTAATTTTCTGAAAGCCTGGTTATGTAACTTCCTTTGTGCCAAAGTGTAGTGTTGCAAAACGGTCTGTAAATACTATTTGTTACCCAGTAGTTTCAACCCAACACTCCTGAATTTCAGAACTTTGGATCTTAACAATTTTAATCAACAGAGAAGGAATATCAGTGTTTCATGTGGTTTTAGTATACTTTTATCTATGAAGAGGTGGTAGAGAATAGCAAAATATTTCAAAGTATGTTTCTAACTGAAGTAGTCAGTGCACTCTGATGAACCATGGATGATTCTGAGCAAGGAGGCCTATATTTTTGTATAAAATTTGATGGATAGGTGGTGGGATGTGGGCCTTCCTGTAATGAGAAACTGTTGTGCTTTGCAAGGCTTGATTGAAGTTTAAACGTATATGTTCCACTGATGGCACTGCCTGTGCTTTCATGTGAAAGAATTTTTGAAAGCTTTGTTAAGTCATATTTTATTTCTGGTAACTGTAACACCTTTAAGAAAATAAAAAGTAAGAGATAAAGGTTTGTAACCTTCAAAAAATGATAATCATCTTAATCTGTCAGGTCTTGGACATTTTACCTCTGAGTCTTACTTGTGCCTTGGAACGTGCTACCAGTGGGTTGTCTGTTTCTGTAGATAGCAGACTGGATATTGGTGAATTTATGGGTCTGCAGGAGACATAGTTTTGTATCTCTTGCATCAGCTTTTTAAAAAGAAACTAGATGATATTTATGACCAGTAATAACACCTGCTAGGTGAAGATAATGATACAGATACAAAAAGCTAATAGATAAAGACAAAATCTGGTGTTCTGTGCTGGATTGTTTTTAAATCTGTTCCACTATACAGTGGCAGTGGAGATGATTTCTGCTCTTGGAAGCTTTAGCCTCTGCTCTGGTAAAAGTGATACTGGACAGACAAATAGTTTGTTGCTGTAAAGTGGGCACTATATTTATTTATCAGGAGAATTCAAGCCCCTGGCAAAGATTTTTAAATGATGACTGGTGGTTTTGGATGTCTAACTGTAGTACTTTTCACTGGTGAGCCTTTCAGAGTGCAAGCATGTTACGAGTCTGGGTGTGTAAGCTCATTTGGAGGGCTTTAAGCTGCACAGGAAAAATGGATACACACAATTACCAAACATGCTTGAATACTTTTTCCTTGGAGTTTGGTTTCAGTCCATGGCATTCCCTCAGTAATGTGTTTGAGGTTTTAGGTTGTTTCCAAGTCTCTCTCCTTTCTGTCTGCAAAGCCTCATTTAATGACACAATGGGGTCTTTTTATACTGTTGGGGATCTTATTTTTTTTTTTTCTTCTACAGTGAAATTCTGAATTGTTATTTTCATCACTCTTTTGTGTGTCACATCTGCGTGCTGGGCTGGATTCTCAGCATTCAATGGAGTTTCTCTGGTTTTCTACCAGCTGAGAATTTGTGCCAACATTTTTGGCTTCACAGTGAAACCTTTGGAAAGCAAGCACACTGGGTTTCTAATTGGTTGTGACATCCAGGAACTGTGAGTGGCTCAGGTCTTGCAAATGTGTGACAAAGGCCCAGTGTGAGAGACATGGCAATGGGCGGGAAGGTGAAATGATTTCTCTGCTTTGTTGTTAATTGTCTTTCGTAATGATGATGTATAGTGAATAAAAGGATGAGTTAAAAATGACTGTGGTGGGAGATGATGCACTTGAATCTTAGAAGATGAGCTGTGAGCAGGTATGATGCTGCTTGGACACCATCAGGATTAGCAAGGCTGGAATGCTCCTGCATATGCCTGGTCAGGCTGTAGTTTAATAAATATTGTATGAGCTGTCATACTTTGCTTGTTTAAACTGAGAAATCCCTGAAACAGCCGTGGCTTGCAAGCGTGTCTTGTATTTATTTCTCAGGCAGGAGCACAGCCATATAGCATTATTAGCAATAATACATCTCTGCCTTACACTGTGCGAGGACGGGTTCCCTGTGATGTACGAGGGAGAGGTGGTAACATAGCTTCTGGTAAAAACTGAAATTGGGGCTTGGTGAATTGTGTTGGGAGAGGCAATGACTGAGATCTCTCAGAATTTAGGGGCCTATTTATCTGACTGCAGCACACCTTATTTACAGCAACTTAATCTGCTCGCAGCAGACACAAATGGCTCAGCATCCTGTCAAAAAATCCATCAGAAAATCAGTAGCTGACCAGTTGTGAACTTGTCAAAGTGACAAATGGGCATGATGACAGAGATGGCATTTGGGTTTTTTCATTGAAAAAATGTTGTGGTGGACCATGGCAGGTGACTCTCAAAAATGAATAATATTGATGTGAAAATGAAAAATGCAATCTGAATCTTTCTGGCTTAGCAGTTTTACTAGACTGTTATTTCCCTTTTTCTTTTTTTCCTTTTACAAATAAAATTCTTAGATACAGAAAGAGAAATCCACGCAGCACCCCACGTGAGTGAGAAGTTAATTCAGCTCTTCCGGAATAAAAGTGAGTTCACGTTTCTGGCCACTCTGCAGCAAAAGGCATCGACTTCTGGAGTTATATTGTCCATCCGAGAGTTAGAGCACAGGTAGGAGGAATTTGTTTCTCTCTCTCTTGCAGCAGCAACATAAAAGATACCTGAGTGCTCAACAGTCTGTTTGGACAGTGTGTTGAAATGGTAGATGTAAAATCTAACATGCAAGTTAGAGCCTTTCTTCATAGTTTGCAATTTGCTACTTTTTTCTTGTTCTTTTTGTTGTTATAGGAGGAATTCATTATTTATGTATCCCGGTCTGTAAAATAACTTAAACAGAAAGATCAAAGCCAATGTAGTATAGATGCAATGCACTTTGGAAGTTACAAACCTTGTAATGCGATTTTCCTGACTAGTTTATTATATGTGCTTTGGAGTTTGCTTTTTCATAAAAGTTAAACTTGCACTTTTCCTGCTTCACTATGTTTTATAACATTATAAAAGAATAGATTTTCTATGAGATTCAACTAGGCTATTAAGCAATTAAGCTATTTGTGCTTCCATGTAATGCTGTGTATGTTTCCTTCCCAACATAAATACATTATATTCCTATTTTGTGTATGTCTCTACTTCCTCCCTCCCCTTTTTTATGTTTCTGGTTGTCAGTGTAGGAAGGAAGAGAGGTCTCTGATTATCTGTTTTAGTGGCAGACATCAGTTTGTTATAAAAAAAGGTGTACTTTGTATTATGGTTCATAATACAATTTCAATGACATTTTGATATTTCAAAGTGTGTGTTGTATCAAACAGTCTCCTATTTGTAACTTTGTGAATGCTTTTTTAGTAATTTTGTAGGTCTTGAAGGACCTTTGTGTCTAGTCTGACACATAAAAGACTAGTACTGGTCTTTTCTGTTGTAATACAAGTAATGGGACCTGCTTTGGTTGCTCCCATTTCAAATCTAATACTAGTTATTCTACAGCACTTCTATTTAAAAAATCCTACTGGTATTTGTCTTAGTCATGTACATAATACTCAAATGTTAGCCCGATTTCTTCTCTTTTTGTTGAGAAAGTGTATGAAGGAGGAGGCAGTGACTTCATAATGATGAAATTTTTGGTGATGCCTTTTGCTAGTGCAAGAGCAGAGATGTCCAGCTGAGGCTCCCCAGTTAAGGGGAGGACTTTGCTATTTCCCTATTCTATACTTTCATGTCACCTCCACTTTCTTACTGGTCTTTCTTTTAATTTATTCCTTTTTGCATTTTTCAGGCCACTGTCTCAGTCTAGAAGAATATTGTTTTACATTAGAGAGGGATCCCTGCCTCCCTCCATCTCTTCCTGTTCTCCTTCCTTACTCTGTCATTCCTTTTGCATTACTTTTCAATTTCTCCAAGTTTTTTCAGGCCATTTGAAGTCATGGTTAACAGGATCAGTTTGCTGTGTTAAGAGTTTGTTTATTATTTATTTGGGAAAGAGGACATTGAGGATGGCCATTGAACAGAAGAATTCTGTCACATGCCTGCACTTAGCAAAATCCAAGGTCAAACTAGACAGGCAGTGGTGATTATACAATGCAAGCACATGGATTTTTAGATATGGCATCTACTGAATGCAGCTCCTTGAGTCCTCTATCTTGACAGGCAGAGGCTTGTAGGGAGATGTGCTCTGCAGGAATAATCTTGGTTGAACAAAATACACTGCTGTTGTCCTCTCTGGCACTGAAGTTATCTATAATATTTAAAACTATGACATCTGCTTTAAAATACATAGAGTTGAAGGATTGCCTGCTAGTCTCAGTTGAACCTCTATGTAGTAACAGGAAGTTTCAGTCTCTGTAATTCCATGCAGGAGTCAGGACAGGCATGTCTGATGTTGCTCTTGAGTGCTGTTACTTCAGGTGGATTACTGTGGCTATCCTTTTTTGGACTCACTGTGTATCCCTTAAAGCCACTGTTTGTTTCTCAGGTTGCTGCTCAGACCTTGGTAAGGATCTTGCTTTCAGACCCCCAGGTCTGTGATGACAGAAATTACTGAAGTAGATGACAATGGAGAAAGTATTTTTTAACATGCATGAGAAGTAGAGAACAAAGATTTGGGGCAGTACTGAAGAGGACCCTGCTTACATTAAATCAATAGGATAGAACTTTCAGGTTGATAATTTTTGGTTTCTCTAACTGCTCCACTCACTCTGTAGCTTTGGACTGAAATGGGTGCAGACACATGTCAGAGGGCAAGCCTTTTATTAATTTTTGCTCCTACTAAGCATCTGATAATTATTATAGTTCTTTTCTTGATGACATCCATTTTTTTGGTCAATCTTTTTCATTTTTCCCTGTGTCTATGAAAACAGACACTGGAAAGAAGATAATAAAGAGTATCTTTATTTCATCAGGAGCCAAATGTGTGGGAACAAGTATAAAGGTACAATTGTTCCTAAACCAGTATAGTTTTTGACTATGGAAAACCCAAGAACTCTTCTCCATTTCTTCTCCTTGTGCAGAATAGGAGATATTGTAGTTAAAAGCTTGCTTTTTTTTAACTTACCAGCATACCAAAAATGGCCAAATTAAAAGTTCAAGCCTTCAGAACATATAGGAGGTCAACAACAACTGGAAAAAAGAAGCTCTGTTAGCTGTGGATACCAGAGTTCATATCTCTATGGGAAATGTCTTTTTTTGTTGTGGACAGATTTAATAGATGAGAAATAGGTGTTATTCCAAGCAACGAAAAGGTGAGTGTTTATATTCTGCTTTTTGATGTAGTGGAGATGATTGTCCTAGGGTTGTAAGGCATAGAATGCCCTGTTTAAATTGAATTTCTCTAGTAAGTTTTAGCAGGTTTTTATTTTCCTATTGAAAACGGAGCTCTTAAATTGAAGATAATAAAATAAGATTAATACAATTTTTCTTGAAGTCAGTAATTTAGATATACTATTTTGTTATTCTAAGTGGATGTTTCGTAGCAATTAGAGATTTACTGTTAATTTATATAATCATTTGATGGACAGGACAAAGATAACAATGCATCTTTGTTAACATTTTGTCGAATCAGTTTAATGATGATAAAGACTTTGTTTACATGCTTCAAGTGTACTAAAGTAAATCTTGGAAAATGGAAATCTTAACTAATGCCGATAAATTCTAAGGACAGTTTGTGCAGTCTGTGTATATAGTTATGTGGAATACAGTGGTAAATCTGAAGATTGTTTTCTTTCCTAAATTAGAGATAATGAAAAATAATGCAGGATGGACAGACATGTTACTTGGGGATGCAGAAGGTGGAAACTGTTTTCTTCATCAGCAAATTATGCTAGCCAATTCATCATAGATGAGCTTTGTGAGCTATTTTGCTCACAACCTTTGACTCTTTAGACCACCAAAACACTTAGAATAGGCCATCAATATATTTAAAATGCCACCCACAATGAATTCTTCATTTCAACAGTGATTTAATACACTTCAACCTGAAGCTGTCTGCCTGCCTGCTCCTTACCTTCTCTGGCCTTGCATGGTCCAGAGCCCAAGAATATAAATTAGATGGAGTCAGCATTGCCTTTCAGGTGTTTAATCTCTGGGTTTGAGATATGTTGATGGTTCTTCTCCACCACTGGCCAAGATCAGCATCTGGAGAAATATGTCAAGGATGTTCAGGTACCCATATGTCATTCTTTCTGAAGGGTGTTTCATAATGGGAGATCTCACCATGATGAGCAAAGGACTGAGTCAAAAGGTGATTGTTTTGAAGGTTTTCTTACAGGAAGCATTAAAAACTTTATTTTTTTCTAAATATTTCCTTTTTTTTTTTTTAATATGCTTGTACCCTGTGTCTTGGACCTGAACTTCAGAAACTTTATGCCATGCTAGATATCTGGAAAACTGTAAGCTGGTTGTACTGCTATGGTGAAACAGATCTACTGAGTCAAAAATCTGCCCCTTCACTATGTAGCAGCAAACTGTGCTGATGTTCAGGAGGATTCTGATAAATGTGTCAGGCTCATAGTGAGACTTTTATTCCTTGCAGGTCAGTTTTGGGTGGGGAGGTGAAATAGGCATGAGACTCCAGTCTGTTGTTGGATACTTTCACTGAGTGACATGACGAATGCCTCCTGAGGCTGTTGAGGAGCAGATAGAAAGTTGTATGTTCACAAATAACAGTTGGAAAGCTACCAGGCCATTATATGTTTAATTAAAAACACAAAGGAGTAATAAGCTAGTTAAATTATTCACAGAAACCTAGCTGATGAAGAGAATCCTCTGCAAGTGACTTCTGACCCTAGCAGTAAACCTGAAAAATTGGATTTACTCCCTGCTATGCTTTAGATTATTCTCTGCAAGATGGGTATACATATATTGGATTCCAATATGCCCAGGATTCAGAAAGGAAAGGAAAAACTCTACAGATTTATCCATTAACCTTTTTCTTTTAGGGTAAAGGGCACATCTTTATGAATATTTATATGTTGAATTGCTAAACTGGAAAACCATAAAGAGAACATAAAGACTGAGCCTTACTTCCACCCCTCTGAATGAGTTGATGTGAAATATGTGAGGCATTTACGTGTTTTTTTTTCTTCTCAAAAGGTCTTTAGAGATACAAATAAAATTGTGCTCACCTGCTTCTGTTCTTGGGGTTAAAGTATGCAAAAGAGTAAAGTGAAGAACTGTTATATAAATCTTCCACTGATTTAAGCACTGTGAGAGAGGAGTTAGTACTGGAGGAGTTACCTTCCATCCTGTGGCTTCCTGCTGAGAGCAGGTGTTTTATGTACACTAGGCTGACAATTGTTGTCTCTCTGAAGCATTAACATGCTGCTCATAACCAGCTGTTGAAACACATCCATTGGACCACGTTGGCAATTGGAGGAGAATGGCTGACAGTTTGAAACTTTTTAAACCTGAATTTGGACAGTGCAGAAATGTTATGGTCAGCCAGGAGCGGGGTGTGTGGGTCCCCCAGGAGTCTGCTCCAGCATGCTGAGTTATTCTGTTTGAATTGTTTTATGACCCTCTGATACAGGCAAAGAACCAGAATGTCTCAAACTTGCACTAAATGCAACTTTCTGAAAACTGTCTGCTGAATTTGGGCTGCTCATTTGGTATGTTGACCCCCCCTAGTTAATAAGGCAGTTAGATGTCTACAACATGTTATTAATGTTCATTTGTGTGGTTGGCAGTAGTCTGGGTTACATGTCTGTTTTTTTGGATTTTGTTTGCAGTTTTGTAATGATCCCTGTGTGCTCTCTTTGCTCCAGGCACTGTCTCCAGAAATGCAGGGGGGGTGGCAGTGCTTGCCCTGGTGGTTGCTGGCTGTGGAAAGCTGCCAGAGCTCGTGGCCGTGGGGCAGGGAAGGTGGAGGCTGCCTGGTACTGAGGGCATACAGATGGAGCAGACATGTACTGGACCTTGAGAGAGGGCAAAGGAAAAGATTTTTTTTCTTTTTTTCCCCAGAGAATCTAGGAGAAATATTTGTTGTCTGTTACGCAGTGTGCAACAAGTCAGTAATTACACACTTGAGAGAGACATCAGTTATTTATTTCAGATCTGCACAGGCCTGGGCCCTTGGTGGTTTCACACACACCAAGCACACCAACTGGACTTCCCACACTCTTATTTGTACACAGGAGTCCAGAGTTGGTAACTTTCCAGCCCCTCTATTACTACTGGTTAGTAGTTTCCATGCAAGTTTTGTAATCTCACCTAACTTCTGTGCATGCCTGAGAGAAAGGTCTTTACCTGGGCAGGTGTCTTTTTGACCTCTGGGTGTGATTTTTTTATGTTATAATGGAGATAATTCAGTTAAGGGATGCATGGACCCTGAGTTTTTTGCCAAGTTGGCAATGTATAAATAGGCATACAAGGACATACTGATTTACTACATCCTTATAGTTAGTTCTAGGATGCCCTTCACTAAGGGATGGTAGTTGTTCCACTGATTAAGTGTCCTTTCTTGCTGATCAGAAAAGTCTTAATTAGCCAGCTTAAAGTGTCTAAAGAGTACTGACCAGTCCAGACCTAAGATGATTTTGGGATACTCCATATTTTGCAACCTGTGGAATTTGTCATAATGTAAGAAATCACTGAAAAGCTGCTGAATTTGAGAGATGAGAGGGAAGAACCTTTCTTCTAAGGACACTACAATTAGGGTAATTTGTTTTCAAATACTTTTCAACTGAGTAGTTTTACTCAGGTGGCAGACCTCATTAGTTTAAAAAGCTGTTATCCTCTTGTTTTATTAAAATCTGGCATTTAGAGACTGTGGATTTGGGGATCCCCTGAGCTGAACTGTTGCTGCAGTGATGAGCATGAGGGAGGGAGGGACTGGACGGGGCTGTGCTTTAATCATAGCTTTGCTGAGGTCTGTCTGGTCACACTGGCAGCTCTAGGTTTCTGCATACCCACTGAGATCCCTGGGTTAATGCCAGCTCAGAGTCCCAGGTTAGCCTTAAAAAGCAGCCAGCCTCCATTCAGGAAGTCCTTAGATACCAATGCTCTGTGGATTGCAGATGGTCCCCTGGGGAAGCAAACCTTTGGCCAAGGGCTGTGGGTGACGAGCTCTGTAACAACTGCAGGATGTGAGTGTGCACGGTGACTTGGAATTGGAGTGGTGATATGTGAAGGAATGAAGATCTTCTTTTGTCAAATTACTTTTCAGTAAAGTTAAGACAGTGTGAGGATGTTTTTTTGGTTTTTTTGTGTGGGTTATTTGAGGTACATTTAAGGACTCGTAACTTCAGGTGCTGTCCTGCTGGCTGTGCTAGCTCTGAAGCCTGCTAAGGTGCTGTACATTTTTAGGTGCAGTTTGGTACTTTCTACTTGGTTTATTAGGACTAGGAGAGAAACCAGGCTTTTTTTTTCAGATAGTAGGCATGTTGCAGCCATGGTGAAGGTAGATTTTTGGACATAAGAAACAAAAACAAAAATGCTGAAGGTCAATCCTTACAACACATGCCATGGAAATATGTATCTGCTTTGTACCAGCTCTGACTCCAACTGTCTTTTACCTGGCAGGCAGATGTTGGGGCTACCTTTTTCTTTATATGATCCAAGAGGAAAGTAAATTTGTATTAAGATGATCTCTGCCTAGTTGCAGGTACACAAACACATCATAAATGTTTTATGCCTTGCAGCTTGCATGCCCAGTTGCCATATATGAGATGGTTAGAACAAAAGACAAAATGTTAATAAATATTCTATACTAATGTAAGGTGTCAGTGTGGGAGTGTTTATTGTTACATGTTTCAAGCTAAGCTGATAGAACACAATTACTGTTGTCCTTAGAGTGGTCTGAATAGAAAAATAAAGTCATGTAATTGACTGAGTTTAGTTCCTTTTGCTAGAAATGAAAGGTTCTTCCAAACGTTTCCATCCTTACTTAGGTAGCCAGTAGCACAGTGATGTTGCACTTTCTGGCTTTTACTTGAGAGGTTTGGAAGTGTTTAGTACTACATTTTGGCTATATTGGATTTGCTTGCATAGAAGGAATACTTTTGGAATAGGGTAGGTGATGCAATACATGGAATTTGGCTTTTGTGTGTCCCTTTGTAGAAAGTTAATCTGATTTTTAGCAACAAATTTCAATATCACAGGTAATGCTTCTATTCATGACACCTTTTGTGCTGACTGATGTCAGCCTGACTTTGGTGATATCGGTGTGTAATCTCTGGCACAGTAGTGAGTGCCACGATTTGCCATGTATGGTTTTGCTGTGCAGCCTCTGGGTCTGTCTTTATTTAAACCAGCTGTAAAAAGTAGCTTTGAACGGTTTGTAAGTATGGATGTTAAGGAAGCTTCCCTGTCTTGCCATCCAGGGCCACTTTGGCAGTCACAGTCGCAGCACACGAGACTCTCCCTGCACCCAATGCGTTCCTCAAGACACATGTGCACGGAGGAGTAGATCTGTGTGCTTGAGTGTGTTAAGAGCATTTCTTCAAAATCCAATGTTTCACAATGCTTAATGCTTCAGAGCTTGGGATCTTGCCCTGTCACTTTATAGTAACTGGGGTAGAAGAACAGCGCCTGTGGAAGTGACTGAAATATTTGCCTTGACAGGTGTAACTTGTTCTGGTTTTGCATCCGTACAGAGCTGTGGTGACAGCTGCAAAGTGAGTGTTTCATTTCGTTTGAGGAGATGGATCTTTTCTTTCAGAGGCACTGCTTTTTCTCACCATGGCTTCATCACTGACAGGGGCAGTGCCTTGGGCAGATGCCTGCCAGCTTCTCTGCAGTGCAGTGCCCAGTGCCCGCTCCTGGCCTGATTTGCTTTGTGCTGGGGACTGCTGAAAGAAAATCTCAGCTGCTTTCGTGTTGCTGTCCAGGCTGAGCCACTTGGCACACCCAACAGAGTGTGTCCCACTGTGCACACAGACTCACTTGGTGGTAAGGAACAGCAAAAGGCCAAAGGAATAATGGCCTGTGATTCATCACAGAATCCCTGTAGATTGAAAATCCTGAGATCTCTGTGATAATGGATGCAGATTTTTTGCCTGTCTCTAAATACATCAAGAAATGTTTCTACAAAGATGCTAAAGCACAGTCTTGCCTGAAGCCATTTTTATCATGAAATAGCACAATGCTATTGTGAAATGAAAAAGCTATGTGCACAAACAAGTCCAAATACACTGATTTTTTTCAGAAGCTTGCTGAATTTACAATTTATAGACAATGACATCAAAATGACTGATCTCTGGATTTTTCCTGAATTTGCATTGTTATTGAAAAAAATTAAGAACTGTGCCTTGGCCCAACTCACAGATATTTTCCAGAAGTTTCTGTGCAGTAACAGTCTGATTTTTATGGCAGTGATTTTTTCCCCAGCATTTGGGAGGCCTGACATCATCGTGTTGTTGCTGCCTGTGCAAGGTGGATGGGGCTTCCATCCTTGAACTCCTGTGGTTTTGTGACCTTCTCCCATACAATGTTAAGCAGATGCACAATGTTTTGACTAGCTGGCAACCCCAAGTTTGTACATATTTGCAGGGATGCCATCTGTGCCTGCTGCTTTGCCCTGGGACATCTGTTCAGTAGCTCTAAGAGCATCTGCTATAAGTACTGGTGCTGCTCCTTGAAAGAGGCTGTGGGGCTTCATTTGGCACTTGATCAAGGATGATGGAAGTTGTAAAGTCAGAATGATAACTCTGCTTTATTTATGTTTGAATGTGATAAGGAGGAAGGTTGCCAGAATTGAATGCAAAAAGTAGTTCTGCATTAATTCCTAGAGCTCTTACAGGAACATTTAATCTGCTTACCCAGTTGTGCTGCTATCTTCATTATGGGATATTTTAGTATTTGGTGATAGGTACTGGGTTGGTGAAGATCAGGAAATGAAGTGCTGTGTACCCTAAGGATGTTCTGGAGGACACAAATTCCACAGTTCATGCTGGGGCCCTGTCTTGGGACCCATAGTCTGTGAGCTGACCTTGCTTTGGCCACTTGCCTAATCTAAGGACAGTAAAATCTTTGAATGAAACATGGTGGTGTTGGCCACAGGATAAGATCTCCTCTGTGGATTGAGATGACAAATAGGTGAGTATGTTTCTTTAGTTGAGATGATGGATTAAACCAACATGCAGAAATAATTTGCCTTTTTGGCTTCAGGTGTTGTACATGTTCTTGTTTAGTGTTGATAGGGGTTATTTTTTGGTCATTATATCCACAGCAGGTGTTTCCAACTGAAAGCATACTTTTAGGAACATTTCTCTCCTGATCTGGAAGTGAAATGAGCAGTCAAATGTATGGTTTAGTCTCTATGATGGTGACTAAAAGAAAGGGAGAAGAAAAAAAGTCATTAAACGTAACTGTGCTTTATCCTCTCCAAACAATATTTTTGTGTGAGGTATGTTGGGGTTGCAGAAACTGTGAGAATTGTAAAATATCTTGAATCAATTGTGAAATAATACAGTCCTTCTGGAAAGCACATTGCATGACCTTAAAATATCCCAACTTTTTTTGATGTGCATAAAATCAGTCTGAATTTAGCACTGTTTTTCTCTTATACATTGGAGTTTGAATGAGAGACTGCAGATAGACCTATAAAAAGCTTTTGAATTCTATAATTGTATGAAAGAAGACAGCAGTAATTTACATGCTTAGCAAACAGGGAAATTCTACTAGTGAGAGAATTTCAGCCAAGGTCAAATTGCATTGCTGTTCCAGAAAAATCAAGCTTTCTGACTACATGTGTTCTGAGAACTTCATCTGTCAAAATATATGTGAACTTCTGATTGTGTCTCATTTAAAATATATGAAAGTATAAATTGTTGCTGAGAAATAACAGATAAAACAAGAAACCATCACTCAGTGCTAAGAAGTTTATAGAGAGATTACTGTCTCACACCTTTCTTCCTTGAAAAAGCTCTGGAGGAGGGTAGCAGGGCCCTAACTGTAGGACAGGCTGACACAGGCTGCCTGCAGATGTGATGCAGAACCAGAGATTTTCACAATACTCAGGGATCTTTCTTGGGCTTTTGGTATGGGTTTCATGGCAGCATTGAAAGTTCACACTGAATCATGATACATATATTCAGATGGTCTCAGATGTTGCAATCTTTTCAGGAAGTCTGATTCATTCTAATTCTCTGTTTTCATGTAGTTCTTGACAAAATACTGGAGAGTACCTTCAAAAGACCTATTAGAGATCAGTTCATTTTCCTCTCTCTTGTATGGTAGCTTCTATTAATTTTCCCCCTCCCCATTTTTACCTGTTGTTTTATTGTGGATAAAAAATTGTACAATGGATTTGAAGTTGAAGATGAGATAGCGATTGAAAAAAAAAAATCCATTTGTTTCCTCTGGCTTTACTAATTATTTTCTCACCAGTTGATGATTACTTGCCTGAGTTTGTTTTTCCCCTCATTTATCTTCCATTCCCCAATTTGCAGATTAGAACTCTGAAACAGAGAAAGTGCACTTATTTCCAAGAGTGAATGGCCTTTGTGTCATTGCTTTGGAAGAGGCTTCTTTCCCCCAGAGTCTAGTGGAAAGAGGAAAGAAAACAGAAGGCTGTTTGCATGTGGCTTATACTCTGGTAGAGAAAAGACAACTTCTGAACCGAGAACATCGTGAAGTGTTTGTGTAATCAAGTGTTTCTGTGAATTTCTGCATCTTAAAAAAAAAAAAAAAAAATCAATACAAGAGTATTGGTTTACATTGCCTTTTGTTTTTTAAATACAAGAGAGACAGATGTGTTGAGGTAACCCAGCTAGTTTCTGCTGGGGTTTTTTTTTGTTGACTGGTGTTCACTGATGTTTCTCTGAGTGTAACTGTTTGTGATTTGCACTTGTTGAAGGGTGGTGAAGAATAGGTGCAGAATTTGTCTGCTGTCATCCTCCTTTTCCTGCCGCTGAAGAGCTAAAACATGGTGTTTAATACAGACCTGTGGCACTTACTGCATTAGGTGCACAAATACAAAAATGTTAGTACTAGCTATTACATGAAATTTTAAATAATCTGTTCTGCACTATATAAATTAGTCAGGAGATTGACAAGCTCGATTCCTCAGCAATGAGCTGTTCTCAGTCCTGAGGTAACTATTGACACTAAAGCTTGTCAGGTGAGAAGCTTTGCCATTCCCTATGCTGTACAAATAATAGAGCACAGATGTGATTAAGTGCAGTATCTGACTGACCTTTCCAGGGCTGCACTGTTGCCTTCACATTAACAAAGAAATCATTGTGTGGTGAGTGATCAGCTCTGTGGCTGTTGGAGATTATGAAGAATGACCTCAGGAAGCAATTTGCTTCCTGCAGCAGGGGATTGTCTTGTTTTTGGGCTCTTAAGCCTCTGTGATCAACCATTTATATCTATATGTATATACATACAAATACTTTGTGTGTGAATGTTATGTACTTCTCCCTTGTTTTTTTCTTTCAGTTTTCTGTCACTTTCGTGCTGTGACAGCAGATGGAAATTACAAAATGTCAATATCACTGACGGTACTTGTCCTGGTGCCTTTCTGGCTTGGGAGCACCAGCAGCAGTATCTTGTGGATATTGACTATATTGTTACTGAGCATTGAAATGATAAATCTTCTAATCTTCTCCAGATTTTGTGTGAATGTAATTTAGGTATTTTAATGGGTTTTGGCCATTGGCCAAATGGGTTTTTGGCCAATGGGTTTTTAATTAACATTCTGCTCTACTATTTAGAAAACTCCTCTTTCTCTGCCCTCTTTGTGCCAGCTCCTTCCCAACACCAGCTTTTTTTCCCACTCTGTACTGCATGTATTTTGTTTGTACCTCTGCCTGCTGTGTATTTATTCAACATTGGTTTTACCTTTACCTCCTTGTGTGTTTTGCTTTGTTGCTTGATTCTTTGATTCATGTGACCCAATAATGCTTTTATGTTGCATGAAAAATATGATGACAAGGCATTGGAAGAATGGAGGAGGGCTTGAATTTCACATTTGGTGAAGACCAAACAGCTTCTGTGTGTTCCCCTTCCCAGCCTGTTGTGATGCTTTGCACATGTTTCCAACTAGTGTTTTATCACTTTAGTTTTCTCCCAAGGAACTCTGTTTTCTGGTTATGTTGGAAACCCTCAGCTTCATTGGTGAGATCTAATCTTGAGGTGCACAGCCTCCATGTAATGCTTGTACACACTAGGCTGTTAGGGCCTGTGTGCTGCCAAGCAGTGTAAAAGGCTTATGGGAAAATGAAAATTGGCACGCCAATATTTATTGGTTTGTGTTGCATTTATTTTTTGAAAGTGGATTTCATCACTGTAATTTCTCCCACCCCACCACAAATCAGCAGCTATCTCTCAAATGCCATGTTAAATTGGTGTTGGCCAATAGGGAAAAACAAAACACTGTGGAGGTAGATGGGGTAAAGGACTACCTGGACAATCTAACATCTTCACTTTCTTGTAGAGCTATTTCTGCTGTAAAGGGAGGTCTGCATCACCTGTTTCTATATACACAGCTTCATTTTATCAGGAAGAAGATTCAATATGATGCAAATCCTTGGTGAGGTCCAAGAGAAGCCTTCTCTATTTATACTGTCAGTGTGCCCCAGAAGGGCTAGAGAAAGAACTGGCTCACCCCACACCCCTGTGAGGCCAGTTAATAGCCTCACTTCATTAGCTCTCCTGTGAGTCTGACAGCTATATGAAGGTTTTGATTGCTGGATGGTTTATGCCATATGTGGAGACACCTAATCCAGCCAGGAGGTTTTGTCCTTTCCTGGTAAAGCTGAACTATCACGGCAGTAACAATAAAAGTCAGAGAATGAGTTAAGCACAATTGCATGTAGGGGAGTCCTAAAAATAAACAGTTGTGTTTTTTTAACTGGATCTGCAAGTAGTAAATACAATTTTAATGATTACCTGGTGGTTTCCTACCTTAATGGCTTTTTATTTTTTTGTGGTAGTGATATATGTACTGTTCTTTATTTTTCAATTTCTTACAAAGCCTGCAGTCATACAGAATATTTTGGTGAAAAGAATAAGGCTTGGTTTCTTGTAGTTTTCTATGAGTGGAAAGAGGACTTCAGTTTCCTTGGTGAACAAGGGGTACTTTGAGCTGTTTTCATGTAATTAGTATTGCTAGTTTTGTACTGCTCTGAATGTATAGCCTTGTCTCTCTGCTTCTTTAAAAAAATGAATTAGTAGCTAATCCATGCTGAGTAACCTCTTTACATTGTGGTGTTTGCTTAAAGAAGTCTTTCCAGTTAAGAAGACAGAGACTATGATTATATCCAGAAGTGTGACTGATTCTTCATGTTTCCAATGCAGCTATTTTGAACTGGAGAGCAGCGGCCTGCGGGATGAGATCAGGTATCACTACAGGTTTAACGGGAAGACGAGAACAGAGGTGTTCCCCTACCGCCTGGCAGATGGACAGTGGCACAGGATTGCTGTGTCCCTTAGTGCATCCCACCTTCTGCTCCACGTGGACTGCAACAGGTAAGCAAATACGTTCTGTAATCCATATTTCTTTGAAAAATAATCTCTAGTTATGGGAATAAAACTGGGAAAGGAGATTTTTCCCCCCCCTATAAATACTTCATTCAAGAAGCATGCTAAACTGCCATGGGATAAGAAAAGGAAAACAAAGTATTAAGATGGAACAATTCATTGTGATTATGAGCAAATGTGGAAAAGGTTGATTGCTGATGGGGGAGTATTAAATGCATCTCTGTAGTTTAGGCAGTAGCTGATGTTATGTTTGCCAGTGATTGCATTTAAGTGTGATGGATGGGTGTGCAGTCTGTTCTGTTGTGAACTGCTTCATTCAGCATACCTGAGAACATGAAGAATAGATAGATGCATCAGAGACACTTCAATTTTATTTTACATAATCAGACAATGTAGTTTTTACTCATTTTTCCACATGCTGCCCCATTTGGAAACTTCTGAGAAACCTGGAAGCTTCTTTTTGCATGACTGGAACCAGTGGTTTTTATTTTCTCAGGAGTATTCTGTCTTTTCTGTTAGAAGTTGTGAAGGCTGGAGATGGCATATGTCCAGGATTTCAGGGGATGAAAATCAGCAAACCTAGAATCTCTCTTGCCTTGGGACTTGATCTCACAATGTATTGTAGACTTCAGAGTCAGCGGCTGATGAGGAGGAAATTCAGAGAGCTTGAAATTGGGACTTTCATGGTAGTCTTTATGAATGAGGAAAACAAACCATTTCTTTTGTACCTTATTGCACCGAAATGAATGAAAAAAAAATCCTTCATGTTCAGTGAGAGGGTCAGCATATGCATTTGGGGATCATGGCACTTAAATCGATTGGGTGATGATAGCAGATTTTTTTTGGAAAGTCTTCATTTTGTTCAGACAGGCAGAACAAAGTTAGATGAGTATTACAGGAGTTATTGGAACGTTTGAAAAAGTTTGAATTTTGACCCAAGTAATTATGAGATACTTTTTTAAGAGGGATGTTGCAACCATTTTCTGCAAGTCCATTAACTACTGAAAAATCTAATCTGAAGGAATGTTGCTTATTGGACCTTATTTGGACCTTAGAAGCAATTAAATGCTGAGAGTAATTTTAATTTCATTGAGGCATGAAATCTACAGTTTGCAAGGATTCTCTTCATTTCAGTCATTTGATTTATTTATGTTCCCATTATTTATCTGTTGTACTATTTCTTTGCTTTCAACAGAATGCTTTTTTCTTTGTTTATTGACATGCTGGGTTTTGGGACAGGTTCTTCGTTATCTACTTTGATTTTTTTTATGAACAGCAAGTATGTTTTGGCAAGACTCTTTTTAGGAGATTGTTTAGCTGGCTGCTTTCTTGCACAGAATTTAAAATGAGGACAAGACAAAACGACTGCCTCGTGCAGAATTCTTTCTAGGGACAGGAGAAATGCACAGAGTCATGGTTGTGACCTGATTTTCTTTACTGTAACAAGCAGAAATAGATAAATACAATTATGGAATGAGCTGTGCTGTCATATGAGGTGACAAATATGTCCAGCCATCTCTGTCAGGTAGCCCTGAACAGGGCTGGTCCATCTAACCATGTCCCTTAAGGTGGTACATCCCAAAGCTGCTTCCAGCATAAATCCCTACCGAGATGTCTCTGTTTGGCTGTGTTTTGTGGTGTTTTGTGACAACTCCTGTGGAAGACTAATGGAAATACTTCTGAAAACATGACTTGAGGACAGATCATGGTAGAAGATTAAATGGGGTGGGGGGATGGAAGTCTAAGTTCCTGAGTCAGCTGTAGTGTCAGTGTTCAGTTAATTAGAGAATTTTGTGAACATTGGTGTTAGTTTGATTAAATCTTAACCCTTTATATTTTTACACTCAAAAAATGAGTCAACATCTTGTTTGTCTTGGCATGTTCTTATAACAATGAAATAAATGTCGAAGCTTTGAAAATGAAGAGCAAGTCAGTGAGGGGTACTTCTGAGCACTACTGAAAACCCTGAGCTTCTTCATGTTAGTGTTAGGGAAGCTGCAGCTGGAAGTCTGGCTAGAGTCCAGTGTGAAGAGCTGTGGACTATTTACCTGTAAGTTTCAGGCTGGTGTGGTGTCTGTCTCTCAGCAGAGTTCAGGGTGCCCATTGAGAAGTGATGCTTCTGCAGACTTGAATGAACAAGAGGAAACAGGATATCAGTGCAGTCAATATATTCACCTGTCCCACCTCCTGCTGAGGTTTGGTGTCATCAGAGCAAGAATTTAGCTTCCTGCGTACCTATTTGCTTAAAGAAATTCTCAGCTGTTTTTTTACTGTTTTTACCAGCAAAACAGAAAAGGAAAAGAAAAATAATTAAATGCCATAATTAATGCCTTGAATTTCTACTCTATTTCTTTAGGGGTTTGCAACACTGCTTACAGACATGCCTGAATTTGCATAAATGCATTACTTCTTTTGTTTAGGGCTGTGGTAATGTGTTATATATTTGGAAGGCTATTGGGAGCAAACCATTTGTGAATTCAGTGTTAGTAAAGTTAATCTGTACCTGAGAGTGCATTGGGAGTGTTTGCATTGGGGAAAATATCCAGTCACAACCTAGTTTTGCTACAGGATTTATACTGGGGTACTCTGGCCTCCCAAGAACTGCAGTTGATCAGAAAGCATTGGAGAAGAAGCTTTTAATATGTAAACAGATAGTCAAATCTACTTTTTCTGTTCCCAGCTATATCACCCACATTACTCTGATTTGTAAAATTGCTTTGACATTTGTACTTGATTATCTTTTGGATTAAATTCAAAGTCAGCTTTGTTTTTCAGACCTGGGTAGGCTAGGGAAAAATACTTGGGAACTAGCAAAGACCTGTAGTGCTTTAAAGCATCACCTTTAAAACAGTGCAGTTGTCTTTGTTCTAAGGAGATGTCGTATGGAAGGGAAGCATGAGTATCAAAGGAGGTTTATTTGCCCAAGCACACATCCTTTTCAAATCAGCTCCTGCTGCATCTTAGTGGCTCCTTTTAGTGCTCCTTCAAGAGCAGGGAGTGGGAATCGTAGCTGAGATTGATATTAGGGCTTGGAGCTGCTGACTCAGGAATCATAGAATGATTTGGGTTGGAAGGGCCTTTAAAGATGATTTTGTTCCAATCCCCTGCCATGGGCAGGGATACCTTCCACTACACCAGGTTGCTCCAAGCCCTGTCCAGCCTGGCCTTGAACTCTTCCATGGATGGGGCAGCCACAGCTTCTCTGGGCAACCTGTGCCAGGGCCTCCCCACCCTCACAGTGAAGAATTTCTTCCTATGGTCTATTCTAAACCCACCCCACTTTCGTTTGAAGCCGTTTTCCCTTGTCCTATCACTTTGTTTCCTTGTCCCAAGTCCCTCTCCATCTCTCTTGTGGCCCCTTTAGGTACTGGAAGATGCCAGAAGGTCATCTGAGCAAGGAGCCTTCCCAAGGCTGAACAAATTTCTCAGCCTATGTTCATGGGACAGAAAAAGGATACCTTGAAGTCCAGACTGCAAAGCTATTGAATGTCACTGGACTCTCCTCACTGACTTGAAGAGCTTTCGTGCTAGACAGTAACCTCTAGCCAGGGTTGTGCCTCAGAAAACTGACATGAGAAGCTGTGGGTGCACTTGCTAACATGCTTTTAACATTCTAGTAAGGTTCTGAAGGCTTGGGAAAATGAAAAGACTGCATTAATTATAAACGTACTACTGATGCACAAGTAAAACCTGTGCTTAGAGTAACATGGAAACTAACTTTCCTGCTTTTGGCAGGATCTGTACCTCCCTGCTCTAGGCAAAAAGGGATGGTCAGGGATTTTCTGGTGAATGTTTAGATGCAGCTAGAGGAACTGCATCGTTGTCCTTAAATAGCCAGTAGTACTAATAGATATTTATACATATGTATGTATGATAAAATGAACTCTGCTGTGCTTTTTCCCAGCTTGGGCCTCTGTTCATACCTGTGCTGTTGGGAGATTTGCAACCCCAAGAGGCTGTCAAGTTCTACAAGATCTGATGTTTGTCTTCTCTGGGAATTAGTTTCAGCTGTAGAGTCTGTATTGTTTCCCATGGCACCTGACTGTTCACTGGGATGCTTGTCCCCTGTGACAGTAACAGCACAGAAATATCTTGCATTTAATGGTGTTGAGAAGAGTGAAGGAATAGCATGGAGCTTACAATTTAGGAGGTGGCAGGTACTGTATCAAAATGTATTTATTGACAATCTGTTTGCAAAATAGAAATTCAGAGTTGTTCTCAGTGTAGCTGATTAATCTGGAGGAGTAAGCCTGAAAGGTGTTTTATTTATCATCAGCCATATTGCTACAAAGGTACTCACCTATTCAGACAGTATCCATATTCCTTTACTTGAACTCTGTGGGCATAGAAAGGAGAGAAAGGTGCTTTGATGAAAAAATTAATGTTGTGCCGGTGAAAATCTGTGCCGGAGTGCCTTTTGCTGTGAGTGCAGCCTGTGGTTTTGATGGATACTCTTAGCTGTTTGATGGAGGGGGTTGGTAAGAGCATAAGAGAATAGATTATAAAACTGGAGCAGGCTTGGAAGTAGTCTCCAACTGAAAAAACATGTTGTCTGCTTCTTTTATGTTAGAACAGCGCATTAGGGAATAAAAAATGCATGAGCAGTGAGAACTTTTTAATTGGAAAAATAAATAAATTAAAGTATCATCCTCCAAATAAGGGAATCCAAGACATCAGAGTTCTTATAAATAAGATATTCTGGCTGCCAACCTGAGGTTTTCAACTGATTTCAACGAAGTTCTGTGACTTTAATTAAAGTGTAATAAATTTAAAGAAGGTTAAGGGATGTATTTAAAAGAGGGATTTGCTGCTTTAGTTACTGTAAAACACTTTCTCTTGGGAGGGAAGATGGTGTGGTGGCAGTGCTATGCAGCTAGGTGATTTAGTCTTGCTATTTGAATGTGAGTTTGTGACCCAGATTGCTTGTCTGATCTCCAAGCTGTAGCAGAAGCTGTCAGAGAAATGGTTACTTGGGTAGAAGAGTGGTGTAGCTGTGCATCATGAGTGCACCCAACTTCAGATCTGTGGTATTGTGGACCAGAATTTGTCATCTACTAGTGTTCCCTTTATTTGGCAGAAAGGCTGTAACATGTTTAGCATGAGAGAGATCTCCAGCTGGCATACCACATCAGCTGCCATCAGTCTCTATCATTAGAATAGCTGCAGTTAACTGCAAGAAAATGTTGAGGATACAGTCAGCATTATTTTCTTTTTAAAGAAGCTTTTAAATAGCTAGGGTTTTTCCACTGAATAGCTAATGCATCAGCAGAATGGTAGTAGGGATGTGACCAAAGGCTGAATGATATGTTTTAATCCAGTCTACAATTACAATGAGAATTTATTTTTTATCTGAAAAAAATAATTTGAACTCCTTTGTATGCTGCATTGAGAGAATTGTGAGAATACATGAGTATTTCTGAAAATGCTGAAAAAGTACTGCAGAAAAAAATGGTAATAATCCATATCTGTGCCTGCCTGTCTTAGACCCTTTGACCACCCCCAGAAAGCAGAAATCACTTGTACAGGTACCTGGGCACTGAGCTTCAGCAGAGAGGCCTCACAAGCTCCTGCTCAGCATGGAATCTGCATCTGCTTTGGGCTCCTTTCGGGAGCTGATCCAGCTGCTGCTGATGCCAGAAGAGGAGCAGAAGTCATTCTTCAAGAGTTTGATTAAGGGTCTTCCACAGGAGCTTGGGCAGAGTTTTTTAGGGACCTGTGGAGCCAGAGTTTGGTACCTGCAAAGCCCAACTACTGCTGAATATAGACTCAGCAATGGTTTTGGTCCCCCCCTCCCCACAGTCAGAACTGGGGACTTGTGGTGCTTTCTGGTGAAGTGGAAATGTTGGTAGATGGGTTGATGGCTTCAACAGGACAGCAATATTGTTTTATGCTTTACCATTGGCATCTTGCATTTTTATGCCCTGGGTGTGTCAGAGAGAGGGGACAATGAGAGAGGGAATGATCTTAAATAAGACTGGCAAGCCTCAGATGGTTAAGTAATTAACAAAAGTATATGACTAGGTGTATCATCAAATACTCAAATGTTTGTATATTGGTCCAATATACATGTAGACATTTTTTAATGTTAAAGGCAATACATCTTTAAATTGGTGTGGTTAGTTACAAGAGCAGTCTCTGAAAATTTAGCTTGCACAGTTTGAAATGTATTTGGCTATTTTTCTATGCATTTTTTTCAGGAGAAGTCTTCTGTTACTTGGCTCTACTTTTTTTTATTTGTTGGTGTGGGAGTTATATGGACAGAGAGGTGATGATAGTAATTTAAGAGTCAGCCAGATAAAGCAAATGTTTTGAGCTTTTCCCTTTCAGATTGTAAAAACAATTATCTTGCTCCAGCCAGGTAGATTAACTGAGATGTAAGAAATAAATTAACTCTTCCATTTGAAGTGGTTAGCTTAACTCTGGAGTTTAGAACTACAAGTCACATAGGATAATACTGGAGCTGAATTGAGAAAATGATAGCATAATTTTAGTTAAATACTTCAGTAAAAAAATTAGATCTTTGCCAAAGAGCAGGTGAGAACCTCTCTGAACTATTCAACAGCAGACTTGAGACTGGAGTCTTCATGTAGCCAATAGTACAGGGCCTTTCCAAAAGATCTGAAACCTCCTGAGTATGGTAGGGCTTGAGAGGGCAAGTGGGCAAACAGGGCTGAGACTGCTGAGAGCTCTGAAACCAGCCTAGAGTTTTATGAAGTGGTTTAATACTTGAGGTGTCTTTGGCAGTTTAGCACAGTTACCCAGAAGTTAATTATCTTAGGAGTCCAATCTTTACAAAATCCTCATGTTGGCTGCAGGGAGGTAGAGACTGCTTGATTGCATTTCTTAATACCCCAGAACCTGACAGTTCTCATTATTTCATGGTTTGGTGACAGAAAACTGACAGCACTGTTAAGGGCAGAGGTGCAGGAACAGTCCCATTTGTTCCTTGGGTGTGAGGAGCTGGAGGCATACGGGGTGCTCAGAGGTGGAAGGTGTCAAGGCTTGGAAACACCAAATGGGGCAGTGGCACGGGTCTCACTGCAGGAGTGGGGCAGGAACAGGACCAGCCAGGCCTCTCTGGTGTTTGGGTGGCCCTGCAGGGGGGTAAGGTAGGCTCAGTGCTGAGCATGGGGACAGCAGACTTCTGGTTCAGTGCCGTGGTGTGAGCTGCTTGGCCAATGTGCCAGTTGAGGGAATGGCAAGGGCAGCCCAGTCTCGTGCTTCAGAAGGTGAGGTGTTTCTGTGAGTTGAGGAATACTCCATTTCTACACAGATAAGTATTTAGTGTGCTGGTTGGTGTAGCTTTTTGGTGGTGTGGTTTTTTTTAATGGGAAAAAAATACAGATATTAACATCTGCTTCCACTCTAAATATTTTAATGATATGAAGAATCCTTGTTGTGAGCTGTCTTACCAATGGAATGATACATTGAAGAAGCAGTAAGGAGGAAGATGGTAGTTTGATCCTTGGTACAGGAGTAAGGTAACATGCAGTTGCCAGTCCTATAACTTGTATCTGAGACCAGGCAGTGAATGAAAAAATCAGTGGAAACTGCATTACTTAATTGGGCTGCAGTTTTAGTGGCATCCTCTTCAGCACATCAATAGGCAAATAACTAATAACTACCACTGTGCCAACTAAGGCAACTTGGGCTTTTTCAGCCCAAGCTGAATTTTTCTGTGTCACACTAGCTACTTACCTTAAACTTGTCTGAAAGATGTGCCATGCAGTATCCCTGGGGAACAGCCCAATGCAGTCTGCAGTGAGAACTCTCATTGACTTGAGCAGAGCCATGCTTTCACCTCCCCAGTGTGTCAGATGTTGTGAGAAATGTGCTGTCCCTGCAGAGTGCTTTTCTGCCTGTCTGCTGGCAGTTTCCATCTAAATTTAATTTTAGAACCAATATAATGGCTTGTTCCATGTTTACTGTCTGTTTCATACACCTCCCTAGTCATGGCCAATTAGTTATTTGTGGAGAGACTGCAGTGTTACCGTTCAAACAGCCAAGACTAAACTGGACAGCTGGAAAATACCGTGGGAAAAGGGAGATGTGGGTTATCAGATGCACCTCCAGGAAGAACTGAGGAACAGGGAATGAGGCATGGAGTTGGAGTTACAGAGACCATGGCTGATGGGGAGGAGGAGTGGCAGCTCCAGGGAGAGCCGAGTGCCGCTGCACAGGGCTGGGACAGCACTGGGGCAGGACCCTGGCACGAGCGTGGCAGCAAAGGCAAAGCCTGCCATCCTCAGCCTGCAGTAGCCTTCCATCACTGCAGCAAATTGGCTCTGGAATATGGATGAGGTTATTTTATGATTACATACAAATCCTCCAGTGATGACATGAACCCCTTGATGAGATGATCCTGTGACAAGATATCCTGTAAAGCAATTAACTTCTCAGCAGATGTGGTTTTGGAAGGGGGGAAGAAGCTGTTTAGTAAAAAGGTTTCTTGTGGCTGACTGAATTTTAAATTTGTCTTTTGTAGCAGTGCAGAAAGAGTTGAAATCAAAAGCCTGGTTCTTTTCACAATTGCACCTATCTTATTCTACTAGATAAATCAACTTTGAGGTTGAGAGGAGCCTGAGACAAAGGGAAAACAAAAGGAAAGACAAAGGCTGCATATATTTTGTGAAGAAGGGCTGTTCCAAAGCTGTAAAAGCTTGCCATGCCTCAGGTTCTGCTCTAACTGCCAGGGTGAGGATCTGTGTGCTGCAGGTCTTGGGCCAGGGACCAGCACATCCCTCTGTGGCAGGCAGATGGAGTAGAAGAAAAGTTTCAGAACTGCCAGTTTGTACTCAATAAATGCCTTGTGACAAACCCCGAAAGCAATCTTATTTTTTTATGTTATTTTTTCATGACAAAATAGAGATGGCATTAGCCATTTAATCATGGTTTTACCTCTTTGTTCTGATAGCATTTTATTTTGGGGTTCATTTTGCTGCAAGGCCTTCTTCGTGCACATTTTGAGGCACATTCTTCCTCTTTTGCTTTCTGATTGTAAGACAGGCTTAATTGGCTACTACTTGTTTCATAGATATTTTAATACAGTTTATCTCAGATGTATCTTGCTCTAAGGGTTTCTTGTTTAATTTGTGGGAGAGGAGCTTTTCTTCTTTTTATATCTTGAAAGAACCCATTGAATTAATTTCTTCCTCTTATTTCTAAAATCTGCTTTTAATTGCTCAGACTTGGTTTGATGATATTTTGCATCTGGGATGTATTCTGAACATTTGGTTCATCTGAGATGGGCTTTTGGTATGACACTTGGTATGGTAAAAAATGAGTGCTCTTTGCTTTTAGCCTTCTTGTTAACAGTTTGCTTTATTCAGTGTTCTGGCTTAGAACCTGAGCTTCAAAGCTTGATGAGGTTAAAGGGTGTCTTTTAGGGACCCTGAGAGTTTTAGTATTGTCCTCATTTGTAAGTGTATTTGTCTCCTTGATTGTAGTGGATACTTGTGTGCATTATGAAAACCCTGCTGCTTTGTGGTAGCCAGATAGTGGTAGTTTCTCACAAGTGATAAAGAGGA
The DNA here is from genome assembly GCA_013397155.1 of Irena cyanogastra. NCBI lineage: Eukaryota > Metazoa > Chordata > Aves > Passeriformes > Irenidae > Irena > Irena cyanogastra. Next base: position 398,563 of record VWZV01014406.1, on the reverse strand, counting down.
TGCTAAAATACCTTTGGAGAGTCAGATATTTGTTTGAAAAGTGGCATTTGATCTATGTAGCTCTCAGCTCTATATGGAGATGTTTAAAGTCCTGAATTCACATTAATCCATAGAAGTTGTGCACATTGATTTTTATAAGAAAAGTCTGTATATGTAGATGACATTCACCTCTGGCACTTCAGAGGAAGAATTCTTTTGACCTAGACACCACCTTAAGTTCTGCTGAATAAGGCAAAAATTTTTGTCTTCACCAAAACCTGTGACAAGCATTCTTGTGTGCTCCTGCTCCCTGTAGATTATGTACTAGTTTTAGGGGCAATGCCAGGGCCAGGAACCACATGCTATTGAGCTCAGCTTTACCTAAAAGGAAAAGGTTGCTGTGTGGTTTAGTGCTGTTAGGCAGCTGAGCACCACACAGCTGCTGCCTCTGCAGAGGGATGGGGTGGAGGTTCGGAAGGATGAAAGTTCACGGGGGGAAAGGTGTGTTGAAATAAAGACAGTTTAACAGGTAAAGCAAAGCAAAATAAAGAATTAATTCACACCTCCCATCAGCTAGCAGGTGTTCAGCTGTTTTCCTGGAAGAAGCAGGGTTTTGTCATGCTTCGTGGTTACTGGGGAAGACGAATGCCCTAAAAAAACTCCAAACATCCCCATCCCCTTTCTGTTTTCCCCCAGCTAGTCCTGCTAAGTGATGTGATCTGGCATGGGGTATCAGCCATACCCTCAGGGGTCAGCTGGCCTCTGCTGTCCTGGCTGTCTCCCTGCCCAGATTGTCTGGTGGGGCAGTATGGGGAGCACAAAAGGCCCTGGCACTGTGCAAGCACTGCTGACAATCAGCTAAAACACGCGTGTGATGCCCATGATGTTTTGGTCAAAAATCCAACACGTGGCACCATAGTAGCTGCTTTGAAGAAAAGGAGCTCTGTCCTAGCCAAAAGGAGCAGTTGCCAAAGCTGAGAAATGTGGTAACTATTTGGGTATCAAACCAGCTACCTTTACACTAAAAGCCCTGGTCTGGATCCATCACGTGTAAGATACAGTTGACCTCGTAGTTTGGCATATTTTGTTTTTCTGTATAACTCTTGGCAATCCGAAGCAAATGACCAGTTTTCTATTTCTGCTTAGAGTCTGACTCAGCCTATTTTCTGGGTTTTTCACACTTTCAGAAGTGCTGTTTTTGTTATGTGAAGATGGGTAAACATTGCAGCCTTGTAGACAGGCTGTTAGGGCTTAGACGCTTTACACTGTTGTTGTCAGGAACCATTTGTATCTGTTTTGTCATTTGCAAGTAAAGTTCATAATAATGACCTTGTTCGTAAAGGTGCTGGAATCTACCTCAGGTTCTCCAGATTGGAAGTTGCCATAGAGGCAGCTATGACAGATACATTTCTGCCCTTGATGGGGCCACTGCTGTGTCATATTATGGGTCCAGTCCTCTGCTTTGGGTCGATAATAATGATTTGTTTTACTTTAGTGCTTAAGAAATTCTGCTAAAATTAATGGATGAGTTTGTAGGAAACTGAAGAGTGTAATATGTTTCGTAACGAAAGCCCCACACAGGCAGATAATATCTCTGTGAAGCCACCCTTATGCAATTGATGTGTGGAGAATAAAACCCAAAACTTGACAGTGAAACGTGCTCTTGTGACCATCTTCACTTGCATTTGTGTTGTTCCCTCCTGTTTGTTAGTTACTTTGAATTTTTTTTAATGAAAAAAGTTATTTTTAAATAGAATTTTATTTAGATGGATTTTTAAATTTAGATTTGTATTTGGAATAATTAAACTGAAGAATAGAGTACATTAACTTTGTAATTATACAGAAAAATCAATGAAATCATTTGGGTGACAGACCTTGAAGAGAATGTAAACTGAGCCTGCACTCTTGAGTCTTTCACTTGACATGTGCTATTACTGGACACCTATTATTTTTCTTCCAAAGCTGAACAATAACTTGATTGAATGGTTGGCAGTTACTATTGTATATTCAAAATTTAATAAGAAAGGCTTCCCTTATACCCCAAGATTTTAATCTAAATTGCTTTCCTCTGTTAAATGGTTGTGAACTCCTATACTATGGTAGAGGAGATAGCACCAGAAAAATCAAAATTTCCCCTCAGGAAGTTTATTTTTCTGAAACAAAACACTGGAAACTGAATGAATAATTCAGTTGAAGTTGCTCCAGAATTAATGCATGTGAAGTAATGCATCCTATCTGTAAACACTATCAAGAAAAGCCAATCACATTGGTATTGACACATTTTCGTTTGGAAGCATACAGAAGATGGGTTGAAAGAGAAATATGTGAAGATATCTTAGTATTTATTTTTAAAATAAATTCTTAATCTCTTTGGAAGTATAGATATAAAGACAAATTCCAATACTGTTTCTTAAAGCTAGGAACTGATACAATCAATCAGTTTCTCTGTGCAGGTGGGTTCTGAGAATATGTTGGGCAGACTTTTTGAAGCAGCTGATTGTTTTTGTACAATGGACTGTGTTAGGAGGCCTCATTTGCTGTTTCAGAGGTGTACTGTGTTTTTGCAGGCTCAGCTGGAGATGATAGCAAGGGTCAAAGGTGGTCAACACCTCTGCAAATTAGATTAGGGAGAAGGTTGATGCAAAGCATAGGGAACTTCCTTCTCTCCTCTGTCTTTCTTTACAGAAGTTGAGACTGCTGTTTCAAAGACTGCCATGAAGAGAACTTTTCTATACCCTTCAGTATATTTAAAGGATCTGAAGATCCAGATGGATGCATACAGAGTAATGAATGGTTGCAGGAGAGTGTAATTTTTGAGCATCAGACTTTGAATTGCAGAAATCTGTTTTGATGATTCACCCTGATGTCAGGAAGGGCTCCTGTGCAGCTGTTGGGGGGGCTTTTAGTGAGTGAATAATTTACTGTAAGATGAATCACACCCTAGAAACACTTATATCTCTTCATTGAATGAGCCTAGAGAACTAGCTCCACTGTAGGTATGAACTTTTGAGACATTTAAAATCGGGCGTGATGAATTCAACACCTGTTCTCTACATGGAGATATAGAGCTTCCCTCTGAGGAGGGACCCTAAAAAAGGAATCCCTGGGCTTTTATACCCTCACAGTCTAAATCTCTCTTTCAAGCCTGATCAATGCAGTTCAGGCCTGTGTGTCACAAATGTCAGAGAATATTCTGGGTTGGAAGGGACCCAGACCCACAAGGATCAGAGTCCAGCTCTTAAGTGAATGACCCATGTGAGATCAAGCCCTCAACTTTGATGTTGTTGAGCACTGTGCTCTAACCAATTGAGCTAATCTCAGGGTTTTCATATCTATTCCTATTTTAGTAACCTGCTTGTATTTTAGACACAAAAGAGTTGGAAAGTGCTGTGATTTGGTGTGCTGCTGTGTAGTGACTGTTGACTTGCAGTCTATTTTATGGCTCAGAATTTAGGCAGTGGCACATCCTGATCAGTCCATGTATTCTAATGTGAGCAAAGTTTATTTTCATGTTCTGCTAAATATTTCAGAAATTTCAAAAATGCATCTGGCATGGCAAATGCTGTATGTATGACGTAGAGCTGCATCTCCACAAAAGTGGAAATAAAGTGTTAACTTCTGCTTATAAAAGTTGTATGTAAGAAATCACCTACACTGCAAGAGAGAATTCCATGTCATGTTTTTTCCAGAGGGAGTGTGATCCAGTATGTGAGGCAGTTAAGCCTAAGTCATGCCCAGTCTAAAGGCTTAGGTCTTGGGCAGAGACACTCTCTTTGTGATGTTGGTTAATCTGTCTGTCTTTCAGCCTGCACATGTATAAAATGAGGGTATTTTCCTTTTCTACCATTCTCTATTAGATACATACACCGTTATACCATTGTATATTTACACATTAAAAAGATGCTAAAAATAATTTATACTGAGTATATGGAAAGGAGCTGTCTCCTTGTCCAGCAGAGTTTGATTTCTAGAGAAGTTCTTCCTCTATGCAGAGCAAGATGTGTGTGTGTGTATTTTAGGATGCAAATATTTTAAATATGTGTCCTTTCAGGAATCCACTGATTATTTTATAGATTTTCTATTTTCTGCATATTGTCTTCATTATGGCAGAGATGCCTGTTTGAAATGTGTCCTTGAGAGAGGTGATTCTGATGATTGCAGAAGAATACTTAATAAATCAAAGCATGCAGACAGGGTAGAGATATAGATACAAAACACAAGAATATAATGGGTATTTGTTGATTAACAGGTGTATTAACAGGCGTATTTCTTACTATATTTTGCTAAATGGATCAGTGGTTACTGAATTTATTCTGAGCATGAACATTCCAAGACAGTAGGATTGGTTCATTGTTCTATTACCCTGGTTTTATGGTTTAACTTCTTTGAAATATGTTGGCGTAAAGTAGGTGCAAATCAAGCTTTCTCTTGTAAAGTGGATGCAGCAATCATAAATCTGAAAGCCTGAAGTAGGTAGTAGAGCTTCCATTAACCTGGAGACCTGTGTCTCCTCATGTTGGAGGGGCTATTCAGTCTGCAGCAGTTTTAGTGACCACAGTTCCCCTGAGTCCTCTTTCTTAGCATTTCTTTTCTTGCTAAGTGTGTTGTGCATTTTTGTGTTGGTATCAAAGCCAAATGTGTTGGAAACTGGTCTCCAAGGAGCTCTAGACCAGCACTTCATAAGCTGAAGTGTATAATTTAGCTATTCATATGCCAAATACAGAATATTGGTCACAGGGGTATGCAGCCATAGAAGGTGACACACCTCAGCCCAGAAAGGCAAGTAAGGGAAAGTGAGTGATATGGAAGGTTAATGTGGCTATTTTGTTTGTTCCGGGTTTCTTGGTTTTGTTTTAATTTTTTTTTTAACTGATGTGCTTTTTCAGCTTTGCATTTCTCAAGAGTATAGAGGGGCTTACAAGAGTAGCGATATGTTGTGTGTATACTTGCCAGGCCATTTTTTTCCTGATGATGTCTAATGGTATACAATAATAAAGTAAATTGACATAGTTTGTAAATCAGATGGTGTCAACCAAAACATCTTTTGGCATAGAAAGATAATCAAGGGCTGATCTACACCTCATGTTCTCTCTTGACTCCTAAGCCTGTTACTTCATAGGCAGACAGAAGGAAAACAAACCAGCCTTGTTGGCATGTGTGGAATAAGGCACAAACTAACCTTAATGAACCCCTTAATTTAAGACAAATACCTAATATAATTAGAATTAGAGCAGAACAGTAGAGGAATATGGGGAATCTTGAGCTTTTGTGTCTTAAGGATGGCCCTTGGTGAAGAGACTGGAAAGAAGGTGATTACAGCCCTGTCCACATAGGTTGAAAGAATGTTAAATCGTCAGAAAAGACAAGATAAGGCACATTAGCCTGTCTCTGATTTGTCTTCCTAACTTGCTGTTGTTGTACTGTCATATAACAATGTCAGGTTTTGATTTTTCTTTTTAATATGCAATTGCAGATAGATATTGTAGAGTTCTTTTATCAACTTTAACTAGGCCAGGTGAATAAAAATCAAATATTCCTCAATAGTAGTAGTGTTTTTGGACCTGGTCAGCACTGGGATTTTATATAGTAGGGGAAATGAAGTTCTTTATTGAATATCAATTAGTCTTTTCAGGAGGTGAGAAATTTTCCAGTGAGGGCATTGTTAACCGAAATAATGAATAAAGCTGTGCTATATATACAAAGATAAATTCCTGATATGATAGAGCCATTCAGGGCACGTGCTCTCAAGGAGCTCATGCTCAAGGACCGTGTAAATTCTTTGTTTCTGGTTCAGCATTTTGCTGCAGTTTTGCATGAGGTATGACAGAAAGCCTCTACTTATACTTTAAATTATTGATAGAGACAGTGCACGGAAAAATCCTATAATTCTCAAAACCTGCTTTAAAAGAATATTGTTTTGTTCTGCTATTTGGACAGGTAAAACAGCTCAGCATGGTAATTTTATAGATAGACCTAATTAAATAGTAGAGATAGAAATTTCCTTGAGCTCTGAATGTATCATGTGCATGAAGTGTGATGAGTTAGGGCTGATGATAATTATAATAAACTTTAGCAATGAAATGATGAGTATTTCAAGAAGTCTTCTGACTCCTGTACTCACATTCTTAAGCTGTAATTTTCATATAACTGTTTCGTTCTTAGGTTTGAGATTTTTCTTGTTGTGTCTTTAAAAAAAAAAAAAGTAGTGTTAGGCTTTGGTTTTATATATTGCTTCTATTTTGTCTTGACAAATGGTTTGCTCCTTTTTTTGATAAGCAGAAGTGGGTGGGATATAGGACTCTGTTCTTTGACGTAACTTTATAGATCTTTCCAGAAGTTCTTTAATACTGGGACGTTATTCTAGGCCTCTGCAAATAAATGAATTTTCCAGTAGTGTGATATGGTGGATTTGACCCTGGCTGGATACCAGGTGCCCAACAAAGGCACTCCATCACTCCCTTCTTCAACTGGATGAGGGAGAAAAGAAGATAATGAAAGGCTTGTGGATCTAGATGTCACTCCCTTCTTCAACTGGATGAGGGAGAAAAGAAGATAATGAAAGGCTTGTGGATCTAGATGCAGGCAGGGAGAGGTCACTCACCCGTTACAGTTGAGGGCAAAACAGACTACTTGGGGAAATTAGTTTAATTTGTTAACAGTTAAATCAGAGTAAGGTAATTAGAAGTAAAACCAAATACCTTCCACCCACCCTTTTCTTCTTCCTGTGCTTATTTCACTCCTGATGTTCCTCTGCCTCGTCCCCACAGATAGCAGAGAGGGGGATGGGGGATGGACCTCCAGGAGAACACCTGCCACCCCATGGAATCTCTGCTCCTGTGCTGGAGCATCTTCTTCCCCTCCTTCTGCACTGACCTGGGTGCCTGCAGAGCTGCTCCTCTCATGTGTTCTCAATCCTCTCCCTAGATGGAATTGTTGTTGCTCAGTAACTTTTCCCCCTTCTCAAAGGGTTATTCCAAAGCTGACGCCACCATCAGTGGTGGACTCAGCCTTGGCCAGCGGTGGATCCATCCTGGAGCAGCTGGCACTGCCTCTACCAGACATGGGGGATGTTTCTAGCAGCTTCTCACAGAAGCCACCCTTGTAGTCCCCTGCTGCCTAACCCTTGCAATACAAACCCAATACCCATAGCAACTTGCAACATGAAAAATCACTGATTATGCTTGGTGAGCCTTGGTAGAAACCTGTGGAGTGTGATTGTGAAGATAAGTGCAGTTGATTGACTTCTGTTTTTCTTTGGTGTTCATTTTTCATGTTTGTTTTAAAGCCATAGCTTTAAAGAAAGAAAAATAATTTGACCACAGATAATTTCACCTCTTTAAGCTAGGGGTCTTGGCAGACTCAGAGTCTGTTCTCTTTGCTGTCACACTGCTGTGATTACACAGCAATGCACACTCCCTCTAAACTGGACAGTAATAGAAATAGATTTCATCATCCCCCTCCATCATTCTTATTAAGCATGCTATTTTTGTTATGAAGCAGGAAGTTCATGGCTCCCTCTGATGTGACATAGCAATATGAGAATCCAGGGTCAGTAACTCTGGCCTTGAATTTTTCATGTTCTGAAATGATGATATCATTGTAGCGGTCTGTATTCCTGGAAAAGTTGTTATGGAAACTTCATTACAACTTTTCTAAAAATAAACAAACAAAACCCCAAGCAAAACCTTTTTAGAACTCCAAATACTTTGTTAATTTAAAGATTGTGTTACAGCAATTTTTTCATGAGTTAATTTTAGAAATTTGGTGTGCAGATTGCTGCAGTCGTGTGCAAGTTTATGCAGTACATAAAGGTTGCTTATGGACCTCGTATTGCTTGCTGTCACTGTTAGATACCAGGCATCTATAAGGAGGTCCCATTCTGTGCCAGACCTGTGCTAGTGACAGACACAAGGTGGATGTGCAGGAGAGGCACCACACTGAGCACCCAGCCTGAGGAAATCCAGTAACAAGGGGAGAGAGGTCCATGTGCAAGGATGAATGACACAAATGTAGAGGGGGGGAAAAAGAAAGGGAGTATAGAGTGGCATAAAGTTCTTTTGTGAAGTCTGTTCAAAATTTTGACCAGTCTGAACCCAACCCAAGGGGTTGTTGGATTTGGTTGGATCTTGTATGTGATTGCACTTTTTCTCTAGGGTAGATTTTGAAAGACATCCCTAGACTAAGATGGTCCTATTTTTTTTCCCCTGCTGTGGTGGATTCTGGCACTGTTCTTTCTTTAGTGCTGCACAGCTCCACAAGGAGAGTTTCAATTTTATGGAGTCTTCATATATTTGTGATTTTATTTTTTTTTTTAATTTTAAAATTGTAATATACTTTCTTCACCACGATCAGTGGTAAATACTGTGCTTTATGAAAATTATTTCGGGGTTTTATTTTTGGTTGTTTTCCATCTTTTATTGTTACCTGATTTTGTCAAGGAAGTTTTCAGAGGAAAGAGAAAATTCAAGTAAATGCAATGTCTTCCCTCTACAGGATTTATGAACGTGTCATTGATCCCCCAGAAACGAATTTGACACCTGAAATCAATTTATGGCTTGGACAGAGAAACAGGAAACATGGTTTCTTTAAGGTAAGCAGATATGAAATGGCACATGAAGAAGGAAACTAGTAACAGTCAACAAGGTACTTCCAATCAGTTGTCTTAGACTCATGAAATATGATATGCATGAAATTTGGTAGGAACTGTGGGCAGTTTGTAAACAGCTTGTTTACAAGGTAAAAGATTCTGATATTTATTCCAGTTTTGGATAACAAGGCACAGTACGAGTGTTTATCTGTGAAAGGAGCCCATAGAGCAGCAAGAGGCCAATCTGCCTATCCTCAATCTGGGCATGGATTTGTTGCCAAGGTGATTTACCACCCACTCGGTTTCCATGCGAAGCTGTCAGTTCCTAAGACAATTTTGCAAGTTGCCTCTTTTCTGAGGATGTCTCCTCAAAGTCCCCACATTTCCCACAAGCTAGGACAATTATGCTGAACTTACTTCAGCATACTAGCTAGCAATTTTAATTGTGAAACAGAGGTAGAAGCCAACGTTTGACTTAAATGATAGTCTGAGGGTTGCTCTGAACCTACAGTGCATTTCATCCTCCGGCAGCTGAGCTGTCACTGTGAAGTGAAATTGATAGTATTATTTTATTCTACAGCTGTTGGTTTTTTACCTCATCTGCTTCCCACTGTTCCACAGATGGTAAGCATATGTTTATAGCTACAGAGGAAAAGGAAGAAGTTACATTGGAGTCGTCTGTCTTAAATTCTTATTTTATGCAGGCAGTCAGAGCCTCAGAACTCTGGGATATTATATGTTTGTAAATTAATATTTCTACGTGTTAACACTTTGGAAACAGCAGGGTAGCTAATGATATGCTAATGAGCTGACCATTTTTATTGATCATAATGAAAGCTGACAAGTGCCTTACTTTGCTTTATGTGTGCTTGAATATTTTACTAACTTTCTTCAGGGCAGAAATATAATTGGTTGTGTTTTTTTAACTCCTGATTGAGAGTTTCAGAAGTCTTACTTTTTTTGCGTTTCTCATTGCAAAAAATTGGGATTTTGCCAGTTTGTGAAGAGTACACATCTCTTTCCGTGTATTTATATTCTCAGCAGGATTTCCCTTTTTTTTTCAGAGCAGTTTGTTTCACTGTTTTAGCATATAAAAAAATAGATGTATTTTCCTTAATGTAAACAGAGATCTGCAGGGAAATAAGAGCATTAAAAAAGAATTAGCATTTTTGTATGTGTGTTGGAGCCATGAAAATGTGTGCAAGGAAAAGCAAGTTTGTTGCGTGAATAATTTTTTTTTTTTTGTACCTTTTGTTATTGATACTGTTACTTTTCGTTTTCTTACCTCATCACTCTTTCCAGTAAATTGTGCCTACCTGTACCTGTGATCTTCACCTTTTGTGCCTGCAGTTCTCAACTCCATCCTGCCACAGCAGGGAGGGGTAGAGGAAAGGGGATGGAGAGAGAACAGCCTGGGCTTTGGGAGAGTCTGGGTGGGAATACTGAACTGGGGAGCACCATTTCTGAACCAGGACAGCCTTAATTGGTGGCTGTGTGTGGCACTAAGGGTGATGGATAATTTACTTGCTTTAAGCATCTGTGGGATTAGGTATGGAGCACTGGCCACAACGTTGCCTAGCCTGCTGGTGTGGGTGTGGTGCCTAACCCTGTGTCTATTCCCTAACATGCCCCTCACAATGATCTTTTTCAGTGCAGAGAGAGGAATCAGGATTACTTTGCTGATCTGTCTGAAATCTGCTTATGACTTGATAACATCAAGGGCAGTGGGGGTTATTTTGTGTGTGTGTTCAGTGTTGTTTTCCTGCCTTTACCTCGGGTTCGTCTGTGGGCAATCCATTAATAATCATATCTAGTCTGTGGAGTAAAAGGGGGAAAGCATGTTCCTGTTGCTATGTCTGCTATGTTTTCTCAGTATGGTCTACAGTACCATGTTTAGAGTCAGGACAGAGATTTCTAGGAAGGACACTGAGAGATGTGCCCTGAGCGTGAATAATCATGAGTGTCATGGAACGTGGGAGGAAATGGGCTGGTGTTTAGAGAAATTCCCTGCTCCAGTGTTTTGGGAGTTCACCCCTGAACAACTACAGGACTCTGATAAAGTGATAGTATTTGCAAGAAGAATGCTGTTGATGACTCCAGAGTGGAGCAATTCAGGCAAAGGCAAGCCCCTCCATGGAACTGTTTTTGCTCAAGGACCCGGGTCCACTTGGTGGAGAGAGACAGGGAAACACGATGTGTACCACAAGGGGATTTGATTTTTGGGTAAGAACAGTCTGTACTGTTGAACTGTATATATAACATTGGTTTCTGCACGACACTGTCACTGTATGTGATAACTGCCATGGACAGTGAGTATGGACTGCTCCAGACACACCAATCTGAGCTCCTGCTGCAGCAGGCAGCCAGAAGCACAGCAGCCCTCCTGTCCTGGGAGACACCTAGGGTGGATGGAGCCCACAGTCATGGTCTGCATGAGCTCAGCAGGCATCTTGGAGGGATGGCCATTGGTGATGGAAATGATACCTGTAATTGTGTATATTTATCTATCTGTATCTATGTAGTTGGAAGGTGTAGGATCTGAGTGGGACATAAGTGGTATAGAATAAGGGGTGGATTAATTAAGACTGTTGTGGTTTATGAATGGTACTCCCCAGTTCAGTACCCCCCACCAAGACTCTCAAATCATACCTTGCTCTCTCACTCCTCCTTTCCTTCCCCCTTCCCACTGTGGTGGAATGGAGTTCAGAATTAGAGGCACAAAAAGGTGAAGATGGTGGGTGCAGATAGGAACAATTTGCTGGAGAGAGCAACGGGATAAGAAAATGAACAGTAACAGCAACAATATTATTAACAAACTATATAGGAAAAGAGATTATTTACACATTCCTGATAATAGATGGTACTGGATAGCTCCCTCCTCCACGTTTTCTTGACTATAAAGAGCTCTTCCTCCATGGAAGAGTCTCTTCCCCTGCCTCCTGCAGTGGTGTGAGTGTTGTGGAATAATCACCATGTCTCAGCCATGCTCTCTCCTGGCTACTACAAAAATTAACCCTCTGCTGGACAGAGCCAGGACAGCCACACAAACTCAGGGTTTGTTTCAGGGCTAAGGAATACCATTATCATCAGGTTAGGAAGCTTAAGAAAATGCAGCTGAAGGGAGAAAAAGATTGATGCCAGATATTTATGGAACACTCTCTAGGATGGATCTGATTGCTGTCAGGATCAGAATTATCTGCAAAATTTGTTTTATTGTTGAAGAGAACCCTTCCCCCTAAGGGTCTCTCAAAGAGCTAGTGCAGAAATGAGCTTATTAATGCCTTGGTGAGAAGGTGATTTATGTTGGAAGACAGTAGTTTTGATAACTACCAGAGCAGGCTCTATTGATCCTGCTTGTGTCTGAGGATTGCCTATTAGGTGCTTGAGAAGCATATTGGTGTTTTTATTGCACAGTACCATGTATGTAATTTATACAGTCATATGACTCTAATAATTTTGGACTCAGAGTTGTATGGACTAAGGTGAAACTCAGTGTAGTGCTGTGGGCAGGTGTTGAGGTGCCTGGCACTGCTGCCCTGGTGGGAGCAGCAGGGTGCTGATGGAGTGGGAATCTGGGCTGTTGGCACAGCTTTGCCAAGGCACAGGAGTTTCAGGCACGTCTGCTGGTGCCACCATACAGAGCTTTTCCCAGCCCTGGCCAGTGCAACTTGCACAGCTGTGTGGATCATATTATCTCTGTGGGAGAAGCGGGCTTTAAAGAAGATGAAAGGCGATGGAGGAAATGAAAAGGCAGAAGTGGGGAGCTCATGGAATATATGAGCCTTTTCACAGAATGTGGGAGGACCGTTCTATTTAGTAGATATCTGAGAAGTGCAATTAACTGGGCTTTTTGCATTATGTCCTCATGGGATGGGCTTGATATTTAGTGCTGCAGAACCTGAATTTCATCGTGTAGCTGGTGATCTGCCTGCACCAGATGAAGGCTCTTCAAGCTAGCAAGTCCTGGTGCTGAGCTGAAGCTTTGATTGTCATTAGCCAAATGTTTTTATTGAGAACATAAAGGTCATGTCTGCTTGGGAAGGGAAAAACTGGAAAGATTTTGACCACTGACATCGCACTGTTGAGGACAAATCCAAGCTCTTGGCAGCCTAGACTTAATGCTGAAGCAGGAATAATCAGAGTTTTTTTGTATTTGTTACAATAATTAGGGCTGTAATAGGTGTTTGCCTACAATGAAGTCTTTCTATTAAAAAAATACATCAGCAGAATTTCTGCCCTTGGAAAGTTTACTTCTATGTTTGATCATAATAATTAATTTTCAGATGTTTTATAGACCTAGAAGTCATGTATGTTAGTGAACTGAAGTTCATATTCATATGTTATTACATAGTAATATGCTTTCATGTAGCCAGAAATTAAGATACATAAAATAGTTGTTTTCTCTTCAGGCTATGTCTAAATGCAAATCTGTCCAAAAGACAATTGAGCAATGTGACTCTGATGCAACAAACACATTTGAAGATGCACCTAAAGAAAAAAAAAATGCTGAAGAAAAAATCACTTTTCTCTGGATGGTGTCTCATTAGCTAGGCAATATGGTGTGGAACTTGGTAATCTCATTTACTCTTGGTTGAGCTTTTCACTGCAGAGGCTTAAGTGTTGAAGTATATTTTTATTCCTCCTCACCTTCTAATTTTTCACTGATGACTGCTGACAGAAAGTATGCAAAATGGCTTTCAGGATGTTCCATTTCCAGTGACAGTATTACTTATTACTTATGGTTTCGTTATTCTCATAGGTGAAAAGGTTAATAAATGTATATACTTGTGCAAGAAAGACAGAGTGATCTGATTATCTGTTAATATTTTCAGTTAATATTTGATCAGGAGACAGTAAGCAGGAAACAGTGCTTGCTGATTACATTCTGCTCTTTTAACAGATGAGCATATAAATGTTACTTGCCTTGCCAGGCTTTAAGGACTATCTGAGGCCTCTATTTGTGGGTGGCATTTGAGTGCCTGTGAGCAAGTGATGATGTCCTTGGTCTGCAAAATTCACCCTATTGCAATTTAACTGAAAATTAAAGCACAGTCTGGCAAATCTGTAATTTAATTAGATAATAACTGCTGCCATAATACATTTCTTTTCAGATTAAAGGAATTTTTCTGTCTGTGAGGAGATAGAGCTGTGTCACAACACGTGATTAACAGTCAGGGGAAGTGCAAATATCAGCACTAGAGGTCTCTTGATTTCCATTGCTCCTCTCCCTTAGTGGCCATGACATTATTAAAGCCAGTGGATCCTGTGAAGTAAGTACATTATAAAGTCACAGATGCAGCAAATGGTTCGTCCTGAGCCTAAAAGAACAAACACAAGCTTCAGCATTTTCTGGGCTGTCTGAAGTGCCTAGGGCCCTTGAGGGCCTAGGTGTGCAGACCCTGGGCATCTGCTGCTTCCATGGGGGCTGTCCTTGCAGGGCAAGGGCTGACCTTTAGGTCCTGCCTCCCCACTGCTGTGCCCTGTTTGTTCAGGAGCCCCAACAACCTGCACTGCTGTTAGCAGAGGAAGAACATACAATCACACAGAGGTGATTATATGAAGGGGCTTTTATTGCGCGCTCGGGGCACGGGGCAGTCCCGAGCCCAAATCAGTGCCCACTTTACAAAGGTGCTTATGACTTTTATAATATCTGTATTTAATGTATTCCTCTCCTTATTCTGCCCATAACTACTAAACATTGAATCTTCTCCTCTCTTAGTTACTAACTCCTGATTTTAGCTGGAACAATACTATTCTAACCCCTCGTCTCACTCAGTCTACTTAAACTATATACCTTAGATGTGTTACCCAGGTGAAGTCACACTCAAGTTGACTAATACAATGGTTGTCCAGTCTCTGAGGCATTCCTGGCCAGCAGTCAATACCTCATCCAACTGCCCCTTGCAACCCACCACCATTCCTTACTATTCAGAAAGACAATCATTATAGGCTATGTACTATATACATAAACTTCTACAAGTATATTCTCCCTGATTCTTATTCAAACTATAATCATATAATGCTTATCATTTCATTATAGGTATATTCCTACCTAACCTAACTCTACTTTCCCCGTGCCAAGCTAAGTCACACGTGGATTAATTAAAACAATGGAGCTAACATTCCTCTCTATCCAAGGTTCAGTTGCCTCCGTGTTAAAGTCTTTTTAACCCTTACTATCACTGCCCTTCTGCCAGTGCTGCACAGGGCATCTGCCAGCCTGGGCTGGAGGGAGGATGGAATTCCGACTGATGGCACGGTTACCCAAACTGCCCGTTGAGATACAGAGCTAGGAGGCTTAGTGAAACTGAGCAATGGAAGTGTAAACTGTTACTTACATCTGGCACTAGGTACTTGTCTTTTCAGTGTTTGATTTCACAGTCTTATTTGGCTAAAAAAGTAAAAGAGTTTTGCTGTGTTTTCTTTTTGTCTTTTGGAAAAGTGTGTCATCGGCTTGAGCAATGGATATTATTTCACTGCTTTTTTCACCAGTCTTGGCCCATTTAAAGACGTTTAAGCAGCTTATATTTGGTGATTACAAAAGAGAAAGCAGTATTATTGCTGTAATATTCCAAACACAGAGAGATAGGCGGAGTTATATTTTGTTCATCTTCAGTTATTTTCCTCACAAGTAGAGTAAGCTGGTAATTTTTTTTTGTATCCACTGAAGAAATGACTTGTGAAAGAGCTTGTACAGATTGAAGTGAATTGTTTGCAATCTGTATTACCAGTTTTCTCTTCTTTTGCAAAGGGTGTTATTCAAGATGTGAAAATCATCTTTATACCTAATGGATATATAACACAATGTCCTAATCTGAATCGCAGTAAGTAGCAATCTTTTTATTCTCTCTATTTTGGATTTTTCGTACAGATTGTTCTTTGCTTTAAAAATAATACTTTCAGGCTTGTTATTTTTGCATGTGCTGACTTCCAGAAGGCAAAAATTCCGTATAAACAGATTGCATTTTATGTTCAGATAAATCTAGTAGGATAGATTGTTGTTTATTTATGGGTTATTGTGTCTTTCCTTCTCTTCTTTTCTGTTTCTTTTTAATCTTTCTCTATTGAGCATGCCCAACCTGCAGTGATTTCTTAAGTCTGGTGCAAGGAATCATGGATTTGCAAGAACTCCTGGCAAAAATGACTGCAAAAGTAGGTACCTAAGCTTTTTTTTAGTCGCCCATTTCCTTCCTTTCCTTCCCTAGGACAAAGATGAAAGTATTTATTCTATATGCCATTTCTTATACCATGAAAATTATTCTAAATTTTCATAGTAGAGCCATGAAAATTATTCCAATTATTCTAAATTTCCATAGTAGAGCCATTCTTGCTGCCTGCAGTAGTCTTATGGATATAGCTCCATGGTTGTCCTTTAATCTTAATAATGTTTTTGTTGTC
The DNA here is from genome assembly GCA_013397155.1 of Irena cyanogastra. Lineage (NCBI taxonomy): Eukaryota > Metazoa > Chordata > Aves > Passeriformes > Irenidae > Irena > Irena cyanogastra. Next base: position 382,599 of record VWZV01014406.1, on the reverse strand, counting down.
TGTAAGGTAGTGACAAAATACCCAGAGTCTGATTTTTTTGTAAGAAGCCTTAGCTTGATTTCCCTTTTCATGCCGAGGGATAAATGCAGAAACAAAAGAGTGAGATCCCTCAACAATTTCCTCACCACGTGATGCTGTCAGAGGGGAGATGTTTTCTTGTGGGAAGTCCTGTGAAGTCTTCAGGACTGGTGTACTGTTCTTCCTGGGAATTGAAATAAGGCCCCAAAATGAAGATGCCTGTGAACCTGCTGACTGTGCTGACCCTGGCAGCACCTTTGATCCATGGTTTTTATCAGTGTCAAAGTTAATTCAGCTCCAGGTGATGTGGTGTGTGCTTGGGTTTATGGGTTTTTTCCCTTTTTGCCTTTCCCCCCCCAGCTTTGGATCATGAATAGGATGAATGGGAATCTGTAGTGTTGGGGATTCTTTTTTTTGTTTGTTTGAAATGTTTGAAATTTTCTTTAGGTTCTGCTCCTACAATACACAGGCAACCTTGGTGTTAAACCAAGGCCCTTCAGCAAGGCTGTGCTGAAGTTTTGGGATAGGAAACTGTTTTAGAGGTGACCAACCCCCTGATTTGTGTTAAAAGGAGAATCTGAACACTTTTTGAGGTTGCTGTGATGAACCATATGGTTTGTGGTAGAGGACAGTTGATTGTCCCTTTTGAAACAGCATTTACATGTTAATTACTTAAATTTAAGTGCAGATGCAACCAACCTGTAGATGCCCTTACTCAGTGTAGTTACTGCAGGAATTTCCAAAACAGGATTTGCATAGCAGTGCTGCTTGTGTAAAAAAATGATAACTTTTAAATGCACTGCCTTCAAATACTCTGTCCCTTCCCAATAGGAAAGGGGAAACTGTTTTTTGGAGAGGGTGTATTTTATCCTGGCAATCCTCTTACTCAGCTGACATGCTTTGGACAAGCTGGATCCAAATGCAAAATGTGAAGCTTTTAGTTCAGTTTCCGCTTGTACTGTGAAAGAGAGGCAATTATTTTGAACCCTGCTGGTGGTATGAGCAAGTTCCAATTATGCAGTGTACTGAGTAACTTGCTTTCTCTGATGTTAATTATATTTTTGCTTGGTAGTACTTTATGGGGGGAAGCAAATAACACAGTATTTGTACTGCAAAGACTCTGCACTTTCATAAAGTGGTGCTGGCATAATCCTTCATTGCAAATTCCTTTTCTGTTACAGCAGTCCAGTTTCTGTTTTGTTGCAGTTGTTTCCTGTTGTCCAGGCAAAATGCATGCAACAGGAAAGGAAATTAACTTGGTGGAAAAATGCAAGTTAAAAATAGGGGTGGAGGGATGCATTAAGGTTTTTATCTGCCTTTTAAGTCCTAACCACAATAGCCAAGAGTTACTAATGTAGACACAAGTGAGTTTTGTGGGGATGATGCATGTCAAGGCTTTGAAGGGCTGTGCAGAGATCCTGTTTGGCCTGGCAGGTGGGCAGAGAGTGCCTTGGTAATGTACAGCAGCGAGCATCCCTAGCTCCTGATCCTGCACCAAGAGATGCAGAGCATGAACAAGATGTTTTGAAAAAGTGCCTTGGTGTCTAGTTGTTGCTTTTAGGCTCCACTGTATCCTGGATTTCAGCTTTTCTCTCAATCTGTGTTTGCTTACAGCTATATCACAGCACTGAATGGAGGAGCAAGTGTTGCTTGCAGTGAATGTGTATGTGCAGTTTATAGAAATTAAAATCATGGAGACACAGAGCTGGGAAGGAAACATGTAGCTACTGGTTTCAGGCTCCAATAATTTTAGTAGCTGTGCAAGTTATGCAGAATGAAAGCAGGAAAGGGAGGTTCCCTCCTGCTTGGACTGTACCTCTCCTGAGTCTGGTGGGCTCAGGGTGGGACACAGGACCTGTGTGAGTGCTCCAGCAGAGCACTGGCTAGGGCAGATGAAGGGAGCATTTGATCATGGCTTGTAGCAAGCTAACCACCTTTACATCCTCTTCCTACCTGTGTTTTGTGAAGGCATAGCTTTTAAAGACTAATAAATCCTAGCTTTTAAAACTAACTTTATTTTTGTCATAATTTGAATTAATTCTGAATCTCTCCAGTAGATATGTTCAGTTGGTTTAATTTTGTGTCCTTAGAGACACACTGTATGTCAGGGTGTTAGAATCTGGCTAAAATGTTAATTTGCTGCAGGAGAAAAGGATTGTGTTACATTGCAGTGTTCCCCACTGCTGGGCTGGAGTACTGTTGCTTCCTCCAAATGTAATGGCTAAAATAATTCATGTGGCTTTAACAATCTACTGAAATCAGTCTGGGCATCTCCTGTGCTTCTTTGAGTGGAATATAACTCCTTTTGGTAAATTATGAGCCTCCACTAGGGTGTGCTTTGTATTCAGATGTGTTTGTTACATGAAGACTTCCAGCACAGAAATTTCTGCCGAGTCTTTCCTTGCTGGAAGTCAAAAAGGTTCAAGCTTGGCTTTGATTAAAATCAAGAAAAATCAAGCACTTGACTTCATTTATGGACTAGGCAATCTGGTTTATTTACATCATGGGTTTATACAGCCAGGAATACTTCTATGAATCACAAAATTTTCCCTGTAAATTTTACTTTTTTTAAATTTCTTGCATTTATTTTGCCAGAAAAAAAAATATTTTTTAACAGAGGCCTGTCGTCTTTCAGTTATTTGTATGAGCAGGGAAGGAGTGCACATATTTACTGCTAAATATTGAGCTGTATTTCTATTGTAACAGCAAGGAGTGTTCAGAGCTAGCCACAAGCCTAGGGTTTACTCCAGGAGCATGATTTCTCCATTGATCATAGTGTGGGATGACCAGGTACTAACTCCATCAAAATCTGAGAAATAGAGTTAGTTTTTACCTGCTGATTTCCTGGTTCAGTGTTCTGAAGGTTGTAGTCAGAGTTGGTTTTGCTAAAAATAAGTATACTGATTTTTGCTTTTTTTAAATCGTGTGTTTGAATGGCAGAAATCTCACCAAGTTACTTTCATTTATAGTTAAATTATGCAGAAACAAGACTGAGTCAATTGGAAGATTGTCATTGTGAGAAGACTTGTCAAGTAAATGGATTGATCTACAGAGACAAAGACTCATGGGTTGAAGATGATCACTGCAGGAATTGCACATGCAAAGTAAGAATTTCTGAAGAGTTTCAAGGATAGGATCTAATGAAAATGTGAAAATGGCTTTTGAATACATAATGTTCACTCTGAGAATTACTATGTTTTTAGTATGCATATAGTGGCAGCATGGACAATAGAGAAGGAAATGGTAAAATAAATAAAATTTTGGCATTGCTTATTTGTAAGCTTCATACATAAAGTCTGCCTTCCCTTGACAATGCTTTCTTATTTGTTCTAATTATAGCTGTGAGGACTTTGTGGTTTTGGGGTGAAGGAGTGGCATTGTCTGTGTTTGATTTGGAATTGTTTTCACTGCAGTAGCTTTTTCAGAAAGGAGGCATTATCTTAATAGTATTCATAGATGCTTAGTTGCATCTTGCATGGTAACAACTTGCAGATTCGTTTTCAGCATTTATCAGACTGAAAAATACAAGGGACAGAAAGAGAATTAGTATGCAAAACTTGTATCTTTAAAATTATTTGATAAATATCTGAAGAGAGCCTTTGTTTGCTCAGGAAAATAGAAGCCTGATTGTTAAAAAACTCCAATATGATTGGAACAGCGTACAGAAAGTAGGGCTTATGTTCCTGGCTTATGTTTTCCAGTAAATGTATTGTGTGCCAGGTATGGGGGAGTAAAACCAGTAATATGTATCAAAATCCTGAAGGCAGTTCACCTTCAGCTGCACTTCGATTCATTTTGTAGTTGGGTGGGATTGAATCTGTTACCGAAGGATAGGTTTGTAATCCAGAACGTTATTTTCGTTCACTTAAGTAGTTCTTAGCGTTTTGCGTGAAACACTCGCTGCAGCAGCAGTGGCTGAATTTTGTCCTGACCCCCTTTGCTCAGAGCGGAGCTGTGGAGTGCCGGAGGATGTCCTGTCCCCCCCTGGAGTGTCCTCCCGATGCTCTCCCCGTGCGCGTGGACAGCCAGTGCTGCAAAGTGTGCAAGGGTGAGTGCATCACACACAACTCGCCCTTCTGCCCTCTGTTCCAGCAGAGTTAAGCTCGTCCTGCCAGCAGGCGCGTTTTGTAATGATGTTCAGAAATCCTGGTAGTTGAGGTAACGTGAGTCATAGTGGCAAACGTGATTTAAGAAGAGAATAAATAATTGCTGGGAAATGAACGAGGATTGCGAATTTCTGAGGTACTGGTTTTTTACCTATTGTTAGTCTAAAGTTATTCATCCTATTGGAGGTTGGAAAGACTGACTTGGCTCCACTTAGTATCTCCTCTTGATGTTGAAGAGCATCAAGAAGCATCATGTCAAGAAGCATCATGAAGAGCATCATGTCTGAACTTGCTTTTGTGATGAGTAACTAACCAAGCTGTTATCTTTTTGCCTATCTTTTAGTTCAAGTTAGAGGGCTGTTATTTAAAATAAACATGACAGAACATCAGACCCTGGCTTAATATCACTGTGTGGAGCTGTAGTTTGCTGTAATTGATTTCCAAATAAATTAATGAGAAGAAAGAAAAGCTAAGTACATTTTGTGATTAGTGTTATTATCAGCTTTCAGTTCCTTTTTCTGGGAATGAAAGCTGTTAAATAACGTTCATGGAAGGAATATTCAATATTTGTTACTTTAATAGTAGTACAGAGAACAAAGACAATTCATGTATGAAAATTTTAGCTGTATACTAATGCCAGTCATACCTTAAGAAGCACAAATTCTCTTTCCTCTCATCTGTTCTGGAAGATGAGTAAACTTCATGCATGAGCTTTTCAATAATTTATTAGGACAGGGATGGTGAATTATTTTAGGATTTATTAGGAAAATAATAACACTTTTTTAGCATTCTGTCACCCTTCTTCAGTCATTGAATTCATTAGTTCTGTGCACAAATATCATTTAGCTGTGATCTTGCACTTGCTCTTGTTTCTCATGTAATCTCATTTCTCTCAGCTGTATGTCACCATGAATATTCTGCATACTAAAAGATGTTCATGAACAGAGTGCTTGGGTGGTAAAGTGGCCCTGCTGGCCTGTATTTTTTTGTCTCAAAATGCTTCTATTTGTAACACTGAAAGTCTAGGAAGTTCTTTCATGAAACTGGATGTATGCACAAGAGTCAAAATCTGACACAAAGAAATTGTTAGGCACAAAATTGTAAATTCAGTGTATACCCTCATGAGTAAACTGTTCCTGTTATTTGTAATGGGAAGATGAACAATCAGACTTGCCTTTTGTCAGTGATTGGCACAAACTTGACTCGTTATTCTGACAAGAGCTCAGCATGTCAGTCAATGGGAAGAGACGTATGGAAGTTGATTGAAATTGATTGTAAATGCCAGCTCCTTGACAAAATGATGTGCTAGGACCACAGTTAGTCACCTCTAGGTAGATAGTAGAAATTGCAGAGGTTTTCCAAAGAGCTGCACTGCAGGTGTTACTTTCTCTGTGCTTTTTCTATTTAGCTCTGATAGAACCATCAGTTGTAATTTGCTGTCTCTAGGGATTATTGAATGGCTGGGTTATTGAACACTTTCCCATCTTAGCTAAGGGTTAATGAACACAGCTCTAATGTCTGATATGATAAAGGGTTTAGGCAGTTCGGTTTTGATCCCTGCTACCTTGTGTTAGCATTTCAAATAATATTTGGCAAAAGACTGTAATTTTAAATATAGTTTTTCTGAACCATACATGAAATTGCTTTCCAGTGTGTCCATTCTTTTGATAAAAGCAGTCATGTCAGGAAAACAGACAGAAAGAAAAAGGAAATGTCTCTCGTTCAAATTCTGTTAAAAATAGTTACTGGGATTCCTAATTTAAATGAAGCTTTCTCATCTGAAGTTTACTTCAAAAGTGAGATCACAGGAAGTCGGGCATAAAAACTAGGGCAGCTTTTGAAAAACAAAGAAAACTAGGATACCAAAGGGAAGAAGCCTGTTTCTAAATGCTTTAGTGATGATGAAAACTGAGTTAGCCTGAAAATCGTAAATATTTTTTTTGTAAGAAATGAGCATTTTCACAAGGAGTTACTGGAAGCAAATTTATGTCTGAAGGTTCATAAAGATTGATCTAGCAGTCTCTTCTGCTTAAAATTTGGGCATCAATCTGCCTGACAGTTGCTGCTGTGTAACTGTTGGCATCACCTGTAGGGGGGACTCACTTGCACCTGTGAGTGCTTCCTTTACCTGGGCACTCAGGAGGGAAATTTAGGTAAAGCAGTCCTAGATAGAGTGTGTCTTTTGGGAAAAGGCTGCTCTGAACTCTTGCACTGTCCAAGTGGCTTGATTGCAAAACTTTAAAGCGCTGTTCAGTTGCAGCATAGGATTCACACCTTTTAACTTTCCTCTCAGGGTCACAGGTCAGACTTCACTGGCCAAGTACAGAAAGAGCTGAAATGCCGCAGCAGAAAGTTATTTTATCAGTGTTTAGCATTGATCTGGTTTGTAATGTAGGGCGCTTTTATGGTGGATACTTGATTTGTGTGAGATCGTAACAGTCCAGCTGTTCTCTTTAATTGATGTATTTACTGTACTTCTCTGGAATTGGAATTTAGACATGTAGTTGCATGGGGATTGAGATAATTCTGGTCATAATTGACCAAGCTGTTTGCTGCTGTGGGCCTGATGCACATTGCTTTCTTCATGGTGGCAGTAGTCCCAAGCTAGGTGACTTTGCCGTGAAGTGAGTGAGGAATGATCACATGTTCCAGTCTGTTGGTTCATTTGTGGAGCCACTTGTCTTTGGCAGAAGGGTCAAAACTTCAGACAAGAGTTTTGTAGTAGGAGTCCTCAGTTTCCTGGGAAAATCCTATTTCATGTGTGCTTGAAGAATATTTTCCTGAAATAGATTTTTGCAGTTTGCTGATTCAGTAGTCATTCACTGCATCCAATCTGTTTGTGCAGTCCTCCAGCAAGTTGAAGAGTTCACCTTTGTGCCCACAAAAAATGTGGGCTTACGTTATTCTTGTGGTGAACTGGACGCTAATAAATGTCTCCAGTTCCTGAAGTGAGTCATGAGGACCTCTGGTAACACAAACACCGTGACTACTCTACATGACGTTGGCAGTGAAAATGTTCTCTATTGAATGATAGGTTATTTAGTCCAGGACATATTGTTTATGCTCTTATTCACTCTCTTTAGTTTGAGTAAAGAGGCTACTTTCTCTTAAAATGAGTTTGTTGTTTGTTACTTTATTTGTAATTATATGTGATACTGACTTCTGATGAAAGCAAAATGAATGGTATTTTTAATGTATCGATATTTTTTCAGTGTGTGTGAATACTGGTTTTACTTCTGTGTTATACCTTGTATTTATTTACTGCTTAAATACTGATTTAATTAATTTTTAATCTCCCTCCTTCCCTCGAATTACAGCCAAATGTATCTATGGAGGCAAAGTGCTAGCAGAAGGTCAACGAGTATTAACCAAGAGCTGCAGGGAATGTCGAGTAAGTTTCAACTGTATAAACCTTTCCTGTTTTTAAATGTGTCTGTGGTGTTCGGAAGTGACAGTGAAAAGTTAGTGCATTTCTTTAGGCTTCCTTCATGCAAATGTGACATCTGTTGTCTTGAAAAAGGTGACCTTGAAATCACTGAAAGCCACAAATACAGAAACAAGGCAGGAATATGACCCTTGCAGGATAAGAAAAATATGGGCAAAATGATTTGGAAAAATGTTTTCTGCTTTCATGAGCTGTAGAAAAAAGTAACAGCCTCTTGAGGAAATTACTTACTTCAGCCAAATTGCTAAAATTTGAAGCAACCTTCTTGTTACATTGTGTGAGTTACTCTATATTTCCCCCAGTATTGTTCAAACCATATATAGCTCTTTTAATAATTGAGGTAAATTACAGAATATTGGAGTGGACTGAATTCTTTTTGGCAAATTCATGACATTTGGACTATGACGGTCAGTATTTAAGAACACAGGTGAATGGGGGCTGTGTTAGATCCGTTCGGGGAGTGTTGGTGAACGTGCATTGGAAAAGATTATTATTGTTGTGCTTGGAGCTGGGTGTACAGAGTAGCAATTTTATGTTCACTAATGGAAATGGACAATAGCTGGTTGCAGATGTTGTGAAAACAGCTTGTTATGCAGAATTACTTTGCTATTGTTACTGTTGAGCTCTATGGGGTGCTCAGCACTGCGTATACAAATACATGGGCAAGGTCGTTGCCTTGGAAGGCAGACTGAGATGCCTGTTATTTATAATATGACAGAGAATGTTTATTTGAGAGTGGAAGTACATGTATAAAATGAGAACAGCAGTATTTTCACTTTAAAGTGAAACCGGTGAGGGTGATCTGAATTATGGCTGTGGAACTTCTCTGTGCTATAAATAAGAGTGTTATATTCATCATTAGGGTATGATAATACATTCAGGAAGATTAAAAGCAAATACCAACCATCAAATATCTGTCATTAGGAATGAGTAAAATAATGAAAACAGCTTTTGTATTTTGCTTATTGTTAAAAGGAAAATGATATGGCAGTGTTAATTACAGTAACATTGCAGTTGGTATTTGCATCTTAATTGACAATATTGATAAATATTCAAAATGGCATCTGTGAATGTGACACCATAAAAAAATGTTTGATGCATGCTTTCGGAAAAACCCCAACAAACAGAAGTTCTTTCCACAACTGTGCTTCAACGAGATATTAAACTTCACTGGCCTGGGGAGAGTTTTTACAAGGGTGCTTGCATCTGTTTCTGTGGGCTGGTGTGTCCCTGTGCAGGAGGTTCATTCAACATGTCTTCAGCATGACCTCCTTAATCTGACCTACTTGTCTACTGCCTCAGCTAGGAATCCTCACTCAATGAAGGATGAATGGTGATGAGTCAAACTGTGGCTGTGTCATTGTTTTCTGTCCTGTGTGGACAAGGTGTTGTATGAGTAAAGGAGTCATAGGGGAGGACCATGCAAAATCTAATATGGTTTAATTTTCTAGACTTGAAAAACTGCCATCAAGTTTCAAAAGCTGCTGATCAGTGAAGGAATACAGTGGAGGGTTCACATCTACTGTCAATGTAATAGGGTTGATAAAGATGACTTAAAAATATTTGTGTCTGTAAAGGAGGTTATATTTGTAAGTGGGTAATGTCAAAAAGATTGAGTTGAAATTTCACATTTCAGTTTTTATTTGTAGATAGATCCCTATACTTTGCATAGGTACTGATCCAAACTTCAGAGGCTTTTAACTTTTGTCTTTTTTTTAATCTAAAAAGATGCTACTACTGATGGGTCCAGCTAGATCAGAGATTTTCTTTATCAGGCTGAGAGACCTTTTTCTAATTTTTCAAAACTAATCCAGACTAAAAATATTTATCATGCACATCCTCTTAACCATAAGCACAGATGTTATTCATGAACAACCATTCCCAGCTGGAATCCTGCCCACAAACACTCTTTAGATGACTCTACAATGACAAAATGAGCACACAGGTATTTCTAACAATCACAGAACAGTTCAGATTGGAAGGAACCCCTGGAGATTGTCTTGTCCAGCTATCCTGCTTGAGCAGGGTTGCCTGGAGCCAGTTGCCCAGGACCACGTCCAGATGGCTTTTGAATACCTCCAAGGATGGAGACTCCACAGCTTCCCTGGGCAGCCTCACACTGCAGGAGTGTTTGCTGATGTTCAGATGGGCCCTGCTGTGTTTCACTTTGTGCCCATGGGCCCCTGTCCTGTCACTGGGCACTGCTGAGAAGAGCCTGGCTCCATCCTCTTGCTGCCTTCCCTTTGGGTGTTTATTTGTGTCTGCAGGATCCCTCTGAGCTGATCCTTTCAGCCTTTCCTCCTGTGAGATGCTCCAGTCTATTATTTATGCTCATGCTCCATGGCTGGTCTCTCCCCAGCTTTTCCATCTCTCTCTTATGGTGGGAAGGCAAAATGCAAGTGTGCATGAGCTTTTGATAACTGCCTTTCTGCATTCAATTAATGTTTGATTTTTTGTTTGTTGGTTTGTTTAGGGTTTTTTTTTTTTTTGGGTTTCACTACTACGATGATGTGGCCATTGAATGTCAATGGAAAGATTTTTACAACTTCTGTTGGAGTGGGAATTTGCAGATGATCAGCTGCCTGTGGAGGACATGATGCCTAGTCATAAACACACGACATGCTTGACAGCAAAGAGTACAAAAATAAATGCCTCTTCATTAATGCTGGGAGCAGGCAGTCGCAGTGTGCCATACAAGATGGACAGGGCCCACAGCTTTCAGGAAGGTTGACTAAGAAGTTTTTTATAAAGATAAGGAATGATGTGCTTGTTAAGAGTGACAACGAAGACTGCTGTTTGAAACTGTGCCCTAAGAGACTGATCAATACCAGTTTGTTGTGGCTTGGCAGTGATATTCCCGGGTGTGGCACTCTCACTGAAACCATGTCTCTCTTCCCTGGGTGGGATGGAGAGAAAGATTGGAGGCACAAGAGGTGAAGATCACGGGTTGAGATTAGAACAATTTACTGTAATCAGCAAGGACATAAGAAAATAAACAGTAACAGCAACAATACTCATGACAAAGGGTACAGGGAAGAGGTGATTGATTCACAGGGAACAACAGTACCCGGCTGCTCCCTCTCGACCCTAGCAGCCCCAGCTCAGAGTGTGGCAGTGTAGAATAACCTGCTGTCCTGGCCATGCTCCTCCTGGCTACTGCAGAGATCAACCCTGTCTTGTCTGGAACCAGGGCAGAGATGAATTCAGGAAAAAAAGCCCCACCAAAATAGCATTATCTGAAATCTTGCTATTAATTTTCAAAGCTGATCATGTGAGATGAGCTGTTTGTTGTTCAGATTTTCACTGCATGTCACTGATTAGGCTTACATCCAATCCTTTTTTTATGTACTTACCTTGGTAATTACAAGAAATTTAATTATCTTGTTGTAAATTTTTGACTCCAGATCTCATTCTTTGTGGATTGTATGTCACAACTGAAGCTTGATATATTTATTCCAGAAAAAAAAGTCTTTTTGGCATCTATTTCTGTTCACATTCTATGACTGCTACATATGTGAATTGAATATAAAAAAGGAATATTTTTCCTAAGGCTGCCTGAAGCAATAATTCTGAAGTGTGAACTCTTCTTACTTATCTCAGTGGATAAAATCTGAAGTATGATGATTACAATTCTTATAATTGAATCTGTACTAGTTTATAACAAATTGGTTTTAACCCAAAGAATACTCAACATGGAAATGTTTTAATTGTTTTAAAACTTAATTACAAATAGATTTAATTTGTTTTCCCGAGATGCAAATTCTGCATAAAATAGAAGACTTAAGGAAATAAAATCTTACTGTCGTTAAATTAATGGAATTCTCAATTTGTGTTCTTTAATCTCCTTGTGAGTCAGTAAAGAAGCAGTGAGCTTGGAATAAATTAATCTTTAACTTTTTGACTCATCCTGACACTCATTTGACTTTCATAGCATTTCTTGCCATATTTTTCTGACCAGATTTATTGTCAGTCAACACTTTTTGTCGGTATGCTGACATACTTTACTCTTTCTGCTGTAATTGTCCTGTCTGAGCTGAAATAGGCAATGAGTTAGAGCCAGAGCTTTTCTAGCTGGTGGTTTGATAATGTGGTAGTAAGTGATGGCTCATGTCTGGCTCTTTTATCACCTTTGATCCTGCAGTTGCACAGACAACCGTGGGGGATTCCTCCCTTTCACTTGTGGAGGTGAGATCAGGAGGAGACGTAACGCCCCCACTAACTTCACTGTTCTTGTGGCCACTTGCTCTGGTGATGTGTGCCCTCCCTGCTGCTTTTCCTTACAAAAAATAAGAAAAGCAGATGCCTGTGGGTTTTTTTTAGCATTATTCACGACAGCAGCTGGCACAACTTGCCACTAAAGGCAATTGGCCCAGCTGAGCCTTAAGATTGTAATGTCAAAGGCAGTGACAGGCAGCGATTACAGAATGGTCAGATTTGCATTCCCTGGGTCAACTGCACTTCTGTAAGTCCTGCAAGGCTCATCATTTGTGCCTTGTAGACTCAGCAGGCATTTCCTAAGTCTGTAGGGCAGCGGGGGGCTGTGAGATCTCCTTCTGGAGCCTGGAGGGACAGACCTGAGTTGGTGTGGTGAGGTGATGACCAGCAAAGGTTTTTACTTGTGTGGACCTGTGCTTTGGCGTGGTGTGGCACAGTGTTGTGTAGATATGAGAGCAGGCTTCTGCCCTGGATATTTCTTCATGCAGGGTGGACTCACAAGTAATTTCAATATTCTCTGTTCAAAGTCATGTGTCTGGTCCTTCAGATTATGAGAATAATTGCTTTAATGAGGTTTTATCTATTTTTTGGTATTGGTTTTCCTCTGCTTTCCTAGGCCTAGATGTGTTTGGATCATATTTTTGAACTTGTCTCTGCAGTCATGATAGCTGGAAAATGAAATTTCTTCATTTGAGGAAAGCAGAAATTCTTATTCCACCTTTTTGTTCTACCATCTGAGATATCATGAAAAATATTCTGGGAGGAGTGAGGACTAGACTGATGTTAAAAAGGTGTTTGGGCAACACAGCAGGCTGCCTGCTTTCTTAGTGGAGTTTCATAGCTTGGAAAATTATTAGGACAGTCCTAATCATTTCAGGTGTGGACAGTCCTGTGGGGTAGTTACTGTAGTTCCTACTGAACAAAAATCCTAGTTGTTAATTTCTGCTCCCTTGCCAGTTTTCAGTGATGGCATACCTGCAGAAGGGGTGCTGAACAAGTAAATTATGGTATGAAGAAGGCTGTAGGGAGGGATAAGGTAAAAGATGAGGCTATTTTGGGACAAGATTTTAAGAAACAACGAGTTGAAGTGCTGGAGAGCTGTTTGGTCTGGAGACATGGTGAGGCTGATCTGCTGGATGGGAAGGAGATTGAGTAAAATTTGGTAGAAAAATCAGTGAAGGCTCTATGTCTATGGTTATAGAAAGTTTCCACCAGCATCTAGACCTCCTATCACAGTCTTATTCTAAATCTAGAAATCGAAATCATAGAAATGTCTTTGGCTTGATTTTTACACAGCAGTTTCTGTCGGGATCTCTCAAGATGAGCTTTCTTCTCTGAAGCACCTGACTTTGGAAATAAGGTGATCAGTAATTCTAAAGAACAGACTCTTGTAATTGGACACGACAGAACACCATAACCCTTGAAAATACTGTTCTTGCTGTGTAAACTGGAGTTGAATAACTTATCAGTGAAGTATGTGGACTGTGAAATAAGAGGAATAAAGCTCAGATTTGCAGAAAGCAGGAAGACTGTCTTTAAGCTGGAATTAAATTCTTATTTCCTTCAAATACTTGGAAAGAAGACAACTATACTCTGAGACTACATATTTGGTAAAACTAACAGAATTTTAAGCTGAAGTGCCTTGTCTTTTAATAATTTTTTTTATAGAGAAATGCACAGTAGAGTACTCTAGATTTGATGTTATAGTGGAATAAATGAATTTAACTCGCTTCTTGCTAATTTACCAGTGTTGTTACTGGGGATTGCTAGTGCTGTGGATGGAAAAGCATGTGATCCTTGCCACTGCATGTATTTTCACTAATGTAATTTTTTAAAAAATGTTGTCTATTTTCAGAATGGAGTTTTAGTAAAAGTAACAGAGACTTGTCCACCGCTGAACTGCTCAGAAAAAGATCACGTTCTTCCAGAGAACCAGTGTTGCAGTGTTTGTAGAGGTAAGCCAGCTTGGAAGGAGTATGAGTTGTTGGGTCAAGGAGGTCCTTTCATTGAAAGCATCAATTTCTTTTTAGTGAGATATTAAGTACCTCTATAAGCATGATTCTAAAACCAGTCTGTGATACTCCTTTGGTTAGAAGACTTACCAGATATAAAGCTGTAGTTGCACTGAATTAGGCAGGAGGAGGAGGGAGAAAAGGAAGAGCTGGAGGAGAAAGGAACCAATATCTCCTTAAAATTCCTATTGAAAGGATGTTGTATTTGAAAAAGAAATATATTTTGTTGCTTAAACCTGCAACTCCAGGGTTTTGAAAGTGTTTTTTCAAGGTCTCTATTTTAAAATCGCAAAAATAGCATTAAGATGGATATTAGGAGGTTGATTTAGATCTGAGCACTCTCAGGACTAATTCATTAATTAAGCTGGACAATAAAATAATGCCGATGCAAAACAAAAATTAAAAAATCAATGCTAGAGCCCAGAACCTCATTTTTGCAGGTTCCTCTTCCTTTCAGCCCTGTGCATCCTGGCTGTAGGCTGGACCAGACTGAACAGGCAATAACTAAAGTCTTAATTGAGGAAATCCCCTTAAATGAGGAATGTGCAGGTATCACAAGGTTAAGCAACTTGAACAAGCTTTCTTTTTAAACGTGTTCTAATCAGTGAATTGCTGGGTGAAAAATCATTCCCTGTGTACTGTATCTCTGTTCCTCATCTCTCCCTTGGTGCTGACTCTCAGATGAGCTTAAGGGGAGCCTGGCCTCTCAGGACTCATGTCAGCCCTTAGTGATGCACCTCAGAAATTCAAGCAAGGGGTGTGCCAAATGAGCATTAGATATTTGCAAGCTTAGATGGTTATTGAGGTCTGCTGGAATATTTGTCTTGCCTGCCTATAAATTCCTCCAGTGCCATTGCAGATGGTGATGAAGGGGCTCTGAATCTCTCCCTCTGCCAGTAAATATTAATTAGTAAATATGCATGGTTAAATATTTACTTAGGCCTTGAACTTAAAAACACATGCATGTGGTTGCAGGGACCAGCATGTTTGAGACTCCCTGTTGGGTCGTGGTCTGAGAATTATACACATTAATTTTTTTTAGTAGTTTCTAGAAACATCTGCAACTATTTAAGCAAGCAGTAAATGTTGCTTCTCTGTCCCTCAGAGGGCTGGATGTCTTAATGATACTTCTTAACAGATGGCCCAGTTTGATGTAGTGCAGTACTGAAAAAAAAATATTCATTACTTAAAAGGATTAGAAACATGAAAGCTTCAAAGTGGATGGAAGATAAGTTCCATAATTATTCACTTCCATATTATTGTTAGTGATAGGTCCTCTTTTTAGATATTCATCCCCAAACTGGCTTCATTATTTATAACATAAGATGAATATGTATATTTATGTGATGATCTCTAGAAGCAAGGGAAGAAATTGTGTTTTTTTCTTCCCAGGAATTCTGGTAAATGATGCTTTCAATTTGACACATTAAACTTACACTTCAGTTCTGCTTTAGCTGACTGCTAAAGCAGTACCTCCTCTTTTTGTATTTCATCATGGCTTTTTAAAATTATTTTGAAAATGATGCCTAAAGATATGATTAATTTTTTCAACTTTACAAAGGCATAAATTCAATTTAGCACTCATAAGTTGCTTTTTATGTCTTGAATATATGCTGCTTGACACTTTGCTTCAGTTGCATGCAACCCAAAGTGGTAGCATATAATTTGATCATGTGCTGTTGTTAAAAATGGATATTTATTAAGAATTCCATATTTGGTGTGGGTTTTATCAAGCAAACAGGTGCTCTCTGGTATGGCAAGCAGGCCACAGTTTCTGATCCTGTCCTGTGCCAACATATCCTTTACTGGGAAAGGATAGATTGCTTCTCTTATTTGCAAAACTGACTTCTTTCAGAGACTATATTCAGCTTCTTTTTGTCCAAGCCAAAGAAGTAAGGAAGATGTATTGTAATAATTGCTGTCCTGAATAAGCAAAATTATTTGTTGGAAGGCCATGTGGCTCATTTGCACATCATATGCAAATTTCACATTGTATGTATGATGATGCAGGTAATTTGTTGTATTAGCCTTTAGCTAAGCCTTAAGTTATTCACCAGAATATTTAGCAAGCATTCACTAGCAATGTTAAATGTTTGTAGCACTTTGTGTGTTTTTAGTATTTGTAGTTGTGGAAACAGAAGACTTCTACTGAATTTCATGTTCTGTAGAATTATAGAATATATTTGCTGAGTTGAGCAAGGGTGATAGGCTTGCATCTTTGCTTTCCTAGCTGCAGCAAAGGAAATTCCATTTAATGAAAGAATAAGTGCGAGGGGATCAACAGAAGGAAAGAAAACCACAGAAATACAAAATCTCCTGATGCTGTGGTATGAGACCATGCCGTCCTCAGTAATCTCTGTAGTGCTTACCACAATAATAGATGAGTGCCATAGGTTATGCAGGGTAAAACATAAATCTGTGGTGTTTATGGAGATGGAAATTGTGAGTCAGCAAAGGACAGAGTTGAATACTGTCATGTGCAGAGCTGGTGGGCGTCCTAGGTAGTCATTATTGTTTGTAAATGATAGGGAAAATAAAGACAGCAAATGGTGGCTGCTCTTCTTCAGGCTTGCAACATGAGTTTATAGTATAGCAGAAGGTGATAGTATATTGCTAAGAGGCAATTTCTAGATTTCAGGGAAGTGGTTGTGTGAGGTGTACTGCAAGGTGAGGCTAGTATGGAAGAGCTCTGCTTTAAAATGACAGTTTATTTTTGTGATTCCATGTACTGAATGCATAAATGGGCCTCACCACATCTGTATGTGGGGTCTGTCCTTGATGTTATGCATAGTGTATCCAGTTTTTCCTTTCATCTCTCTGCTTTAATATAAATGTCTGCTTAAACTATGTGACCACTTTATACTTTCCAGTAGGACAATGTGGTGATATTAAACTGTCTTTTAGGCTTACAGAAAATTTAGTTAATTTTCAAGTTTCACAAAGAATCGTGTCACGAAATACATTTTTTACTACTTTTGAGGATCACTCATTTTTCTTATAGCATGCCAGCAACATTTTTTATAGCCCAGGGACAAAGCTAATACAAAAAAATAGTGTCATGAAAGTGTTTTATTGTTCCCTTTAGCTGTTTTTCTCCTTCCCAAAGACAGTGTATAATTTTGAAAGAGTGGATTTTTTTCTCTTTTGCATGAGTGATTCAAATAAAACTTAGTGAGAGAATTTTTATGTTGTTATGTTCACAATTTTAAATACGTAAAAAATAGCCTTAACAGCCTTAGCAACTTCAGATGTGCTCTTAAAAGACCGAGTGTGATGAAATAATGAAGTAGTGAGAGTGGTTTTGTTTCTAGAGAAAATAATTATTTGCTGTCCTGCAGTATGGTGGGACTGATGGATTTAGATTGCCTGCTGACACTCGTTAGGAGGAAAGGGAGAATCTTATTGATGAGGTGATGTGTACATTTTACAGCAGGGAGCAGCATTTAAATCTAAAATTGGGGCTTCTGCCACCCTTCTGTGTGCTGCTTTCTTTTGTTTTGGGAAGGTTTTTAGTCTTTCAATTAGAGGGTGAGAAGGTTCTTCAGTTGTGCGTGTTTCTCATCTCTTCCTGCCTAGCTATGAAACTGAGATTTGGCTCCTCAGAAACTGAATTTTTCCCATTTATTGCTGTGAGGTAGGAGTTATTTCAAGGTTTTAGATTTATTAGGATTTAATGGCAGCTGATAAATATGAATTAGTTTATTTCTAAACATAGTTGTAGCATTTCTTAGGATTTAGAAGAGCTTTCTGTCTGAAAAAAAGAAGAAATCTTTTTAAGCTTGTTAGCCTGTGTAGTTACCATTATTCTATTGCACACACATAAGCCCTGTGTAATAAGCTCTGCATTCATAGAGAAGCTTGAAAGAATGTATGAAGTTGCTGTTTTATGTCAGACCACTGAGTTCTGTGACCACATTCTCTGAAGGTGTAAAAGCTGCTGTTCAAAGTGCTGCTTTGCACATGACTCATTAAAAACTGATTCCAATCATGGAAAGGCATAATTGGTAATGCAAATTTTAACAGTCTGCTATGACTTCTCTTTCAGATTTACCTTACATGTTTATATTGTAACTGTGGGGTTAAATCCTAACAGTACAAAAGATTTTGAGGTGGAAACTAACTTGGGCTTTTGAACATTGCTAGTGCTTTAACAGAAGCGTTATGACAGTTTTTGTTTTCACAAAAAAAATCTCACATCACGATTTAGAGATTTCTTAATATAAAACAGTGAAATGAAGGATATCTTGAAGAGCAAGGGAACAGGGGTTTTACAGTTTTTGATGTGAACAGCCTAGGCTGTTGTAAGAAGTATAGAAAACTGTACAGAAGTTACAAGGAAACCCTCAGAAACAAGGAGAGGCGCATTGGTGTTGGCTGTAAAAACAGTAGGGAGAGATAAGGGTCTAAAATGTATTGATTGCAGCTGTAGTCTTGAATGAGTTCTTGCATTTTACAATCAATAATTAAGCCAAATTACCAAATATGTTAGGTATGTAAAAAACTGGACACAAACCAGCTCGGCGTGCTGCTCTGCAAAAGCAGGTTCTGGGAACCACTACTTGGAAGATGTTCCTTGGAGAAGTAAGAGCAATGTTCAGGTGTCCCAAAATGGAATAAATTTTGAGATATCTGACTTGGGGCCACTAAGGCCTAGCCAGTTGTGCAGTTCCTGATGCTGCAGAAGTGATAGTTTTATGGCTGCTAGGATGTGTCTGGTTCTTTTCCTAATTGTCTTAGTACATTTTTTAATGGTCATTCTTTAGTCAGAATGAAGGAGTAGAAAGAAACCTGTATTTTCTAAGAAAAAGATGGAGCAAACATTTCAGCAGCCTTGATAAAGGAAGAGAGTAATGTTATCAGAAATGTTTGGGGAATGAGCAGAGGTCATCAGGCTCATCAAAAAATCTAAACACACTCTTCAATATTTAATTCCCCTGGTAGTATCTAATTTTGTTTTGAGTGACTTTGAAGGGCTATTGTGCACATTTATGATTGTGTGTGTATGCGCAGGGAAGATGATTTCTGGCATCTGTTCTGAATGCATTCATCTGTAATTTTAATTCATACTTGCCTTGTCATCTGTGCTGGCCTGAAATTAGTTAAGATTATCAGAACTGTTTAAGATTTTCTGTGGTTTTGTTAAATCCTCTCCAATTGCCTGCTTGCTGAGGTGTGATGATTCCATTTTAAGCCATTCTTACACATAGAGAGGAGCTGACTGTCTAAGATAAGACTTTGCTGAATAATCTGAATGAATTGTTATTTTGGCAGGGCAGTGGGGATGCATGCCCTCTGCCATCTCCCACCCACGTGAGATTTACAGATCCCACTGCAGCATCAGTGAGTGCTTTTGGCATCTCTGTAGGTATCTTTAAGGAATCTAATGAGCCATTTCACACCAAGGAATTAATAAAAATCAGATATTTGGCTCCAAAACTTGTGCTAGAGAGAATAGAAACCAATGTCTAAGAAGTCCAAGGGCCACACTTCCTTGATACGTGTCCTTTGGCTCTTTTGAAGTGCTAAGTTTGCATTTTTGCTGCAAAAAAAGAGAGTATCTCTGGAAAAACCCCTGATCCAAACAATGGTGTACTTTTTCTGACAGAGGCACAATGAACCCTTGCTCTTCTCTTCTGTCAAGTATGTTTTTTTCCTGCACGTTAACCTTAAACTACAGTTGTTTTGTGAAAGCTTGGTAACATAAGATGTTGTAGCACCAGATGTTGTGTGCTCTTAGCAGGGATGGCTTCCACTATCCACTTACAGAGGTATTGAACAAGTTTGCTGAAATGCTGTGGGAAAGTGGAGTCACTTCTAGACAGCAGTTTTAACAGATAGGAAACAGTGTTTCACAGGTCTTTTGTGATAATAAATGCCAAGGCAGTCTAGGCATGTAGTGGATGTTGTATGATTGTGTATTCCTAATGACAGGAGAAAAGTGAAATGTCTTTTAGAGCCTTTATTTTCTCAAGTTACAGAACAGGAGTTACTTTTAAAAATTAATTTTAAAAATTAAATACTGAAATTAATTATTAAAATTATTAAAACTATTTTAAACATAAAATACATATTAAAATAGTTATTCAAAAATTTTAATGTAATGATCTTTTAAAAGCCTTCAAGCTTGAAAACCTGATTCTGGATGGAGACTGTTCATATTTGAGTTGATAAAGGGAACAAAAGCAATGCAGGTTTTTCCAGAGAATTTTTAAAAAACAAGTGACAGCTCTAGTGGCAAAAAATGGATAGGTAGGGTAGCCATCATATCTGCAGATAAATTTCAGAGGTGGAAAATAAACAATGAAGGATGCACAGGGCTGTGATGTGATGTTGAAAATTAATCACTGGCTTGTTCATGGGGAAAAGTGCTGTTGGAGTGGTTGATCTGGGACCCGGGACTTGTGATTAGAGTTGACTCTGAGAAGCCATTGATTTGGCTAATTGTCTTAAATTTGCCACGAGCTGATCACGAGGTAAAATGTTGACACACTGGGATAAAAAGAGCCTGGAAACATAGAATTTTGTTGCAGAAAGTAGCACTCTTGTAACTAAAACATGCTGAGAAAGATGAAATGTTTTTTACAGGTTTGGAAGAGAGGGAAATAGAACTAAATATAAACCAAATACCCTGAGACAGAGTAACAATCCATGTGATATTTTCACACTGCCTAGCTTAATACACTGCTATGTTACAGGGGTTCTGACCCAATAATAATCAAATCAAGCTCATACTGTGTATGAGCTCAAAGGAGGATTATTATTCTAAAGAAGCAGGAAACAGGCTAGAATGTCATAGTCTTAGGGGAAACAGTGACAAAGAAAACATTATAAAACTTATTGTCTTTTGGATGTTATCTGGAATGGCAGTAGAACAGTAATCCTGCTTGGGGAGCATAAATCACATGGGTAAGTTTGAGGAGATGGGTTCCAGTGTTCAATTATAGTTACAAAGGCAAAAATGAGAAGTCAAATACTGTGATTGTATAAATGGCTAAAGGCAGTGTATTGGTACCCTGTTTTACCAGTCTAAAATGTACCTGGGCTTGACCAAACTGGATCTGGAATGCTTGAGTTGTTTTTACCAGACCGTGAAATGAGTAAACACTAGAAGGGATAAATGAAGATTCCATTAAGGGAATTGGTTCTTTTTTGCAAGCTGGATTACAGTGAAAGAAAGGGGCGGCTGAGTGCAAGGAAGATACCTTGGCTGTTAATGAAATTAATTTGAAGTTTAAGTGTGGAATTGGATGTTGACACTGCTAACAAGTGTTAAAATTTAAAAAAATTACATCAGAACTCAACATTAGATGATCAGACACATAAATTTGGAATGCACTAAGCTGGCACAACCTGAGTGTTAAATTAGTAGACAACTAAAGTGTGTGTGTGTAAAAATACATTAAAATAGGATGTCAAAGCAAGGGATATGAATAGATACCTTAATCTGGCATTTAGGTGTTAGAAGTCCAGGTTGTGTTTTTCTTAGCTCTTTTTAGGGGATGTTAGGAAGTTTATGATCAATGAACCAGAACTTTTAGTTTGCTCCTTTATGACCAGGCAGAACTGGCAGAGCTGTTTTGGTGCTGCACAAGTTGGAATACAATAGATGATGGTATGTCTGGGTTTCTGCTTTTCCTCTTTCCAGGACAGAAAATGGAGACAAAATAGGTTTTACCAAAATGTCTGCTTATATATCTCAGGCAAATAGAAATTGACTCTTGGATATTAATAGAGAAAATCCATAACACATACATCAGTTGAGGGAGGAAAAAAATCCTGTTGTCAAATCCTGTAAGTTATTTCTTAACTTACAGTAGAGTGCCTTTAGAGATGAAGTTACAATTACTTTCACTTTAGACTTAAGCCGAGAAAGATGTTGGCATGTCTCTGAGAAATACTGAAAATCAGAAAGAAGGAATTTCAGCCACTTGTACCTTTACAGGAGAAGGTGGGGAAGTTCATCCTAATTCTAGAAATGACTGTACATAATAAAAAAAAGTGTTCACAAAGAACCTACTGAGAATTTGTGTGAAGGAAAAGGGAGAGATTAATAAAAATTTGCTTTGATAGAACATGATGCATGGAATAATTATAAACTGTAGAAAAAATCGAGCTGGTTTTTGATGACAGAATTATGAGGCAGTGTATGAGGTTGCTTTGACTACCACTACAATTTTGTGCAATGTCTCATTTTGGTCGACTAAAAGCACACGTGGCTATGCATAATAAGAGAATTTTGAGGGCTTTTTTTTTATATTACACTTCATTGGCCTTTTGATGTAAGTTAGCATTGCACTTCCTGACAGTCAGAGACTTAATGCTACATGGGTTCAGTAGAACACTAATTAATTGTCATTGCTTCCTCCTTTGGAATTGTCTTTTTTTCCTGAATAAAACTAGTAATACAAATATCTTTTCGAAGAAAATGGTTTTTCTGAGAATGAATTGCTGCAGAAATCCAAAATGCCTGTGTGCACCAACTAGGTTTAAAGAGAGAATTTGGAATGTAAAATGCCAAAGTTTCTGAGTGATACAGTCAATGCAAATACCTGAAAACATCTTTTAAAACCCTGTTGCATGTTCCTTGTATTTTAGGCCATAACTTCTGTGCAGAGGGACACAGGTGTGGTGAAAACTCAGAGTGCAAAAACTGGAACACAAAAGCTACTTGTGAATGCAAGAATGGTTATCTCTCTGTCCAAGGGGACTCCGCATACTGTGAAGGTAAACAAAATATTCAGAGACCTGTTCCCCCCTGAACAACTTATTCAAAACCATAATGTGAAATAAATGGTAGATGAATGAATTTCATTGCAAAGTTCAGTTTCATGGTGATGAATATCACAGAGACACTTTTTTGTGTTCATAAATAGGGGTTGAAGGTTACAAGTGGTGCAGGGCCACCCTGTCTGTGGGCATGTTTCATTGTTGCAGTTGCGTCTTTGCACACCATGGTCACGCTGTCATGACAAATTTTAAAACACTGTTTTTCAGACAATAGCACCTACCTTCTAAAATGATTTTTAGGGAACAGTGTCTTTATAAGATGCATTAATTTAGGAAGTGAGAATTGTGCAGGCATTTGTGAGAATGGTAAGTGTGAGAGAGTACTGTGGCTCGGATATAAAAATTATGACCTGCAGTCCTTCCTGAAGTACTTCAGTGGGACAGGTGCTTTACTGAAATGGTTTTCCTATGATACATAAGAGACCTATTTCTGAGAAGAGTGTAGCTGAGGTAGTTCTGTTCATGTGTTATGCCATCACAGGAATGGATGCAGTGGGGTATTACTCTCCTTTTTGTTTCTCAGTGTTTTTCTAGAGCTGGTTATTCGTAGCTGTGATGTACTTCTTAAAAAAGAAATTGATGATTCGATGTGTACCACATTCCATCCTGCCTTTGCATTGTGGATTGGGGTTTTTTTAATACTCTTGTATGTCAGACTGCAGTATTTAATTTTTTGACCATCATAGGAAGTTTTTGAGCTACTACATAAAAAATGTTTCCCTAGATTGTTTTTGCAGTAGTACTGGTGATGGAAGGGGATGGTGTTTTTGACAAGCTGGTAAAATATAGCATAAGAATTGAATTACTGAGGACTAAGGATGAAGGAATAAAAAAGATGTGTGGATTGTGTTTAAATGATGCTGCATTCATAAAAGGGCTTTTTAATGTATGCAAGTGAACAGGATGGCTTGAAATAGCATTTTATAAATGTGTTCAGTAAAGTGCAGCTTTAATTCTTAAGGTGTTTAGTAATTTCTCTACAAACATTAATTTGAATGGTCCGTTATAGTCACTTTCAGTGACTGGAATAACAGTTCCCACATGTGTTCTTAAAGGTAGGCAGCAGATATATTGTGTATAGAGAAACTTTTTTATACAGAAAACTGTACAACTGCTTCATACGTACTGCAAGGACTGGACATCAGAAGACAGGCTGTTCATCAGCTGTGATACATAATCCATTATTAGCTGGGGTCTGTTTTGCTGTTTTAAATAATTACAGTGCTTAGTATTTCTATTTACCTAGACACAGACTGTCCCTTTTTTTTCCTGTGGAAAAAATTCAAACATCTTGACCCAAGCAATTTTGGAGATACTGGCAGTACATTAGTGGTAGTGATGGTGGAAAAGAGAGCTTTCTAAAATAAATTAGCAGGAATTGCAACATACCTGGGTCTGTGTTGCATAAGTTTTTGGAAGGGCAGATTAAATCCCTGACTTCTGTGTGTGTGGGTGAAACACGAGGCGACAGAACAAACAGCTGCTTTTGCTGCCTGAGACTGTGGGATAGAGGAGAGTGTTGCTTTCTGCATTTTATGAAATTATATATTTGCTAGAAGGAGTGTAGTTCTCTGGAGGTAACACAGAAGAGAGGCCCTTGAGCAAGGGAGCTGCAGACTGACAAATTGATTAGCCAAGAGGTGACTTCTTTCAGCCCCGTGAAGAGCTTCCTTTCACTCCTCAGAACAGCTTTCTGCAAAATTCCTTTTTATGCCTCTCTAACCTCCTTCCTCTCATCTACGTGTTTAATCTGCTAAATAGAATCATTTCATAGTTGGCTGTACAATTGTCTCAAATGCATGATGAAGCTGTGTTTTAAACAAATGAGAACAAAGTCATGTGTCTGTAGGTACAGTTTAGAAGGAGGTTGAAATAGTATGGATTTTCTCTTCTACTGTTTTGAATTGCTGTGTAAGAATTAAATACTCAAAACACCTGAGCAACAAATACTAAACATACAAAACACCTGTGGAACCCAGGAAGATCTCATGCTCAGCTGTAGTTCTGAGTTTCTTTGTCTTTGCTAAGCCTTTAAACTCTAGACATGCAAGATTACTGTTTCCTTTGAGATGGAAGGTTAAATTATTTCAAACCCATGATATGTTCTGGTAAGTGGCACCTTAGTTTAGAGTCCTCCAGATCATTAACTTGGAGCTTTCCAGATTTCTCATCTCTTCCAGTGCACTTGAAATAGTTGTGCGTGTGAATTGTGAGTATTATTTTACCTTACCTATGATTTTACTGTTATTTCTGCTTGCTCTTAACTCACACTTTTATCCTGCTGGAGTTTGGCATAATTTTCATTTTGTAAGACCGCTGAAGTATTGTGTTGGAGTCTGCTGTGCATTTTGATACGTATTTGTCTCTTTTTTAAACTTTGCATAGTCACATTAGCAGTACAGTGGAAGAATTAAAAAGGTTGTTTTATCAGAGAATTGGCATCAACAAATTTGTAAAATAAATAATAAAAACCTGAGAGGCTTTCACTATTCATTCTCAGCAACTACTTTTCAAGTGCTTACAAGCTTATGTCAGGATGTGCATATAAGATAACCACTCACTATATGCATTCCATTTTTGAAACAACAGGTATATTCAGGGAAGGTCGTTTCTGAAAGCAAACAAGTAAATGAACCTTGTGATGAATGAAGGAGATAAGTGGAGATTCTATCTGTTACATAAAAGCAATGTATTTTACTTAAAAACAGAAAAGTTGGGCTTTTTCTGTTTTTCTGACATTTGGCTGCTTGTCTTGCATATGTAAGACATAATTACAGCATTGGTCTTTTGAAAAGAGATGTGTAGAATCATTTCTACTAATCATGGGGTCTGAGGTTTACCTATAGCTGTGGATGCTTAGGCACAAGTGTTGAACCAGTCCCTTTGTCACGTGGGCATGGATGAATCTCGGGCTCATACAAGTCCAAGGCCTGCAGGACTCAAACATTGCAGCTGCAGCAGTGTGTGCACACTTGCAGCTCTGGCTTCTCAGGATGTGACAGATGGACACCTGCACTGAGCCCTGGAAGCTGTGTGTCTGTTAGTGCCACGTGGGGCAGCAGCTCATGGCAAAACTGGGACCAGAACGGGGAATCTGTTTGGGTCTGTCTGATGCTGATTGTTCCAGGTGTGTTGTGTGATGTATGCAGCAGACCTGAAAATACTTACACACTTATGGACTTCTTCAGAGTTGAAAAACTCTGCAGTCTGTGACTACTTTGCAAATAATAGAACAGTACTATGAGCTAAGAGGCAGGAAAGGGTCAGCACATGGGGAGTCTGAAGTTCAGAGATGATAAAGGAAAATCAAGCCTCATCAACTGAAAGCCAGGCTTGTTGCTTGCTAGCATGCTGATGCTTGCTTTTTAGATAACAGGCAGAGGGCCATCTCTTCTGAAAAGGATTGCTGCTTTATATTTCACAGTGAAGGGGAAAAGAATAATATTTCTTTGCCACATTTCAGCTTTCCACTTTTTATTACCATCTTTACTTGAAACAGTTACCACCCCTTTCTACATAAGCATAAGCAAAGTTATGTTGGTACAAAAGTGATTTTTACCTTGGTGCTGTTGAGATCTGATCCATTGTGAGTACTGTTAAAATCTGAAGTGGGATAGATAGCACAGGACAAACACATGCTTCTTCTCACTGACAAGAGTGCATGGAACAAGAAAATCAGTATTCACCTTAGCCATCCTTTATGCCCCCAAGAAGCATCTCATAGAAGTGGTACAGTGGCATACCACAAGGTGTCTTGTCATGTTACACAGCATGTGCTCAGCCAGTGTCACCAGAAATGGTTTGTGGTAACTGATGTCATGTAAGAAAAAATCTATTGACTAAAGTGGACCTGTAAAATGAATGTTCTCATTTTGTATTGTATTCTTTCCCTCTGTACGTAAGTATGCTCTCTAGGATGACTCTTGTATGACCTGACCCTCACCTTAGTGCTGTTAACATCAGCTTAAAGAGTGATGAATGAAATGCCTTAACACTTGTGAAAATTTATGCAATTTTTGAACTTGATAGAATGCTCTAGAAGCACACGTGGCCTTCAGAAGGAACATGACTCAGTCGCTCTTTCCCTTCTGTGCTCCAAAAGTGTTATTTAATCTGTTGTTAACAAATTATTGCTCATTTCAAAAAAAGTCACATAAGCTCTGAAATGTTAGCCAAATTCAGAAAATCTGCCTACTTCGTGCTCTAAGGAAGAGTTATGATAATTTTACTGGGCTTGGTGGATTTTGGGAAGATGAAATAAAGACGAATGAAAGCTTCGAGAGAAAACTGAGTGCTAATTTTCCACTGAGCATGAATCCAAGCATGCAGCATGGGGGGCCTGGCAGAATGTCTGCCTGGTGTGCTTGAAATCTCAAGACTTTGTTGCTAGCTATTGTAAAAATAAAACCATATTAATAAAACCATACTTATTTCCTTCTAAAGTAAAAGTACATTCCAGACACATACGGTGGTCTTTATTGCTTTCAGTTTCTTTTCCTTTGAACTTGATACCACATATCAGGTAGTCAGGAAGTCCTTTACTAAAGATAGATATGTAAATATATTGAAAATATCTGTTCTGAAGGTACATTAATGTAGGTTTTGTCAGAAAATGTTTGTTTTCTGAAAGTCACCTGGAAAAAAAAAATTACAACACACAGAAGAAGAACATGGTTTTTTCCCCCATCATTGCAGAAATCAGGAAAAATTAACCTTTTTAGATTAATGATTTAGTTCCAAATGCTAAGACATAACTATCAGCATGCTTTATTGAGAAAAAAGGTTTACTTCTGTTGCAAAAGATAGTGGAACTAAAATATCTTTAATCATAAAGTGGAGCTTGTGTTATAGTTTTGAAGATGTGAGAGCTTCATAAAGCTTACCGCTAAATATTTAATCCTTTGACTCATCACATTCTGTGCATAAATAACTGTTCAGTGTGCAGAACTTTTCTCAAGCTGTATGAACTGAAAAAGAATAAACCCAGTCCTGCATATGGCCCTCAGAGTGGAAGTCTGCTGGCAATCCACTGAATTTTCACAGCTGGTGTTTTTCTTGCTCTATAAAATAAGGTGAATTTTGTTGAGTTTTCCCCTCCTCCTCTGCAGTGATTTCACTGCAGCTGTTCTAATTTCACCACCCTGTGGCTTGGGAGGTGACATTAACATTATGTGGTACCATATAAACCTTCTGTGTGGCAGTGATGTACAACTGTGGTTTTGGATGGTGTCCATTGACTTGACTTCTGGGTCAGCTTTTAATGATAATCCTTCTGCTTGCTGTGCTCTCAGAAAACTGCATCACAAGATGTCTGTTTCCTGCAGATGTTGTTTTGTGTGCTATGATAAACTTAGATTCTCTGCATAGGTGTGAGGATACAGATATATATACAGAACTGTGCATGTTTCAGGTAATTTCATGAAGTTAAGGAGTTGGGGAGTTGGGACAAATATTGATGGTAAATGCACTGATTTTTTATCTCTATGCAGAATTCATAGAAAAGGGGAGGACAGGAGAAGAATCTAAAAGTGTTACAGTCTAATCATCATCTCTGTCTCAAAGACAACATTAATGGCAGTGGTTGAGTTGGAACAAACTCCTCATGGGGATTTAAAAAGGAAAACCCAAAACCACCCCTGCAATGCCATAACCCCCAAACAACCCCTCTGCCCCCCTTTTATAAACATATAACTTGATGCCAGGTTACTTTTTAAGATATTTTCTTTGAAAGACACTTGCTAGCGTACTTCTTAAGATTTCAGTTACCTAACAGTGTCAAATTTAAACTTCAGCTATGTAGGTAATCCTATTTATCAGTGAAAGTCATTTCTCCC
This sequence comes from Irena cyanogastra, assembly GCA_013397155.1. NCBI lineage: Eukaryota > Metazoa > Chordata > Aves > Passeriformes > Irenidae > Irena > Irena cyanogastra. The sequence goes on along the minus strand of VWZV01014406.1, from coordinate 354,182 downwards.
AGTGATATACAAATAATATGTTTGTCCTGCCTACTGTTTCCATAGAGAGAGACTTTTTATTTAAAATTATACCCTTAACCATCACATGAACGCAAATTCATCTTTTATAACATGATCCAAAGGCAGGCACTTGTCAGTTGGTGTCCTGCCTTTGTGGGTATATGGACTTTAATAAATGAGACTGCAGATTCCTTGTGCTATGAGCTGATGAGCTCCTCTAGTTGAGGAAACTGAATTAAAACTAAAATAGACCCTTTCCCTCTCAAGTTCATTGGATGGTGGTAAATTCAAGGCAGAGATTATATTCTTCCAGTGGAAAGAAAGATTTCAAGAAAAAAATACTAAGATTTTTATCTTAATAAGATTAAAGAGTTTTTAGGAAGGTGATGTTTGTGCCTTATATGGCTCTGGATAGATTATTTCTGTTATCAAAGGTGCTTTTATATTTACAAGTTAATTAGTTTAAAATCATATTCCAGCTACAGAAACCTGGAAAGTGGAATTACTTGCTATCCCCTGGAGTAACCTTAGTTCTTTAGGTGTAATGTCATGCTGAGATTTATATGAAAATAAATTCTAATTTCTAATAAGGTAACCATATGTTTTGGTGTTGTTGTAATAAAGTGTCATAAATAATTATGGCTCCCAAGGAATTCAGGCTTGAAACTGTCAGTTTTTGTGTTAGTAACTTGCATTTGAACAAATTATAATCATTGCTATTAAAGGGAAAGAAAACATCCTCACCCCTTCAGGATGGCAATGAAAATCCTCCTCTGGAGCTGCTGAGATTTTTGTTCACATGAAGAGATTGGGGATCATGTGTCCCCAAATCAATGAATATTCTTACATGTTAGGATTGCATGCTTCTGAATTGTACAGAATATAATTTGATAGATGGGTTAATGAAAACCCAGTGCCATGTTGTTGGCTACTAATCATAGTAGGATCTGATTTAAAAGCTGACCAATAGGAGAAAAAAATGCTATTGCATGTTCCTTCAGTGTCAGTGTAATTATCTTTTTCACTGTAATGACCCTTCATTGTGTGCAGAATGGGAGCTTCAGACAGGGTTTATTAGAGAAACCCTCCTGTTTAGTCAGGAGATGCAAAAGGGCCCCATGCTTTCTAAACTCCTTCTCAGGGAGGAGTCTGGGTGCTGCTAGATCCAGGCTTAGCACCAGACTTGGTCAGAGGTTTGAGTCCAAAGGATCATGTAGGTATAATTGGACCTTAATATAACTTTGTTCCACAGGGTTAAGGATGGCAAACCACATATGTTTATATAAAAATAAATGATTTATCATGATAGTGCTTAGACTAAACAATGTTAATCAGAATTATTTACTACCCAGTACAGGCAGCTGTGATTGCTAATATAGTATAATTCACTATTTTTGAAACAATCTCAAAGGAATGATGTTAAAGTTGTATTAAAAGCAGTTATTCAGTAGAGATTGATGTTATTGACCCATACCAAGGACTGTGGGCACATCTCTTTTGCTCACCCTCCAGGATGTCCCCACTCAAGGGAGGACTCTGCACACACTCCAGGGAGGGGTGTGTTAAAAGGCCTTGCCAATAAAGAGTGGGATTGGGCTTTTACAGTACAGAGTGACCATCAGTCATGTGTGTCCTGGCCAGCTGTGTCAGCCCAGCATATCCAGTTACCAGTGGTGTCATTGCTGGTTTCTTTACCAGGTCTGCCACATCTTCACCTCCCTGTCAGGAGGTTGAACTTTGGGGTTGATGAGTCAGGCTGGTTTCAGCATTTTTCAACACCAAAATCAGCAAGAGGCCCTTTCACCTTCTGCCACAGAGAGCTCTGTAAATGGGGCATTGTTCCAGTTGTTTTACTCCCACTCCAGGCAGAGCATCCTGCTACACCTTTACAGCAAATTGTAGCTGGTCCAGCAGTGTAGCAGGGAGAAATCCATGCAATCACTGGGGGTGTGTGTGTCCTCCACTCTGTCAGCAGAAAGTGCTTTTGCTGGTCTTTACTCATTAAGCCCTTGTATTGATCCTGATATTTCCAAAATTCTTTTTTTTTCAGATTATGGTACAGTATAGCTCATGTCGTATTCCTGCTGGCATCAATGAAAAAGGGAAACATTTGAAAGAGTTTTTAGTGGCGTTTTGCTGGTTTAAACCAGAGAAGTGCTTGCATCAAACATTTGGCAGCAAAGGAAAGAAAAAAATCAGCATTGGTCTTCCAGTGATGATCAGAAGTTTGCTTGTTTTTGAGCTGGACTGAAAAATACTGAGAAATGTTTGTATATAATGAGGAGGTTTTGCTTGGACTTGGATGGAAGCCACTTACTAGTATTTTTACACAAGTTGCTGAAAATTGTGGGCTTAGCTCTCAAAACCTAAAGGTTGAAGTTCTACCTTTTTAAGAATCTGGAGCATAACTGGAATAGCTAAAAAAATGACTTGTGTGCATGTATGTGATTCTGTATGTATGGGGAATGGAGTTTTCCCATTGCAACACAACAGCCTTTGGTTACCCAGGGTCTGACAGCTGCACCTCTCTCAGGGGCCTGTGAAGTTCAAAAGGGAGTTGGCATAGAAAACCTCCAGTTAACTTCCAACCTAATTTTTTTCTGATTCTGTTCTCTTGACCTGCATCAAGAGCATTGGAGGGTCATTTTAGATGCTGTTGAGTCTCTGTGGTTACCTTTTCCAGTGCTTGGGTTTGCAGAGAGGGCAGTTATTTTGCGTTGTTTAATGTTTAGAAATGAGGAAAAGAGGATGTCTTTCAAATGTTGGCGCTTAACATTTTTTCCAGCTACTTTGAAGAAACTTGGTGTATGAATTTGGTGCTCAATCTGTCTCTCTGTTACTCTTAAAGAATGATCTGGGGGCATGGAGTCCCTTTTCCAAATGGAAGTTCTCACAGGCAGTTTAGAGATAACATGTTGGACTGGGCTTGGTTCTGACTGTGTAAAATTGCATGTTGTAAATGATGTCATCTGCCTGCTGTGCTGGCAATAGTAGAGCAACAGATCTGGTTTTGAGGCTATCTAAATGTTGGCATGGGTGGGTCAGAAGAGGGAAACAAATGCACTTGTCCTACAGCAGGATCTATTACAGACTGAAAAGAACACCCTTCACTCCCCTCAATTTTGAGAACATAAGAAAAAAACCTGATTTGCTGGAGAAACCCATATGAAGGATGTGGAGGACTGATGTAAGGCTACAGAATGTAGAGACCCGAGGTAACAGATGCAGTGAAGTGAGTGTAGAAAATCACTTTGTTCAGGTTTGTATATAGATGTTAGGGATCTTGGGAAAAAATAGCATTAAACTCCTCGGGAGCTGTTCTCATTGCCATGGTGTCTCAAAAAAATTTTTTTTAAAAATGCTTTTAAGCAATTTCGGCTGCTTGGGTACAAGTGTGTCTGAGGCTCTGATGCTTCCTGAGGAGATGCTGAGCCAGAAGTGGGTGGTGACCCTGGGGACATTGTGGCACTTTGCCTGGCTGTGAAGCCACAGCACCTGTCCTGGGGGAAGGTGACAGATGGGGAGAGTGACACCTTTACAGAGAAGGTGGAAGTGAAAGGTGAGGGCTTTGGAGAGCCAGGAGATTTACAGTGCCCAGGCTCTGTAATGTAAGCCAGAATACAGCAGCTTTGCTGCAGCCAGAAAAGGACATCTAGCAGATATTCTGTGTTGACCTGTTGTATGATTAACCTTAAAGGATTTACTCTACCTAAAGTTAGTTGCAGAAGAAAACCAAAAGGGCAACAAACCAAACAGTCAATCCTTTCTCCCCCCAATTGTTATGGAGTTTTTGTTTTTGAAACTACTGCAGGAAATTAGGATTTTATCCTTCAGTAGAAAAAACCCCAACAAGCAAAACACCAAAACCAGATGGAAGATATAATTTGGCTTATTATAAAAATATTTTTTAAAGTTATTTTCAGTAGCAAGTATGTTTTGACCTTGGTTATAGCATAGCTGGAGGCTGCTCCAGTAAATATTAGCTATTGTCTTTTCCCTTATGTGAATATATTTTGTTTCTGGTAGAAGGTAAACAAAATTGGTTCTAAAAGTACAAGAGTCTCTAAACCCATGACAGATGTCAGTTTTATACTGACACATTTTTTCCCTGCAAGATTTAGTAAGGGACTTACTGCTTTGATTCTGGGTATCCGAAGTTAACGTGCATGTGAAAAACAAAGCACAGAAGTTAAGAAATTATTGGAAAAGACATTATTACTAACCTCAGGCTTTGCTATTTGGTTTGCTGTCTGCTCTTTTTTTGCTATTTCAGCATGCGTATTTTTCATCCTTGACCAGCATTTCTCCTTTCAGCTTCTGTTCAGATGATTTGGAATTGAGTTGTATGCTGGTGGTACAGGCTATGTCTGTATTAAGTGCAGTCTGTTCTGAATTTATTAAAAGACATTGAGCTTTTGACATTATCCAGATGCCAGAGACACACTGGCATATAGCAATTTTAATATATTTAGACAATTTTAGACAGCAGATTTAATATCTAGAGACGTATTGCTTTTACATATTTGTATCAAGTTTTATTTTCAAATAAAAATTCAGTTTCTTGGGGTTTTTTCAATGGAGTTCATTTATGGAAACACATTTATTGATTTATTTAAGCAAAACAACAACATATTATTTAATGTGTTGCACGAGGAGATGTATTTTAATTGAAACTAAAAATGAGGCTGCTTTTTTCCACATGCATTGTTCTAGTAAGAGGAGGAAGCTGGGCCCACTTGTGTGTAAGATCTGTGTGTTCAGTGCTGTGGATCTGGGCAGGTTTGTCTGGTGTGGTTTACTGCCTGGAAACTGGGGTAACAGTGGTAGCAGCATCCTTTGTTGTTTTGCCAGGGTGTTGTGAAGTTGACTGGATGCAGGTACTTTATAAGGAACACCACAATAATACCACAGAATCAGCCAAAGTAAGTGTAGAAAAGTAAAACTGCTTACATAGCAAGAAATAAGTTGTTGGGTTTTTTCCAGTTTTATTTTCTAAATGTTATTGACAGCTGAGGGCAGACATTCTATAAAATATTCATGTACATGTTTAATTTTTAGAGAGAGAATTCCTCTTTGTAAGATTTTTGACAAACAAATCAATTCCATTTAAGTAGGTAGCTACCTCTAAAAACTATCTCAAAAATATATTTTTCTAATACATCTACCCCTGTTTAATGATCTGCTTCCGTGTACCTGTATCTTTTTGGAGGTAAAAAGAGTTATAAAAAAAAATTAGAGTGAGACTTTGATTTAAATAATTGAAATCACTACAAATGTATGTACAGCATCTACAAAGGTAATCCTTATATTGATAGTTTCCTGTTGATTTGCTGACTCATTGTAATTGTTTTAGTATTCAGTATTTTTTTCCAAAAAAGACACCTTCTCATTTTTCCAGTTGGTATATCTGTTCTTCATGTCTAGAGGGTCAATTTCAAAATACCCTTTGGGTGTTCACTAGAAAATTTTTCAGTGTCTGTCCTTATCACTTTCTTTTAAATTTTAATTTCTAAATTAGAATCTTAGTTTTCCTTCCTGCTATGGATATTTTCTGATTAATTGCATTTTCTGATAAATTGCATTATATTGACCTACTTTTTTAAATTGTCTTTGTTGAAAATGTTTGCAGTGTTTGTATCTTGCCTTGTTTGTATCTTGTCCTGAACTCACTTGCTGAAGCTGTATGTGCCTTATGTGCATGAGGCATATAACATGTCCCTGTAGGGATCACTGTGTTTAATAGTAGAAAATTATTTTCTCTCCACTTACAGGCTTAAGAAAGTGCTTGAAAGTAATTGGGGTAAAATTGACAATGCAAAAATACAAACTCCTCTTTGTCTCTCATCTTCCTGAGGATTGTTTACTTCTCCTTTTCCTTCTATTACATTGTTTTCCTAATTTTTATGACTATATTTTCCCTTGAAGCTTTCACCAGAGGCTGTGTCTGTTCATCTTGGTAGCTATTAGTGCTAATTATACAAATACACAGTAACATCTTCAGATTTGAATGTGAGTTTGCGTTAGCTCAGGGACATGCTGTGTTCTGCAAAAACAGAGACCATCTAACTTGCAAGGAGTTCCCATTGAGACATTCCTGTATGCCTTGGGGCTGACTCTAGGGCTGGGCACAGCAGGTGATTTCCTGGGGCTGCAGATCTCCACGGGCCAGCTTGGCCACTCTGCTTGCCCAGTGCTGGTGCCAGGACTCAGTGCCTGCTGGTGCTTCTGCTTCCCGGAGAGGAGGTCACCAACTTAGACCTGTCATTGTGGTGGGTGTTCAGGGAGTAGCTGTTGCCATTCCCACTTTTTCTGTTCCCTCTGGAGAAGGCAACTGAGGGTTTTGTTTCCTAGCTTGGGAGTCCCCCATCCATAAGGCAGTAAAACCTGGTTTTGTGCAGAGTTGATTCAGTGCTCCCCAGTGCCAGGTCTGTGCTGTTAGCTGGCATGCACAAGGATGCCATGGCAGCCTGAGTTTGTTGCTGATGTGTTCTCACCTCCAGGAGTAGGAATGATCCAGTTTAGTTTTTCTCCTCGAAGCTCTTACGTACCGCTAGAATATGGGCATTGTTTTCCACCGTGAGTTTCTCAGGCAAGAGGAATTTTGCAGGACTTACATGGACTTTTATTGTCACTTAACTGACAAAATGGAAACCTGGGCAAGCCTGTGGGAAGATGAAAAAATTGTGATTCCATTGTTAAAAATTGGAATCTATGTAACCAATTGGGCTGGCTCAGTCTCTTAAGACACCAGTTCATGCATGTGAGTTATTTTTTGGTTAAGCACTTTGTTTCACTGGAATTATATAATGTCTGTTTAAGAACCACTGTTTTGGTCATGAAACATTTCCTCCATGTACTTGGGCCCAAGTGACATTAACCTTTGAAGGTCAGGCCTTCTGCTCTGTTCTGGAGGTTTTTTTAACCCATTACCCCTTTGGTGACTTTATTTGCTTTCCAACTTTCAGTCTAGTTAGTTCAATCAGTGCTGTTGTGAAAAGGTCAGTGGAGTGCATCCAGTTCATGGAAGAATGTAAGGCACAATTTTCAGTCGCTTTTTTCTATGAAAATCAATTCAGAGCCTGACACTGCCGCTGTGTGTGGTTGTCATTTGATGATTTTTCTGTACAAACAACAATATCAAATTTGGCTAAAACATGACCTGCCTTGTGGCTGGTGGGCAGCTGATGCTTGACAGTACTGGAGCTGCAGTGCACCAAAGTCCTTTTTGGCAATTAGAACCTTGCTAATTTTGCATAAAAGGCTACAGAACATTGAATATTGTGAAGATAGAGCTTTTACCAAACACTGTTTTGGTTGTCAGGGGTACCTAAGTTTGTGTTTTGGGTGCACCAGGAAATTGTCAGCTCAGTCTGAGAGCTAACAGATTGTGCCAGTCATTTCTTGGCTAGTATTGGCATTATTGGATATTCAATAACGTGCAGCAGATGATGAATTTGGAGATGAGCTGAACCATCCTCTCTCATTAAATGTTTGGAGACAAATGAATTTTAGTTTCAGATGAATAGAACTTTTTTTTTTCCCCCCTATTTAACACAGTATAAATAACTGGAGCTCGGTACAGCTTGGAACATCTATTTTGCAATTCACATAATCTTGAAATGAATTAATGAGGAACATGGAAAAGAGGACTGCATCTTGGACACAGGAATCTAATCAATGTGTATTCCCCTGAGCTATATCTGTTTTGTGCTGGGTTCCCATTGATTTTGTAAACAGTTTAGTGTTAGCCATAATCCCCTTTGAATATAAATCATGCCCTGGTAGTTTCTCCTGTATTTTAATTAAATCTCAACTGACTGGCTTGAGAACTCTTCCTTCAATATCACTACTAAACCAGGTAAATTCTCCCTTATTTTCTTCACAGCATTACTCTGACCCCCGTGGAATCTGTAGGCATATAGAACTCTCAAGAACTGGTGAAGCTCAGAAAACCTGAGACAGCCAGGAAGTGCTGAAATTAGAAACTACAAGAAAACCAGAAATCCTGAGGGAAAACCAACTGATTTTGTAGTAAATTATTTTCTTTATTTTGAAATTGTATGAGTTCCTGTTACAGGTGATAACACCTTATCGTTCAAAAGAAAAAGACTGGAATTGTCCTTCTGAGACTGGAGGGTTGGGATAGGGGCCTTATACCCTTGATCTGGTTTAAGGATACAGAGAGCATGAGCTGTCTATTCTCTTTTCAAATGAATTAGTTGGAAAAAAAATTTTGGGAAGAAAAATTTTGGTTGATTGGTATAATTTCTTAGTTCCAGTCTTGGAAAAGAATGTTACCTAAAGAGATGATGCTGAAATTATTTTGTTGTGACATAAGAATAAATATCCTACAACTAGCATGAAAGCTGGCACTGTTATTTCTTGAAAAATACATATATTGCAGTAGGCAGTGTTCTGTCCTGTAGAGTGAAAGACTGCATCATCAGGTGAACTGTTTGGGGATACAGGGGACAATCTGAGTTTAGAATGTTTAAGTGCAGCAGCATCAGACACTGTTCTTTGATATTCCTGCTCGAGGGTGGGGAGGAATTTTGTCAGCTTTAAACACTCTATTTTCACTAATCCTGTGAAAGGATTACACATTTTGCTACCCTCCATTTACAGCCACTACCTGTAAATGGAGGGTGGCTCATCATCCATCCAGTAGGCAAAACTCCAGGTATTCTCACCACTCTGTTGTGCAGACAGGAATTCTTCCTGCTCCTTTCCCTGAGCCTGTTCCATAGGTTGTGTGTGATACCACATGACACCCCAACAGTAGTAGCAATAATAATACAAGTAGTAAAATAAGTTTGGATCTAGTCTAGCTGTACTGCAATAGGTGGATCTCTTCATTACTGAGAATTACCATATTATATTCATGACTATATTATATTTTTGGACAGGATTTTTCAATGGTCTTAACTCTTGAAAATCAAACCTGTTCCTTACAGAATAAGATGAGGCATTACTTCTTTTTGACACTCTCCATCTTTAAGTTGCGTCTTTATAATCCTACCCATTTTGAGAATTGGTCTGTTCATATTTGGGTACCAAAATTCTTTCTGAAGTGGAAAAGATTGAGATTTTAGAGTCCTTTAAATAGCTGATCAACCTTCCCCTCCCCCCCCCCAACTTTCTAAATCCACATATGCATAGATAGAAGGCAAGAGCTTGTCAGCTGGAGATTACTGTTTCACTATGTATTGGTTGTCTAAGACAGCAGTTGGACTTCATGATTTTAAAGGTGTAAATGATTCTATGATTAATATTTAACCATTGAGGTTGGCTTGAATGGCATGTGAATAGTGAGATGTAAAGATGAGGATAAGTGATAGAGTATGATCAGTCATTGTTCTTCACAGTTTGTGTTGTGCATTTCCACTGAAGGACTGCAAGTATCTCTCACCAAGTTTCCTGTGTTTCCCTCATCACGTTTTTAGCCCTGTAAAAGAATGAGTGATGTTTATTCATTACCTGGAAGCCACTTTGTTGTGATTAGGAGCAATTTTGGAGGATGTTAATAACTGAAGGTACCACAAAAGTGTTCTAAGCTTTGATTATGTGAGTTGCTTGTTTATGGAAAGAAGCATCGTCCATAGCTGTGTGTGTGCTCATACATATTTATACACGAGTGTGTTTTAGATGTTAGCTACATCTGTACCTTTAGGCTGTTGTTTAGTCTGTTGTAATCATGTTGCAATAATTAAAATATCAGAGGAACAAACAAACAAAACCTCATTTTAGTGCAGTGGGGCTTATGATGCCTGACAGATAGAAGTAATTAATTTTTTGTATGAAAAGCATACAAGAGGAGCTCTATCAAAACTGTGCTAGCCAAACTATGCATTGAGGAGGCAGTAAGTGCACTTGAGCTGTGTGGCATGTACTGATACACCACATATTTGGATTTTTTTTGCTTGTTCCTTTTTGGTGTCTTGTTTTGCTAAGAGGCTGCATTATTTGAACAAAGCCTGGCAACTCATGCATGGCTTACTAAATTCTCATTTACTGTAAATACTGTCTTTCCTTTCAAAGGGTGCCAGTCCTGTTTTTTCCTCAATGTCTCATCAAATTTGATGTGAACTCCAGGCTCTCACTCTGGGGTTGATTCTTGTTACTTGTTTGGAGAGGTTAGCTGTGTAGACTCTCCATAATTTTTCACTTTTTCAATAGGTCTCTTGATTTTTGCTGAGATTTCTGAGCACTTTGCTGCATCCTGTGATCCGCATATGTTTTTTCTGAAGCTTAGAACAGCAGTTTTATTTACTGCCACTAGAAGTGAGTAGTTAAATATTCAGATTTCAACTGTGCTTGCCTTGCTGCCTCTGGGTTGGTGTGGTGTGAGAGATGAAGAACTATTTACAAGTGGTTTAGACAGAATATGGATGCTTTCCTGAGCCTTTTATAATTTTTCCTTTGTCTGTGGATTGACATTATTTTTCTAACGTCTTATTGTTCAAAGTTACTGAAAAGGCTTCCTGGTCTCCCTGTGGGCTCCTTAAATTCCACTTGCAGTGGAAGCAGAGCTCAGTGTGAGCCCACAGAAGCAGCAGCTGATTGCTGGGGTGCAGCATTGTGGGGTTGCCACAGCTCCCCACATGCTGGATCCCAGGAATGCATTTCCCAGGGTACCAGGAGTCAACTTCACAGAACAGCAATGATCCAGAGACTTGTCCATTGCCACAGGGGCAGGAGCAGTGCTCACAAACAACAGGTAAGAATCCCATCTCTGCTGTTTGCAAAGTGGGTGGAGTAGATGATATGTTTTCACAAAAGGAAACTATACTTAAGGGTATAAATGACCACTGCAGACATTAAGCAGTGACAAAAAATTAAGGAAACACTACATGAGCATATAAGCATGAGCATACTGACTCTTATAAGTCAGTAAGGCAGACTTGAATCAAGTTACCTGAGATTTATTATGGCACTTTAAATGACAGTAATCTTCCCATCTCAGGTGACAGCCTGGGTCACTGAATGTTGGTTTGAACTGGCAGGTCATGACAGACTGCTTCTGAGGTCAGAAAACTTTTTTAAGGGAGAATGTGTGATCTAAGAAGAAATTATTGTTAAAATAATAAGAGGATATGTCTGATGACAGCTTCCTGATGGGGCAGTTGGAATTAAGTAATTCTCAGTTGTGTTTATGTTCCTTCCCCTCATCATCAGTGTGTTATTCCAATGTTTTGAAACATGGGTCTGGATTTTTTTAAAAAACCCAAACTTCTGTGAAAGTGTTTTTAGAATTCTCAGCTAAGTCACTGTTTTTGTTTCTCGAGGAGGTGAAGGAGCTCACAACCCCCTGAGGACAAAACTTTTCGTATCCTGTAGAAGTTGCAGTGTAGTTGAGTAAGAATATACTGTATGAAGAGGACAAAATAGTTAAGTATTTCTTGTGTACAGAAGTTTTTCAGCAAAGTATGAAAGCAAGCACAGTGTAAAGAAAATACACAGTTCTCTTGTTAGAGACCAGCTGTCAGTTCTTCTCTGTTTGCCTTGGCAGGTGTCTTGACCATTGGCCTTACAAGGGAAATCTCACTGTCTCCTGATGAATCCCTTTTGTGAGCAAACTCAAGATGCTTCATACTTCACCTGCAGATGAGTTTGCTCTGATTGTTGGGATGGTGGCCAGGGAAATGGCAGTGTGAATTCTCTGAAGTGGAGGAGTGATCTGGGTGCTCAATGTGTCAGAACACATTTAATGGTTGGGCTGTTGCACAAAGGGAAGAAGCTGTTTCTTTCTCTGCTGTCTAGTGGAACCAGGAGAAAAAAAAAAGATAGAAGGTTGTTTCCTTTTGAAAGAGAGGATCAATCCCTAAAGATGCTTCAGCTCTTAATCTCCAATTTAAATCCTTAGATTCTGCTGACTTTAGTGGGTGTTTTAAGGGCTTAAGCAGGAATTAGGAGCCTACATGCTTTGGCCCTTTGTGCCTGTGTTCTCAGGAAAATGTGAGGTGGAGGTAAGTGTCTCCCTGTGAAATAGAGCGAGACCTCTAAGCCTGGAGGAGAGGTGGGATTTTTAAACTCTTGCTATTGCATTTTCAAACTCTTGCTATTGCATTTTTTTGTCAGCTAACATGGGCAGGTTTCTGCTCAGCAGGCTCACTGATGTGAATCCCATGCTGTGGATTGTCCTCCTGTCATACATGGACCCTTGTCATCTACCTCAGGGTTATAGATTTTGCTGGAGGAACCAGACATCTGTACATTTTAAGGAGCTAGTAATACTTACGTGGGTGTCGTGCCCTCTAAAATTGCTGTTTGGACCCAAGCTTATATGTCTACAGCTATGTTAATTGACTAAACTTTAATATTTGGAAAAGCTATGTGCGTATGAGATGAGTTGTCCTCCTTAATACCACAAGGTGTAAACTTTCAGTAATTATTTGAAGACAGCACAGTGTGTCACTCTTGCCCAGTTCAGAAGAAAGAACAAAATGTGGGTACTAGCTTAGGGAAGTGAGTAAATGTCTATATCCTTAAATGTGGGGGAGCCAAGATGAAGCAAGTCAAGCCTTTGCAGAGGTGTTATCTGAACAATCCAGCAGTAAGATGTCATAAATGTACCTATCAATACATTCAATAGATTTATACTTGTGTTTGTGTTATAAGCTGATGCACAAACTATTTTCTCCATATGAGAGATGAATGCACTTGCAACTAGTCCTAATTTAACATCTTAAATTAGGTGCACAATGTAAGATTACATCATAATTTCTTGTAGAATTCTGTGTAACACTTGGATCCATTTTAAGAACAAGGGAGACTCCCCCAGTTTATATCTGAGTGATGAAAGAGTCAGATAAATGAGTGATGACCAATGGAAGGGTTGTTCATGTTTGCTAGTTTAACTTCTGAGGCCTGTAATAAAATCCTTGAGATCCTTGTAACTTGTCATCTTTTCTCATATTGATGAAAGAAGATGGTAATAGGAAATCAGTAAAAAGTGCAGTTGCTTTCTTAGTGCAAAAGTTAAGGAAATGCCCTGTGCTGTACTTCACTATTGTCCTCAGTCTTTTGACATACAGCTCAAAAAAAGTGCCAGTGAGAAAAAAGTGTTAAAACCAGTGACAGAAAACAAGAAATTTGTATCTATTTGTGTCCTGGAATTTCTTGTCTGAAAAGACAATGCTTTTTGAATTTCTTGTCTGAAAAGACAATTACCTGCACTGATGATATTATGGATAGGTGAATATTCTGCTTGGTGATATCAGAACCAGCAAACAGAAGAAAGTAGAAACATCATGTTGAAATAGAAGACACTGGAATGTGATGTTATGTTAGAAAGAAAAAAAAAAAAGTCGTCAGTCATCTATAATATTCAGCTGGTTTATGGCTCATGCTTCATTTACTGACTTGATATCCTAACCTAAAAAAGATTCCAAAAGTAAAATGGAAAATTGTTTGGCTCAGAGAGTTTATAAGCTTGGTTGTCTGAATTCTTTTATTCTCTTTGAGAACATTATGCTCTTACTGGCGAGTTTCAAGAGATGGATTTATAATTGTTGTTTGTTACTACCTACAGAGGTCCAAGGTCTTTTAGAACCCCTTCCAGGTTTTTTGTGGATCATGTGAAATAGAGTATTGAGGACAATTTTGCAGCCTGGAATTCTTGTCTGTACTGTGTTTTACCCATTGCAATGACGTCTAGGCAGAACCATCACTAGTACCTGAGATTTTGTACCTGTTCTCACAAATTAGCAAACACTCCACTGCTTTTGTGGCCTCACCTCCATAATGAGACCTGAGCTTTGTGGAAATGCCAGTAGATGTTCCACACATCAGAAATCTCTTGGTGTTGAGGGTGGGTCCTGAGTCAGTGGAGTCAGGTCCTGAGGAACTGAATACAGTTACCTATGATTTTTTTGCAATTATTACCTCAAAAGACCTTTTGTGGATCTTCAAGGAGAATTTAAAGACAGAATTCTGTGTTAAAGGGGAAAAAAAAGACTGTGAGTATGTAATGTTACATAAGAGCACTGTTTTTTCAGGTCAGTGCTGTTACTTCTCCATTTGCTTTTCCTTTAGTATGTTTGGGTTAAATTTTCATGAGATGGTCAAGATTTCAAGAGTTGGTTGTGAGTATGATTTTTCCCTGTTTAGGATTAGAATGCTCAGATGCACTGGCACAGCCACACAGCTGTGACAAACGAGAAATATTAACCTGTTTCACTTGTGATTTTGTTCCTATATTTTTGTATCTCTAAGAAATGCTTTAATGAGAAAAGCCAGTGCTGAAAGGTCTGAGAGATCAGTATAGTACATTTTGCTTGCTCAGCAATAGATTAGCTTAACAAAATGATTCCTGGTAGATATTTGCCTAACACTGTCTTAAACAATCCCCCAAACCAACCCCCCTGAGGTGGAAACTGTACAGCTTCCATGTGGAAAGCTATTCCACGAGAAGACCTTTTGTAATACCTAACCTATGCTGCAGTCTCAATCCTAATTTAATAGTGCGGTTCAAAAAAATAAAGTAAAAAAATGTTCTAGAGAGTCACTGTTATATCTGAGGGTCCAATGAGTCACTATCGTATTTTTGCAAACTTAGGCCAGCTCCATTGTGAAAGAAGTACCAAACATAATAAATTTTTTGCTCCCCTCTGCATTGCAACGCATCACTTAAAGCATTTCCTTAGGATCTGGACGGATTTGGATTTGCTGGAAAAAGTCCAAGGAATAAGCAGATGTTGAGCTAACATAATCTTCATTCACAGAGCTGCTGGTGTTAGGCATTTGGAGAGGAGGGTGCACCATAGTAGTGCTTTGAATGAAATCGTGCTTTTTAACCGTTGTATTTGAGATGTTGGGTTTTTTGTTTTGTATTGTTAGCTGTTTTCTGGAAAAGCAGCTGATTTATCAATTTCATTTGTTGCTCCCACTTAGTATCAGTGCAGTTTGTTATTTCTGTGTAGGTGTATAACCTTGCACTTTTCAAATCACATTCTATTTTTGAAGAATTGTGTCTCCAGTTTGTCAGAACACCTTCAAATTCTTACATGCACCAACACTTTCATAGTTCCTGCCGGGCTAGCACTGTTAGCAAATTTTGTCTGCATACTCCTTGTTTCATCATCTAGGTAAGAGCACTGAATAATATCAGTCAGGACAAACCTTGTAGAAAAGGTGTTTAATAATATTAAATTTGATCAGTAAAACAAATACCTGCTTCACACACAGCCCAGAAATCCTTTTAGAACACAGTGCATATCACAAAATATCCTTAGATTCTTAGTTGCTCTGTTAGTGTTTTGAAGTAACTTGGGGTCTTCATCAACAAATGAAAAATGAAAAGGACTAAAAGCTCCCTCATGCCACAGTGAACAAAATAACTGCTGCACTAGGGCTTCCCAATACTGACCATTCTTAGCCCAAAATGCACGTGGTATTGACTGTCCATGGCTGTGTCAGTGCTCCTGCTGATCACTGCATCCTTTGGGTGCTGTGGAGGAGGATGCTCTGCCCTTGTCACCGAGTCATGGCTTCAGCGCCCGACTCCGTGTCCCAGTGAGTGGCTCCGTGAGCAGCCTCACTTCAGCTCTTGGTCTTGGGAGCAGTCCCATTGAGTTAGCTGGAGCTGCTGAGGTGCTTCAAGTTGAAAACATGAAGTGCTTCACCAGTCTGTGCCTTTGCACTTTGTGACGGTGAAATGCTTTGAAGCGGTTCCGATTGAATGAAGATGTTATTATCAAAGTTCTAAGCTTTGTGGGATCATGACTTCCTGAGCTTCTGCCATTAGAAAACTCTTTTGTGCCTGAAACTCTAAATAGCTTGCAACTCCTACTGGCTGCTGTAGCTCTTACTAAAAACCCTCCTTTAATAGTGGTGCAGAGACAACTAGGGCCATTTTCATTCTATGAAGGAGCCTAATTTACTTCCCTTGTGCTCTTTCATTCATTGTTGAACTATGTTGCATTTGTCACCAGCATTTTAGCATTTTAGATTAAACAAGTTCACACCTGGGAGCCGTTTGGAATATAAAGTATTGTGTCCAAAAGGAATTAAATGAAATTGATTGCAGATACTGTTGAAGATGGCTAGAGATCCTTGTGCATATTGAAGCCTGACTGGTTTGGGCTGTTGGTCATGGCTGTCAGTCTTGGAGAAAATCCTTATGGCAGTTGGTTTGCATTTGGGGCTTCCCATTGGTACATTGTTAAAATAAAGAAAATAAAAAAAACCACCTTTATATCTTCTATACAAGCAGGTGGATTTTATTGTAGATGCCAGACACATTTAATAATGTGTGAGACAGATAGGACACTTGCAAGTTAAACAGAAGTTGGACTACATATGAGAAAAATAATGTTTGTTCTGACTACATGAAAAGCAGTTCGTATAAATATGTTTTTTCAGTGTTCACCATCTTGTGTGGATTAAGCTTTTTCCATTTATAAATTAAATGATGACTACTTGATTCAAGAATTGCATACTGTAATATGGTTGAAGGAAAATATTTGATCGTAGGTTTTTGACACTAGTAAGAGAATCAACCAACACATTAATTGAATATGTGAGTCTTCTTTCATCTATGGTACCTGCAGGTGTTGAATAAAATGTGAAACTGTGGTTTTGAATGAAGACCAAGGGAAAAAAAAAAGGCTAAGAAATATTTTAGCCATTGTAAGTGAAAGCTATTCCTGACTGCATGGTAGGCAAGTTATTGTTTTACCTTTTCGAAACATACCAGCAATTACTTCATCTAAAAGGAGATGGGAGGTGGGCATTGCTAGGAGTGGTTCATCTCTTGGGTCCCAGTTTGTCTTTGTTACTAAGGGCATAAGTCTGCACAGTGATTCCAGGCAAGGTTTTAAAGTTTAGGTGAAAGAGGAGGGGAGAAAAAAATATTAATAAAGTATTAGCATGACAATAAGTGAGTCTGCTGGAAACACAAAAGTTGAATGTTGGTGGGTGACATTTGTAAATTGCAAGTTAAAAGCACTGGAAGCTTTTTTTGATATCAGAAAAATAAGGTGCCTGCCATTGTCAGCAGTGTTGCTTATCTTCACTATTTTTCCTTTTATTGGTTGAGATTATCTGTGTAATGTTTTTTCCCATAGCCTTGAGAATGGAGAACAGAAAGCCAGAAAAACAAGGGAAGGAAAGCTTTCTTAGCTTTTTTGTGTTTCAACCCTCTCCCTTCCTCCCCTGCCACTGGTGGTATCTAAAAATACAATAATGCAAATCTTCCAAAAATGGTTGTTGAGATAGGGTGCACTCAAAAATAATGCATTATATAAAATTATTTTTCAGAATAACATGAGTTTAGAATTGCTTTTTTCTCAAAAGTTGACTTAATCACTATGTGCAGTCTTCTGTAGAAAAGAGCTAAGCTAAGGCAAATGCACTATTGGTCAATTTGACATCAAAAACTCTCATTCCAGTGTTTTTATTTTTTTGTAGCATAAAAATGTTCTTATATGCAGAGAGATCTATAGCTGATAGTTTCCTTTTTCTTTTCTTTCCTCTGTCCCTTGGTAATTAGATTGGATTAGGCTATTTCTGGGTATAAAATTTCTAAATTGCAGAAAGAAGTCTGGCTTATATTTTTCAATTTAAGCTACATTTGCAGCTAGGAAGGGAGGCACATGAGCACTCCTGGCTCCTTTTTTAAGGGAGTACAAGGCTCAGTGTTTTGGCTGGAAGAGGAGCTTGACCATTTCATCATGACCCATTTTACTCTGCTTTTGACACTGAAATGACATTCCTTATTACTGACTTCTTTCTGAAAAGCATTGGTTGTCCCTCAGTTGTGCCATTCTAAGTGAAGTTAGATACAGAAGTGGAGAGTGACTGGTAGAAGTCTAAAGGGTGCATTTTGCTGCGGTGTATTTAGAGCTACTGTTTTTAATATAGATGTTTTAATATAGGTGTTTAATATAGATAGTTTTGGGTAAAGAAGTAGAGATATTGAAGGCCTGATTCTGGAGTTCAGTGAGTCTATAGTCACTGGAGCTACTTATCTGGTTTAAAAATTACTCTTCTGTTGCACCATTGCAAAATTGCTTTGTTTCTCAAGGGAAGGCGTGCTGTTTCTCAGGAGAAGACTGTACCTCAGGTGCTGCTGTGGTTGCCATGGCAGTTTGCTAGCAAGCAACCTCTTAAATATGTTACTACTGGCAAAGAAATGGTGTCTTTTTGATCCTTTTTGACAGATGCTCGTTTTGTAGAACACTCTCCACAGAATGGTTTGATTTTTGGGATAAAATGTCCTTTTCTGTCCCCCCGAAATGTCATTACTTTTTAATAAATATATTTTTGAGCTAGTGTCACTTTAAAAAAAAAAAGTAATATAAAAATAAACCTCCTGTCTTCTTTAAACCTCCTTTTAGAATCTATTTTGGTAACTGATATGCAAGTGTGATTGAGCCTAGCTGGCTTTGCTTTCATAATCTTATTCAGAAATGAATTTTCAAAAATGTGCTTTGCTTATTGAGAATACCTGCTTTAATTCTGTTTGGAATCTGTCCTTTTTCCTTGTAAGGTTCTGGGATGTAAAGGAGAACAGCCTGTGTGCCTGAGTGCTTGTGTGTGGAGAAAGGGTGGGTAGGAAGACAAGTGAGCTGCTTACTTTTTAATACTTTAATAACTGATTCTGTTGGGTTGGGTTTTTTTTTTTCCCCTTTATATCTTCTGAGCAGCCCAAAGAGAGTTGTGGGGTTTTTTTTTGTTTGGTTTTGTTTTAAAAGAGTTTTCTTCAGACAAGATTTTGGGTAGTACTGTGACTTAATAAATAAAGGAAAAGATGTGAGGATGTCTTTTGACAATGAGTGCATTGGTATTCTTCACACCTAGGCATCTGATATAATGGAATACAGATGAAAGGACTTAAGGCTAAACTCTACCTTTTGGCACTTGTCTGAAGGAGAAGTGCTGCTCAAACTGAGCAGCTCAGGATTATCACAAGAGGTGTCGTGGCCCAGGGACCTCTCTCTCCCCCTGAGACCTTGTTCCTGTGTTGCAGGGTTCTGCAAGCAGCAGGGAAGTGGTGACACACTTGCAGCACATGTGAGGGTTGTGCTGGCTCCTGTGGAAAGCCAGACAAGCCATTGTCCCTCCATATCCTCCACATTTCTAGGCCACCTGCTCTGGGTGGGAAGGTGTGGGCATCTATTGCTTGAGAGGATTTATTATGACATACAGCATAAGGAAAACTCGCAGTCAAGCCCTTAAGCAAGGTTTGCTTTAGCTGCTCACATTTTTTTTTATGAATGCTGTAGTGAAACTTATTCAGAAGGTTATTCTAATCCTGTTCTGCAATATGAAAATAAAGGTGTAATTTAAAACAAATGACTTGGCAGACATTGAACACCTAGTGAGGTTGTGCTAGTCCCCAGTGCAGAGGGACATCAAATCAAATATTGTGGCTGAATTTTCGAAGTGCTTGGCTAATTTTATGACCAATAGTAGCATTTGTAGTTATGAAAGGTAGGATAAAGATCATCAGCTCTCATGCTTCAAGGCATAAGGTAATCACTGCAGCGTTTCAGGGGGGATATTTCCCTGCTGAGCAGCATTACACAGTTGGTTATGTACATTATGAGGTGTGTTCTTTCCTTTGATATAAACCATTAGCCAAAAAGGTGACACTTGATGGCTGAACAGGTTATTGAGACAAACCTTATATAAGCTGCCACGGGGATATATTTCTGTGTGAAAGGGTTCTGTTGCATCACATAATCCAAGCTGTTGCTTGGAGGAATGTATTACTAAAAATCATAGAATGGGTTCCCATTTTGTGCTCAGTAACTCTTGAGCTCCTGTGAGAGGCTCATTGTTACCATATATGAAGAATTGTTTGTTGCTTGTGCTGCCTCAGGTTTTAGCTTTTATATTTTTCAGATTCTGTACTGCTTTAGTGTATGGGTCTGGGCTTCATATTAGGGGATGGTGAGCTCTCTGCACAGAGCAGGGAGACAAAACAATTCCTTCTCTAGCTGGAGACCAAGGACAAATGATCCAGATCTCAGGCCCAAAAGCATAGAAAACATGGATTGAAGAGAGAAAACAAGAAGGATGGGACTGCATGGGCTGTAGGTGTAATTAGACAAGTAGCTGCAATATGCTAACAGACCAAAACTTACAAAAGTGAGAGACTCCATGACCAATTGTCCACTTTGTGACCATTTTGGTTCATCTTGGGTGCAGCCCTGGCTGGGCTCTTGTACTGCCCAAGGTGTATCCATTGATGCCTTTTAATAAATCCCTGCTTTATTCTTTAACTCTGTCTAGGCTCAGATCTAGGTCAGCCTTCACAAGGCATCACTTGCCTGGCTGGTGCTGTCTCCTGCCTTGCTCCTGCTTGGAGGCAGCGTCACACAGAGCCTGCAGATGTCACTTCACAGTTTCCGTGCTGGCACTGGCACCTGGGCTGGAGAGTCACAGCTGGGCTCTGACTGTGCCCTCAGTGATGGGCTTGTCAGCACTGCTGGGTCCTGCCCAAGGCATTCTCTGTCCTGATGGGTTGGGCCCAGCCTCCACATGGCTCTTGGATTCCTTTGCATGCTGTCCATATTTAGTGCTAGCCATGAGAAGAAGCTAAGCGTAGCAAGGTTATGTATAACAATAATCAGATATACTTAAATGTAGTCTCAGTTTTTGCTGGAAGGACCAATGTTTCCTTGCTTCTTGTAATGAAAAGTTATTTTTCCATTCTTGTAATCCCCGTTAGAAACTCTTTTCTGGGCTACTTACAGTTTTGTTTTGAAAACAGGTGATCAGGAATCACCCCACTGTTTCAGATGAGATCCAGGTAGTCCTCTGAGTTGACTGAAAATGTCTGATATGCCCAGAAACTCATTAGACCTTTTTACAGCTGGTAAATAACAAATAGGTACCTCTTAATCATTCTATACACCAGCTTTCTTTTCCTCCATTTCTTGAATCTGATGAACCTTCAGTTTAAAGCAGAAATCCTCAGAAATCCTTAGCTTGTCTTGTCATGGTGTACTTTTTGCTTTTAAACTTCATCCTATTCAGTTTTCTACCTCACAAGGTCATCTCATTCTCTCTGTGTGATGATCTTGTCCTCTTCTGTGCTCATAATTATATAATCTTTGCATTTCATAATCCAGCCCTGGGATTGAGGTTGCTAATGAATGTATTAAGCAGGATCCCTCCCAAGACTGGTTCCTGAGACATACTTAATGTTTCTCAATCTTTAGAACTGCTTTTTTTCACTACATGCTCTTGCAGTGCCTCCCATAGACAGTTTTCTATCCATATTGTGATGTATTCTTATATTGCTCCTCATTGTCTGCTTTTTAAATTAAGATTTCTTAGAGAACACTGCCAGATGCTTAATTCAAACATAGATGTATTAGTTGCACTATATTGCCCTTGTCTAAGTAGTCATCTGTCTCACTAAGAAACTCATCATGTCTCTCAGGTGATCTATTAGTAATGAGAATATATTTCTTTTTATGCTCCTTCAAGCCTACCTCCATGCCCTCGATTACTGCCTCTTCCAAAGTCTGCTGCAGTCAGTGTCAAAATCACATGAATATGTGTTTATCACTTCTCCTTTCTTAGAGTGCATCTGCATTTAGCATTCCCCAGTGTTATTTTTGCTTTAGCACTGATGATCAGGGATGCCCAAAGAACAAAGTTTTTGAGTAAAGGTTTGTGAAACTGACTGATATGTTGGGAAAACTTTAGTTCCCATTAGGTTATAAATTTCATTTAAAGACTTGCCAGTGAATTTGTATTTTTATCTTCTGGCTCCTTCAGTATGCTGCAGATGTTCCTGTCCTTGTGGCATTATTCTTATGAGAAAATGGAACATTTGTCCAGGTTTGGGCGTACACAGTTAACTTTTCATTGAATCTATATGAGAATGAGAGTCCTTAACTAGTTCTTTTCTGTATTTTAATCTCGCCCTTCTGCTTGGGTGAAATGAGCCTTTCACTGTTGAGTCTGTTTTCCTTTGAAAAATTGAGCTGAGGTGCTATTTTTACTGTGTGACTAATTTAGGACACCTGCCTTGCCTTGTTAATCAATCTCTCTTTTTCTGTCCTTGTAAGTTTTTTGCTTACTCCTGATAACTTCTTTGAAGTGCTTCTTATCATTGCTGTTCTTTCTTAATTTCATTCCAAATAATTTCAACCTTTTGTTAAAGTTATATCTCTATATTCTTTAGCTCAGTGTAGGATTTTCAGTTGTGTCAACTTTCTAATGCACTCAGAGTTGGCTCTGTTGAATCCCAGACCTTCTTTGTAGGTTTATTTTCACATATATTGTTGTATATCAACTTGTCAAAAGGTGAGTTGGTCACAATCATTTGAATAATTTCTGAATTTAACCAGATTTTCTGTAGGGTAATTGTTGCTTTTAAATTCTTCACCCCGATGTTGTCTCCAGTGAGGCTTAGCTGTGACTGGAAGTAAAGAACAAGCCTGAAGAATTTACAGCATGGCTTAAAAAATTGCAAACTGACATTAGAAAAATACCCATAAAAAAAGATGAGGTTTTCAGTCTGTTTTGTCTTTTGATTTACTCCCAGTCAGTAGGATATGATGACAGGATTAATTGCTCCAGGCTTCATATACATGATATAGCTTTCTGTTTTCTGCTCTTTATATCTGGAGATTGATGACTGCCTAATGTTATAACTTTTAATAAGGCATTTTATTTGATTTGATTAGAATTGTCTTCATTTTGGTTTCAGATTTATAACTGTAGTTAATCAAATTTTATTGCACCTTAATTAACTTTAAAATAATTTTTAGTAACGAGATTACTTTTTTTTACATTTTGGACATGCAAAACAACCTCTTTGCTTGAACCATCTGTAGTTTTAAAGAAGAACATCCCTTATAGAGTGGACATGCTTTTTAGTGCTGAAACACATCATAAAAAATGAGATAAGTGAGGAGAAATGATATACAGACCTATTTGATGTGCTGCTAAAGTAGAAAAAAATTATAATGGCGCCTTTCTGTGTAATTATTGTATCCACAATCAAATTTTTTGACTTGTTACAATTCTGTTTCTTCTGTGGAAGGCCATGGCTAGCCAGGGTGTAACAACTCTATGCCTATGAGGCATACTTTTTATTTCCTATTCTAAAACATACCAAACCCTATTGAAGTCACAGTTTGAAAATCAGTAGCAAATTGCTGTCACACAGGTGTAGCAAAAAGAAAAAACCCATTGGCTCTTATTAACCTTTTAAGTTAATTGCCTGCCTAGGAGAGCTCATTCCCAGAACCAGGACAACTCTTTTTCTTATTGCATGTTGGTGTCCCAACATACATATATTTTTCATTCATATATTTTTCAAAATTTTCCTTATAAATTCTGATTTTTCTGACTGAAGTTGTGTATCATACGAGTACATGTACAAAGGTTTTTGTGTGCAATTTCACCACAGTTGTTCTGCATATGTCTTGTTTTGAAGACTTGAGTTAGTGACAAACTCCATGTGTTAAAATACATTCCAAAATGAAATACATAGTACAGTTCTAGAGAAATACCTGATCACAGAAATTGCCCAAGTGCCCTACGTTTGGCCTGCTCAAGGGAGTTTAAACAGTCACATTTTAGGCATTAGGTTTAGAGAATGTCTTAGTTTTTAAGTAACACTCTTAACTATAGGTTAGACAAGAGGGAGAAGAATACAGGGGCAAGATTACCTGTGAAGGTCGGCTCAGGTTGAAGGGAAGAAGGGGATGATTCAGTATTTGTAAGAGCTTGTCTCTAAGAGAAATTGTTGTCAAATTTAGTAAAAGCTCACTGATGTTGCAAGCAATGTAATGTGCAGGTTGGGGGGATCAGAGAGACTGGAATGCTGGCTGAGTCTGTGGGCTCAAAAAAAAAATAAATCTGCTCCTGGGACAGAAATAATAACTGAAAGGTCACCTGAATAAATGTGTGCTTCTAAAAGGCACACATTTATTGTAATTTGGTGTCATGAGAAGGCCAACCTCACGCTTCTAGTAGTGGTGGTTATAAATTTTTATTTATAAAATTTGAGTAATGTTTGTTTACTTGTATAAAACCTGTTGGGGATCCACATATTTGCATCAGAATTAGTATCTCTGAAAAAGGTATCAGAAAATGCATCTCGAGCCACTACATTTAAAGTAGTTCTGCAGAAGCACTAGCCAGTGTTTCAGCTGTTTATAATTAACAAGTATTAAGATGTTATGAAATATACAGAAGTGGGATGAAGAGTTGCAGATGTTTGGGGAGTGCTGTAAAGCAAATACATCCCAGGAGAGGAAACACACCTCCTCAAACAGGATTTTGATGTTTGCCTCTATTTATGCTTCTCCAAACTCTGATTAGGATGGTCTTCTTGTGGGAGAGACTCGTGTTCAGACCTCTCCTGTCATCTTCTGTGTGTGACACTTGTTCCCTTGCAATGCAAGGCTGAAAAGTGTTATTTCAGAAATACCACACTCCTCAAAAAGGATTTTATTCATATTAACTCAGCTCTGCTTTCTTAATTTGTTGTTAATTAATGAATACTTTCTGGTAAGTTCAAACTGTATTTTTGTCATGTGATCTATTTGTTTAAAATAAAAACAAGTAATCAATCTCTGCTAAATACCTCTCAAAAACCCAATGAATGATTTCTAGTACAGGATTTACTTGCTTTTTTGATTCGTGAGCAAGTCAAGTTCTGTGACCTCTCTGTTGCTGAAAAGCTGCCTGTTCTGCATTCCCAGTCTCCTGCTTTTCTTGTACCAAATTTGTCTGCTTTAATTCCTTAGGGAGAAACTCCCAAGTTATATCTGTAGTCTTTGGAAAGCTCTCTAAAGTATTTAGGAATCTGAAAATGACTGACAATCTCCCTGTTCTAACAGTACAAACTGGGCATATCAGCTTGGTAGGGAATAAGTAGTTTTTCATTGTGCCTGTATTTAGCCTCTACATTTTATCTTTTCTTTTTCATGGGTAATTTTGGCATAACTAACAAGTAAGAAGAAATTAGTGTAGTATAATGACCTTTATACACTTTCTTGCTACAGTTATAGTACCACATGCTGCAGTCAGCCTTACAACCTCTGAAGAAAAGCTATGGAAATACACAAGTGGAGAAATAAAGCAGGATATTGCTGCTCCCTGACTGCTGTCATATGTGTATAGTGGCATTTACTTAGAAAGATTAAGATCCAAGATTAAGTCTGTGTTCTAAACACAAATGGCTGTTAGCTTAAGAATTTGAGAACTTGCCAGCTGTGAAGAGAGAAATTCCCCCATCTGTCTTTGCCACTGAGAAAAAGCAGTAATGGCAGTGCATGAGCGTGAAGGACTGGGCAATGTTGAAGCTTTTAGTCTTGACCTCCCTCTTTTTCTATAAATGAGCACAGTTTTTTCTTTCAGAGGCTGATGGTGGAAGTGGCATCTGAACACTGAGGCAAATACACTTTACCAAAGGACTGGTCATTGCACATGAAATAGTTTCACAGTGTAAAAACCATTTGTTGATATGCTTTCAGAAGTTGTCACTTCCTCTGAGACATTGCAGATAGGGGATCTCTGACCTCTAGGGTTGAGACACATGGGCAGGGACAGACTGATGTTCAAAAGTGCTTTTACAGTCCATGATGATAGTCTAGGCTCTTGTCAGACATCAGAGGGGACTTCCAGACTGATTTCCCAAGCAACTCTTTGGTTCTATGTGTAGGTTGTCTTTTCTTTCTCTCAAATTTGGAAGGAGTTAGCCTAATTTTCTCCTCAGTTGTCTGAGACACCATGTTGTTGGGCTATTCCTGGTGATTTCCAAAGCAATCTGATGGTCTGCAGCCTCCTGCCATCATGGTCCCAGGGCTCTTCATTGCTGAGGGAATTAAGGATGTGGCTGGTGAGGTGAGAAAGGGCAGATACGGCCATGCTCCTCCTCTCCTTTGAGGCTGGACAGAACATCCCAGCCAAGCTGGGATTCAGCTGGTCACCACGTGTTTCAGTCTAGGCACCCTGTCAAATCCATGTCTGAGAGGGCTCTGCTCATGTGAATTACATTACTGCAAGGGCAGTCAAATTGTCAGAGCTTTATTTATTTGTTGTGGGAATGCTGGCTGGTGGGTTTGTTATTAGGCTTTGTCTTTTGTTTCTTTGTTTTTTGTTGTGTCTTTGCTGGTTGGGACAAAGAGGAGGCTCATAGCAGTGAACCAAATAGTTTTTAATTGTGCAGCTTTTCTCTCTAACGATGCAGTAAGATGATTTTATAATTAATAATACAACTAAGATATCAGAGCCCAGACTGGGCACATCTTGGCTTGCCTTTGTGGGTACAGTGCACTGCAGGGGATAGTTGTTCAGGTACAATGCTGACCTAACATCTCCAGTTGGATGGATATTCCAGTCCAGCTGGATGGAAGATGCCATGCTGGAGAGCCTGTCCCTTTCCAAAGAACATCATTGCTTTGTTCAGCAGCTGTATGTGCCCCTTGTCATGGCAAGCTTCATTTCTTTGCTCTCTACTCTTCTTTTTACTTTCAGACACAAAACTGCTTACAATTACCTCTGCTGAAACTAAGACAATTATATCTGTCCAAAAGTGCTTTTGAGTTAAGAAATGTCTTCTGTGGTTTATGGTTAATTCTGAAGTCTAGTAGTCAGAGAGACTATTCTTTCAAGCCAAAATACATATTTATTCATATTGTACTTGCATCAATAGCTGTTGTCAAACCATCAACTCCTTTATGTCTTCAAGAGGTCTGGGCCTTTTGGGTAGGTTGTAAGAAATCAACTATCAGTATTTATTTACACAGACATTGGATAAAGTGGCAGATTAAAAGCAACATTGATGAATTGCAACACTGACAGCAGAGAACAGCCATTGAGAGATGGCAGTAGAAGAAAAAAATATTTTTTCAAAGTAGTAATAAGCTGGCTGTACCTAAGGGAATCTTGGTAAGAAATATGATTCACTTTGGTCACCTCAGAAACAAGCTGTTCATGTTATTACATATTAGAATTATTATTAAAATATTTAGTTATTACATCAATAACATGGTTAGTCAGATGTTTTAATACGTGATATTATAACATGCTGATTTTCTGACCTAGAAGCAAATAACGATGTTAGCATATGGATAATGAAACCCTGGATAAGCTCCTGGTATTTACCAGCCAAGTCTCAGGAACAGCCTGTGACTGAATGAAGTTGGATGCTTTTGAATTTTTATCTGCCTTTTGTTAGTGCCTGTCTTTTGTTACTGATTCCTGAATAAACTGCAGTATGAGATGTCCCTTTAATTATACACCTGTGCTTAGGATGCTCAGAGGCTTGAGAAGTTCAAGTGTTAAAGGATGCCTTTATTTAGATGCTCAGCATGCTCAGGGAACATAGCCCCTTCCGGATCTGCATGGGGGAACTAGGGGTTGTTTTAATTTGTTTTGAATTTTTATATACATGCATGAATACCAGTTTTTGAAACAGTATGGATGTAAAATATTTGGATTATTATCTGCTGAAAATTGGATGTGCAGGTGTTATAGTGCACCTCATGAACTACATCTTGTCCTTAAGCCAAGGAAAATATCCTGTACTCATCATCCATGATGATGTGTCTTCCTTTTATTTTGAGTAATAGCACATTTATGGGGGATTTATCAAAATGCAAGAATCTAGTACGTATTGGAAAACATCAATAAGATTTATATAACTGAAAATCAGTGCCCATTGTATGCTTGTAATTATAAGAAATTGTATAATTGTACAATTGTATTTATAAGAAATTTATATCTGTCTTCTTTTTCTGGGAAGTCTATGTGGCCCTACGTAGATCTAAAAGTAACTCAGTGAGAGTGATTTCACTATTCCTGTATAATTTTTTTCTTTCATGCTTTCTCTAGACCTGTTTTAACAGTTCTGGGATAGTTTTACAAGGTCGAAGCAGCATATGATTTTACCCTTCAAAAATCTTTGTGATGATTCAGAAGCAGAGTTCAGAGCATGTGACACATTGGGTTAGAAAACGTAAAATTAATAAATAGAAAGCTATTCAGAAAGCCCTCTAAAAATGATGAACGGCTTGTAGAAACTGATTTATGAGGCAAGAACAGAAGTTAGATAAGTAGAGGTTGGTTGAATGGATGGACTGAACGTGTCTTCAAATCTGTGCATGAGCAAAGAGGTGCTTTTTGTGCATTCAGGGCTATGGACTAGACAAAAGAGGTGTTTTAGGGCTGTCAATAAGAGGGAGGAACTACGGAACAAAGTTGTTAAAATCTGTGAAAGAATGGAAGGTAAATAGAAACTGATTGTTAAAGAGAAAATTTTTAAAGAGAAAAAAATATATATATACACATATTCAGCTTTGTTAGGCTGGTCAGTCTGTTGTGTCAGTAGATTATTTCACTTTGTTATTTGGGTTTGTGAGAGCACTACAGGAGGATGAGAAGCTGATTTTTATTGGAAGAAGGTGGATGACTTTTTAAAACAGTATTTTTAAATCTTGAATATCAATGCTTTGTGAGAGAGCAGCATGTGCTATGTGTACAAGTCTTGTTATTGTGAATTACTAATTCTTTCTTGACATTTATTATCCCCAGAAACAGGAATGCAGTCTAGACAGAAGTCACTCCTTTCCTTTGATTTCATAGGACATCAAGTGAATTGACTCGAAAAAGTTGGCAGTTGTGTTAAATGATGGGTTTATGACTCAAAAGGTTTCAGAACCTCACTCACCTTAATGAAAAACAATGCCTAATTAATTAAAATTGCACCTGTCAGCTGTTAAATGACAGTTACTAGCTTAAGTGGAGTGGAAACTTGAAAAATCTTGATTTTCCCTTACCATAATAAATGTGTCTCTGATTATTCATTCTTTAGTACATAAGACATAACAAACATGGTGATAAAATTGCTTACATTATTTTTTTTCATGCTAAAGGAAATAAAATTCTTAGTGTAAAATAAGTAAATTAAGTGGGTTGACCTTGGCTACCTTCCAGGTGACTGCCAAACTGCTTTATCACTCCCTTCCTCAACAGCACAGGAGAGAAAATATAGCAAAAGGCTCATGGGTCAAAATAAGGACATGGAGATATCACTGAGCAATTAACATCAGAAGCAAAACAGACTCGACTTGAGGAAATAAATTTAATTTACTGCCAATCAAATCAGAGTAAGATAATAAAAAATAAGAACCAATTTAAATCTCCCCATCCTCCCCCTTCCCAGTCTGAACTTTGCTCCTGATTTTTCTACCTCCTTGCCCCAAGCAACAGAGGCGGATGTGGAATGGGAGTTATGGTTGGTTTATAGCACCTTGTTTCTGCTATTCTTTCCTCCTCACACTCCTCCCCTGCTCCAGCATGGGACACTTTCTGCAGGAGAATGTCCTTTGTGAGCTGTTCCAGTGTGGACCCTTCCATGGGCTGCAGTTCCTTGTGAGCTGCTTCAGTAGGGTCACGAGTCCTGCCACCAGACTTGCTCCGGGTGGGCTCCTTTCCATGGGGTGACAGGTCCCACAGGAGCCTGCTCCGTTTTTGGCTGTCTGCGAGGTCACAGCTTCCTTCAGGGCATGTCCACATGTTCTGATGTGAGTCTCCTCCATGGGCTGCAGGTGGATCTGTGCATCCCTGTGCTCTCCATGTGCTGCAGGGACACAGCTGCCTCACCAGGGGTGCAGGGGAATCTCAGCTCCGGTGCCTGCAGCAGCTCCTGCCCCTCTGTCTGTGCTGCCATTGACACCTGGGTGTCTGTGGAGTTGTTTCTCTCACGCTCTCAATCCTCTCTCCCAGCTGCTCTTGTACAAGGTTTTTTACCCTTTCTTAAGTGCACTCTCACAGAGATGCTGCTGGTGTTGGTGATGGGCTGAGCTTTGCTCAGTGATGGGTCTGTCCTGGACCTGGCTGGCCTTGGCTCCATTGAATGTGGGGGCTGCTTCTGCTATCTTGTCACAGAATCCACCCCCTGCTACCGAAACCTTGCCATGCAAATTCAATACAGTGAAATGAGAGTTTCAAGTTTTTTACTTTTGTAGAAAGTAATTCAGTACATACGACAATGGCATAAGTTCTGCAATTCTCTTTCCATACTTTCTTAGCAGAAGGAGCTGTTCAAACTGTTTGTTTTGAGAAGGATGACCACCTTTGGATTGTGATACAAGGGTTTTGACTGTTGTAGAAATGTAATGTTTTGTGTTTTTCTCCTTTCAGTTTTACAGTCATCTCAGTCTTGTTTTACAAGCAGGAGCTCTAGCCTGTCCACGTTGTTCTCTAACATGGACAACGTATGTTAACATCTAGGCCCTTACTTCCCTCTTAAGCTCAGTTTCATCTCTTCTTTTCCCAACATTAAGGAAATATCTTTTATTTTGTTGGCATTGTTACTCTCAACCTTTTTGAGGCGCTCCCTTTGCTTTCGATCAAGGGGCAGACATTATCAGGAAGGAAATACAGGCAATGGCTTCTCCCTTCACTTCTGTTTGCAGCAATCCTAGAAGTGCTGTTATTCCTCTTGTGGGTGAAGTGGAGGCTTTTGTGGTCACTACCTTTCTGGAGGCAATTTTTTTGCTGCTCCTTTGCAGGAGAGCAAAGGATATTCAGGATGGGGACATGTGCATAGAGCATGGATTAGCAGAACAGTGTACCTTAACGTACTAAAGTAAGAAGTGTTAATCACTTTTTAAAACACATTTTTGTCTGGGATTCAAGCTTCATGTAGTAATCTGCAGCAACTGGGTGTGTTGGGGGACCAAGTCCCTCCAGTGCCTGCTAGCTTTCTTCTGCACTTGTCAGCTACAAATTAATATTTCCCGTTTTATGCTGGTATAGGCATGTTCATTTGCATTGACAAGAGATTTGTATTCTAAGAACCGTTTTGATTTACAAAAATGAGAACTTTAGTGCAGGAAAAATCTCAGATACTCTTCGAAGTAGGGTCTTTATTATATAATCTCGTGAATTCTGTGTGGAGTAGGTTTGCTTTGACAATTATCACTTCATGTTTTTCAAAGTCTCTAGCAGTGGGAGTGTGTTTTCATAGCATCCTCTCTGGCTTTACTCTGTGGGTGACCTCATGCTGTGTTCCACAATGTGATGAGGTTACATTGCTGTTAATAAAAAGTGAGCAATAGCTTGAAATATCTGTGAAGGGAGGAGAAAGCATTAGAAACCATTGGGATGAGGAGTATTTTGCATTGATTTTTGGTATTGACTTTCTGTCCACAACTTGTCTAGTTTTGCCGTCTTTATTTTTTTATCATTTATTTACAGCTAAGGTAGAATGACCAAAGAAATCAGGCCAGAATTTGCTTCTTAATCAAGATGGTGAAAATGCATTAGATATCTATAGAAGTTTCCATCTTTATATTGATAATGGAATCTCACATGGTTTTCATAATGGTTCTCTGCAGAGACAAAATACATGAAGGTTTCATCAACAGCAATTTAAGAGTTAATATTTTGCTATCAAATGAAGTTTAATCTAGCATAAAAAATTTGAGTCAGAACACAGCAATTGGAATCCGTAATGCTTAGTCAACCCTCCTTTTCTTTCTCTTCATTCAGGGTGAGATCTTTGTTGATTCACCTCCCTCTGCAGTGTACAAATAAGTACATACACAGATGCTATTCAGTAGGTTGGTTCAAAGCCCATTTCTGGGCTTTCAACAATTCATTATTCATTTCTGGGTGTTCTGCTGACTTTCACAAAGATTACTTCAACCTATGCAAAAGTATATGTTTGCCACTGCCCTGCTGTGCAGTCCTGTATTTTACAGAGAATTTTGCTGGGTTTTGGAAGAACTGGTAAAAGCCAGCTGTGGCCATGCTGGAATTGGACCTTATGGCTGATAACATACTCTGAAATTTATGAAACTATGCTGGCGATAAAATAGTAATTCACTTTCACAAATAGCAACGTAACGCTGCCTCTACTCCCAAAGGTGTGCTGTGTTCTACAAATCAAAGCCCTGCTTGTGGAAAGCTCAGGAAGCTTGTTTGCAGGAGGGCTCTTGGCAGGAGGGCACGTGCCCATTCAAGCTGCACACTCCCTCACAGTTAGCTTTCATGGTTGGGAAGGACTGGCTCTGCACCTCCCTGCTCCATCCTTTCTTTGTGCTCCGACCACTCGCCTTGGTGGAACTCGAGGGAATCTGTGAATGTATCCCCCAGCAGCTGACACTGATAAAGGAAATGTATGTAAAACATATATTGTAAAACTCCCTATGATGATGGGCTGTATAGTAATTTAGATGAAGAGTTACTAGACATGAAATATTAAGAATGTGAGTGTTCCAATTTCTTCTCTTTTTAACTGCAGCTAAACATGTGACTGTCAAAGGGGGAAGCATTAAATCACTGGTTCGATTTCACAGCCAAAAGCAAAGCAATTAAAATAAAATTTATCCTAAGAGTTGAGGCAGGGCTTTAGGTTGCAGGTGAAGAATATTTTTATGATCAGCTGTTGGATTCCCCCCCACCCCCTCTTACTGTTCCTCTTACTTGTTTCACCTCAGGTTATGCCTAAGGAATATCGTTGCAATCTCCAAACCAGAAATGCCTCTTTTAGTAACTAGTGCTATAAATCACACCTGATTACCATATTTGCTTGGATGAGAGATGCATCTTGCACTTTTCAGTTATGTCAATTAAGATTGTGTTTATAGGGGAAAATATTTATAATATATAAAATTAGGTGCTTTTATTCTGCTGATGTTTCATTGTTTATTTTTACATTATAGATGAAGTTAAATTTAAAAAGACACAAACAATAGGACTAGATTGCATAGCAAGGATGTGGAGCACAAAAATGTGTTTAGCATGGCTCTGAGGGGTACTCGGAAAGGAGCTGTTTTGCAATGATCCATAATTTCCTTATCTGAATATGGTATTTTTCTCTGATCCTCTGTGGAACCTGATTAACAGGGAATAATCTGGGCCCATGAAAATAAAACCAATAAATCCTCTATCATGTGGAACCACCTGGTTTGAATTATGTGGCAGTGAGGAGGCATTGCTGCCAACTCAGCAATGGTGATGAGTCTGCCACTTCAGTGCTTCCTCATGGATTTTTCAGCAGAGCTGGATAGGGGAGCGTGATGTGATGCAAACAGCTGAATAATGAGTTGTTGAAAAGATGTTAAGAGAATAGTTAGGAAAATGAAGGCCATAAGTAGAGAAGATGGGGCACAGTTGGTATTTGGCAGCATGGGACAATATTGTTCTGTTACCTGTGTGCTGCACAAATAGTCCTTGAGTGAAAAAATTACATCAGTGCAAAATTGTGGAGTATCAATCTGATTTGATTTTTGCTACTAACATATTATCTGTCTTATTTATTACAGCAATGTATACTTAAAATCATTATAAAATACTAGACTAGTAGTTGTCCAGGGGCTGTAGGTTTTTTCAAACATGATAAAGACGCCACCCCAAAAAAGCTCCGTACAGTTTTATAGGCATTTAATTTTTCAGAGAGCTACAGCATCCTTCAAAATGCCACAATAAAATGTTGCTGTGGGCACAGGGATTCTAGATCAATTACATGGGCAGCCTTCTACAATTTATCATTTGAAGATAGCATCTGTGTGGATTTGAAAGAGTAAGCCAGTCAATATGGCAGGATGTATATAGAAGGAGAAAAACTGGGTAAGAGTATTGGGCAAAAAATAGAGAATGAATGAAAAATGGTGGATGGTGGCATAAGACACGTGCTGATGGAACGAGATATTTAATATAATTACTCTCAGTATAATGGCATGAAGAAAGAATTGCTCATTTTGCTATAATAGTCCATTGTTCAACCCCCACCATTAGGAAAATCAGGGGGGATTGAAAAGGTAAGGTATGAGCTGAATGAAAATGGATAGAGGTATTTTAATGTATTGTACTGCTTGGCTAATACAGGTAAATGGAAGATTAGGAAAAAGCAGCATTTCCCTCAGTTCTTCCCTTCCACCCTCCCTGTGTGTAAGCATCCACTGGTATCTCTCAGTGTTCAGAAAGATGAAAAAATAACAATAAATAAGGAGGTGAATCTGTTACAGAAATCTTGCATTCCTTTTTTGGGTAGCAGAATTTATTTCATCAGTGCTTGCTGAGATCCAGGAGTTTCTTTCATAAGTGAAATCAAAGCCAAAGCAAGGCTGGCTTCAGGAGTACATTTATGTAGTAAAGTAGGAGCAGTCATTTTAGGGAACAGAGCTATTTTCCTGAGAATGAGGTGATTATTTTGCTTTGTTTTCTAATAGGCAGTAATATATTTGTGAGCAGTAGCAGCATAACCTTTTATTTGTAGTAGACTTATGTAATGGTAGCTCTTACAGCTAAGCATGAAGTAGTTAGATTTAGAATGAATTCTTGTGCATTAAGAGCCTTTGAAGAAGAAAAATGGGTGAAAGAGTGGTACTAAGGGAGGGTACTTCTAAGGGAGAGTTGTTCAGTTAGATATATTATATATAACTCTTCCCACTTCTTTCCCTGTTGTAATTTGGTGAGGTTTCTATCCTGGGTTCTAGCCAGGGGAAAGCAATTAGGTCTCTCTGTGTCCCAGGGAAGCAAATTATGCTGCACTGGTGAGCAGCACTTCTGTAAGGGAACAGGCTCCCTGGTTTTGTATTTACATATTTGGATTTGTGAGGGAACACGTTCAGGTCAGACCCTTGTCATTGCTCTGGGTTTGAGCATGGCAGTGCTGGAGAAGTGTCCAAGTG
Source organism: Irena cyanogastra (assembly GCA_013397155.1). Taxonomy (NCBI): domain Eukaryota; kingdom Metazoa; phylum Chordata; class Aves; order Passeriformes; family Irenidae; genus Irena; species Irena cyanogastra. Next base: position 319,560 of record VWZV01014406.1, on the reverse strand, counting down.
CTGGTTCCAAACCTCAACGCTTGCAGTTGCCCGGAGCTTTGCTGTGCTGGCAGGCGGTGACAGGACAGCTCACAATTTACTGTTTGGCTTCTCAAACCGTCTTTGGTGGACAGAATTTGCCCCACAGTAAACCTTTTTTCCCTGCTGTCTTCCCCTCAGAAGCTAGGAGATTCCCAAAACATCTGCTTTCTGGAAAAAATGTACACCATACCTGATGGAGGACAGGAAAAGCCAGTGGTTTGTGGTCTTTTCTGTGCTGTTTAATTTCAGTTGCACTGTCGAACGTGATTATTATGGTGAATTTAAGCAATATTTTCTTCATTGGCTACATGTTGCAATACCTATGCAAGCATTTATTATATCTACAAGGATGAACCTTAGGAACACCAACATTTTACTTATCACATCTGTAGAAATGTTTATTTATTCCCAAATTAACACCTGGAGAGAAGCCGTGAGAAAACTTCTCTTCTGAAAAAGATGACATGGCCAAGTATGATTATTTAGTAACTTTGAAAAAGTATGGCTGATGGATGAAAGCATTTATAATGTGAAATATTGAACACAACATCTTTCATAAAAATAATAAAAAGAACAGCAATTTTGGAGCTGTTTTTAAGGTAACATTTATATGAAAAAAAACCCTAACATCATTATGAGATTTACAGCTGCATGGGTTTATTTCTAATTTAATATTTTTATAAGAGAAGCTTTCAAAATGCATTATACTTGAATGGCATTCTTTTTCTGAGCTTCTCTCTTACCTTTCACTGAATTTAGCTGTTACCTGCTGCAGAGTCCTTGGCAATATTGCCAGGACTGTTGTTCTGCCTGTGGGTAGAGAGAACACAGATCTCTGCTGGTTTCTTATGTAGTGCTGTTCTTGGGGGGTACAGCCATAGCTCTGTAACCCCTGAAATCTCCTGGGTGTGACTCTACAAAGAGCAAACAGCTTCTCCTGTTGTAGGCTTGCTCCTGCAAAGTTCTGACACCCAGCAATTCCTGTGGGGCCAGCACCAGTTTATATGGGATCACCTCCATTTTAGTTCCAGTGGTGTGATTATAAACAGCAGAAGCTGCACAGGGTCACAGAGTGGTTTGAGGTGGAAGGGGCCTTAAAGAGCACCTATTTCCAACCTCCCTCCCATGGGAAAGGAGACCTTCCACTAGAACTCTTCTAGGGATGGGGCACCTCAGCTCCCCTGGCTGTGCTGCTCTTGCCTCACCACCCTCACATGAAAGAATTTCTTCCCAATGCCTGATCTAAACCCACCTTCTGTCAGTTTGAAACCTCAGAATGAAGCAGTTTCTCAGTTTTTCTCCCAGGCTACCTGTCATTACATCTTGCTCTCTTCAGAGCACTTAATACAGTTCAAGAGGCAGCAGTTGTCATCATTTTTTTTTTCTTTCTGAAGGACAGCAGGTTGTTTCCCTGAAATACAAAATTCGTACTTCAAATAGCTGCTGGTATTCCTGAGTATGTTAAAATACCTGGGGGTGTCAAAGAGCACCTCTCTGCCATAATGCCCACGAGAGGATGTGATGAGTGTTCCCCAGAATCCAAGCAGCCCTTCCAGCAGAGTGTCCTCGAAGGCGTTGATCTGCCTTGATGGAGTCCAAGGGGCTGGGGAGTAGCTGGAGAGCAGGGAATGTGACAATGACTTGGGTAAAAGTCTTGAATCCTGCTGGCCAGGCAGACTCCCAAAATGAGAAGTGACTTGTTTGTTACGTGGCCTCTCATAAGCCACTGAGGGGAAGAGCAAATTCAGCAGTGTCTTTAAAGAAAAATCCTTACACCCACTGAGGCACACTCCTTAGTAGCCTGTTCTGCTGCTGTGCATTCTAAATAGAAATATCAGTATAGTTTCAAAGAATAATTAGAAGGAAAAAATTAAAAGGCTTGAGTAATCCCAGATAAAGCAATCTTTTTAAACTTCAGTTAGTTCTGAACATCATAGCAGCTGCTACAACAGTACAAGCAGAATTTTGACTTGTTTTTCCTAGTTGCTTCGGCATATTGGAGGAAATGACTGAGCTGCTGCTGTTAGCCAAAACCTGTTTCCCCAAATGTTTCATTCTGCTTTCTGTGATTATTTTTAATCTGCATTCTCTTAAGCTGTGTTATCATATGTGAATTCTGGCTGTATATTTTTAAAAATAACTTATTTGCAACTGTCAGAGATACCTTATGAATAAGTTATCAACCATCCCTAAGAGCTACAGCTGCACACATAAAAAAAAAAAGTCTGTGAACATTTTCTATTAAAGTATTTATCAAATGTATGCACTTAGGGTTAAGAAAACAGTTCCTTTATGTTAAAAACGACACCACATTACTTATATTTTCTTTAAAGCTAACACATCAATGGCAGCTTTTGAAATGATTGGAAATGATCTTTTAGGAGAACTTCAATTTAAATAAACTAGTTTTATCCTAAGAGATCTCAAGTTTCTTTGGGACCATCCCACCAAACCAGTGCACATGATTTGCCAGTATAATGATGGAAAGCACAAAGGAGAGTGGAACTGCAAATTTTCAGTTTTCCTCTAGAGAGAAGCAGAATTTAGTAGCATAATAAAAAGGAAAAACTTCTTGCTGAGAGGGGCACTAGATAGCAAGATTTTTAAAGAGCTGAGTGCTGCCTTTCAAGATAGGATTGTGTTTTGAGGAATGAGGAATGATGACCAAAAAAGACTATAGATGAAATTCTCTGACTCCAGAGAGTCAGGGAATTGGTCAGATCACTGCAGATTCAGGCTATGGAAATCAGTTATTTTTTTAAAGTTTCATTTTTTTTCAGTAAAAAATCATAACCTGAAGTAAAGAGGCTGATGACTTGTGTATTACTGTAAGCAGTAACAAGGTTGGAGTAGAGGATTGTATTGTACTTAGGCAATATTGTAATATCTAAGGCTTCACTAGGACAGAATTTAGGAAACAACCACGTTCCCGGGCAGTTTACTACCATAGCTGAGAAACAGGCAGCCAAATGTTGTGATCTCTTTTTGAGAATAATCAGTTGCTTCCTTGAGTGTGAATGCTGAAAGAATTTAAGCTTAATCCTGTTGAAATAAAGACCAGGTAGGTACCTTCACTTGAATTTTTTTTTGTCCTTCTCAGGAATGCTGCGTTTGTCTGGGGCTGGTCTGCACTGGAAAGTATGACTGTTCAAGTGTGATTTGCATGTGAATGTGTGCTTTAAAATATTTATTTGTTTAGTTGTTTAACCTGATAGTTGTACAGTGTCCATCCCTAGAGCAGCAGTTAAATAGACAAAAAGCAGATTTGGAATATTGATACTATTGTCCTGATCATAAAGTGGGTATATCACTGTAAAGCACTTTTATGCTGTGCACAGAGGAAAAGGCTGCACCATTTTAATGATGCTCTAAAAGTCAAAGTGATAATATTCCTGATATTATTATATTGATAGTTATTTTACTGCCTTTGGATTCCCAGGTGATATTACACCAGGCCTAATTTATGAAGGCATTTTTCACTGGTTAGTTACTTAATGACATTAGGGTAATATTTCTCAGCCTTGTTAAATGGGACTTTTTCCTTTGGCTTACCTGCTCTTGTTTTGGGCTCTTTCCCTGCCTCTGAATGGGCAGTAGCTGCATCCCCAAGGCAGAATTGTACTGCTGCCCTGCCTTGGAGGAGATGAATTGCTACCAAGGAAGCTGGTAAACAGTTGTTGGTAAGCAGTGTTAAGGCTAGCCTCAACATTTGCTGCCAGTAATTAGTCTCTTCTTACTCAGGCAGTTGGGAGGGGCTGAGCTGCTGACTGCTGTGTCTAGTGCTTTATGGCTCCTGAGGGTGCTGGTGCACAGTTTGGGAAACCAGACCTGTGCTAAAGGTGAAAACCAGGTGTGGGGTATGTTAGATGTATGAGAGAGAAGACAGGCAGTGGGAGAGTGAAAAGGAAAAATAGGCAAGTGGAGCTGAAATCGAGTGAGTTTGACAGTGGAAAGGAGATAAGAGCAGAGGAGGGCAGAATCAGGGAGAATTTGGAGAGCAAGTAAATATAATGAAGGAGCAGCTAAGTCAGTGGAGTGAAAATGGCGTGTGTTCATTTTTGCATAAGCATAAGGTGGCTGAAATTTTAGACCTGTCTCATGCTCCACTACTGCTGTTCTCTGCTGTTTTGGAAACTTCATTGATATTATTCCGTTAGCTTGTGAACATACTTTAACATTTGACATTACTTAAATAGTAACACTGTTTGATTTCACATTTTTAAAAGTCCTGATTAGGTAGACCAGAGTTTAATATAGTTCAAGTCAATGCATAGTACTGGCTTGAATAAAAAGAGAGGAGGGGAATCCTCCTCCATATTAATAATCATGAATTAGACATCAGAGCTTTCTGCAGAGCTGGGGATTTTTCTCCCCCATTTCTGATTTTCTCCTTTGCTTCCCTACAGAGTTCCCGAAAATTCTAATTTAGTTTGGTATAGTCCCCAACCAAAAAGTAAGTAACTGGGAGATAGTTGCAAATAGAGTAATTGATTCTGATAAAAATACATAATCTGTTAGTATTGGAACACTTCATGGTTTGTTTCATTTTGTTTCGATTTGTATGTTACTGTCTTTGAGTAGTTAGGCTGAAAATGAAGCCCCAAACAACAGGTGATGACACTACTAATGTGTAAAAGGATTGTTGTTAAGTGCATGGAAAGAATGGTGTACAATTCCAGAGGCAGAGAGTGCTTTATTTCAACATTGTTCCCTCATGGTTATTACAGGACTAACAGTTTAAAAAACAATAGTCCATTTCAACTTGGGCTGAGTGGACAAAACTCCCGTTTCCATTAATAGATATTGTGCCTTCTTTACAGCTGAAGTTATTTTCGTTTGATGTGACTTATTGGGGAGGACAAACGATAAAGAGATGCTCTAGTTGAGATCTGGTGTCTTGTCATCTTTAAACGTTATAGATATTTAGTAATAGGATTCTAAATCAGGCATGAAAAGAGTTAAGTGGTTTGGACAGTTTGTAAAGTACATTTGCAGATGAGAAAACCTCTTTCCTTGGCCGTGGGTTGAGCACCATTTGTGCTGTCCTCCCCTCCCTCCTCGTTTCGTTGCTTGCTATGAGGTGATCGCCTGCCAGATGCTAAGCAGGCAGCTCCACTGAGATACTTCCCTTGTGTTTTATCCCAGTGTATTCACAGCATTGCTGAGTGCACTGGCACACCCAATGAAAGGTATTACCTTTTCTTACTGCCTGTGAGTTCACATACTCTATTTATTGCAGTAGAGAGTAATGGAGATAGCTAATTAGCTATAGGGCGTGTGAGGAATGCTGTAAGGAGAGCTCTGCACTGATGATGATCCCTGTTGCACTGGTTGCTGAGGAGACACTTGAACCCAGTGGGGTACCAGTTGTTCCCAGGCCAATCCACCCTCTAACACACCAGTCCTTGCTGAAGGCTGGAGCCCAGATGTCTCCGTTGGTGCAGAGTGTGAGCTGATGCAGATGGAGGCTGGTGATATGTGCGTGATAATTATGCTGTGCCAAGTCTCATTTTAAAGACCATAAGTATACCTTTTTAAAAGAAAAACAAACTACTTCACCAACCTAGATAGAAGCATAACTCATATATTTTTGTCACCTCCAAAGACCACTAGAAGATGAGCTTTAATATTTCAAATGTGACAAGCAATCCATACACATGAATCACAATTTGAGTTCCATTACAGCTGAGCTGATACATACCACTGTGTGCTTTCTGCCTTTTACTCTAACAATATTAAGTAAGAACCCAAAGCTTTTTGTGATGAATACCTAACCTTTTACAAGTATTTTTGTAGCATTGTGGTCCAGAGCAGCAGATTTAGTGTTGCCCTACAGGCTTCAATATGAAAATTCTGTTGCCAGTTTTGACCTCTCAATATTTTTCTCTCTAAAGAAAATGCATGTATTAGTATAGGACTAATACTGAAGAGGTAAAGGAAAATCTGAAATGCTGAAAGGGTTTATGGAAAATGTAACCCTTAAAGATTGCAAAGACAGTTAAATAAATGAACAAAGTTTGAAGAGACAGATCTTTTTTTTTTTACTTCTGCTTCCTTTGTTCGGCTCAGGCTTTTTCTTCCTGGGCTCTGGAACTTCTGCAGCAACCCAGTGCCAGTTTTTCTCAATTCTTCTATTTATAGTCAAGTCATTGCTTGAAGTCCTAAGTCTCCTTTTGAGGTATTCTCTCATGGCAGTATTTTCATATAGGTAGTGAATTTTCTTTTTATCTCTGGGTATTCTTATATTTTTTGTTACTGCAACTTGGGCCTTTCTTGCAATGAATCTGAGTTCAAATTCCTTCACCTTTGAGACTTTTAATCCTCTCTCTTCCCCCTTGGGGGAATAAAGAGAAGTGTAGTGAGGGAGCTGGAGATGAAGGGTAGTGCATAAGGTTAATTTTCAGGTGAATTGGTTGCTGTTTTGACATCCTTGCTTTCTTTGCAGGCATCTTTTCATTCCTTTTCCTTTTATGCTGGAAAATTATTAGATATGCAAGAGCAAAACTCCTCAAAGCTATGCTCCAAAAGCCTATTAAAAATAGTCTGCAAGCAGATCAGTGTGAACACACGTCAACACCTGAGTGTTTCCCAGGTGGCTCACGCACTCAGTGGTGTGATAACAAGACATGTGGGAGGATTTTTCCTGGCTTTTATCTTTCATATATTGATGCTCCTGACTTTTTAAAATTCATTTCATCAAGTGGCACTGCAACTGAAACAACAGAAGTGCAAGAATGAGATAGTTTAAGGTGTTTGCAGTGGTATACAAAGTATTTTGCCTCCAGGCCATCATTTCTAATTCATCCCAAGTTGGCAGCAGTCAGAAATCACTGCCAGCTGACAGCTGTTTGCTGGCCAGCACAAAGAGATTTAGCTGGTAGCTCCTGCTGGACAGATGCCTGTAATGTAGAAAGTGAGAGTGTAGCTGGCATGTGTTTCATTTTCAGAGCCTGGAAAACGGGGGTCTATCTCAACTGCAGCTGCTTCAGTTTAGGAAGGTTAAACAAGACACCTGATTTTAGGTAACCAAGAACTCAGCATGTGCACAATTAAAGTGTGGCCCATTCTGGGGGTGAATGCTGGTGTTTTGGTGCTAAGCACTTGCTGTGTTTCCATAAGCACCGTGTGAAGGGAGAAGGCAGGCTGTAGATGGCTGTGCAGAGGGCTGTGATAGGAGGCTGCACTGTGGGGTGACCAACTCCTTGCCACTCTACAAGGAGATTCTTCAGCTGTGCTGTCAATTCATGTCTTTCCAGGGTGTGAGCAGTCAGTAACAAAAAGAAAAGAACAGGGGGAAAAAATGGCTCTAATTCATCTTTCTTTGTGTTGGACATATGTAACACTAGAATTAATATTTTGAAAACCATGAATTACTTCATGTGAAATCTGCGCTGCTAAGCAGAAAATCTATCCTGCTGAGAAAAAAAAAAGAAAATTCTTCAGTATAATGTCTAATTTTGTAAAAAGTGAAGGGAGAAGATTTTACAGTTTACAGTATGACGGAGCTTTGAGATATTTAAACAGGCAAGTAAATGATAGGTTTGAGTCACTATTGTGAAAACAGTTTTGGATTTTGGATTTGCAGCAGCAATAGAGATTGCTTAAGCAGAGACATGAGGTCAAGCTTTTATATAATAACGTTTTTTTTTTCGCTTTGACGTGATGCAAACCATAAAATGGTCTTAGGTGACTGGTTCAGTCTTCTGCTTGTGTGACATGTGGAGGTAGCAGAGAGCCCTGGCCAGTGACTCCTGCAGCAGAACTGTGTGTCCAGGCCAGGGCATTGCCAGAGCACTTGGGTGAACCTGGAGGTGTGGAGAACTCGCTGTTGAGCTGGGCAGTGGAATCTGCTCCTGCACTGTCCTGGCAAACATCACGTGGCATATCTGACCAGCACTGCAACTGATACCATGCTGTGTGGAGTTACTGTGCCTTTAAGAGTTAGGATTTTCACTATTGCATACTTTGACATCGTTTTGTGTGTTTGAAAACTGCATAGTTTTTGATTTTTAACATTGCAAAAAAAACCCCCAAATGTATGTGTTACTTTTCCAGAATTAAAAAAAGAAATAATGTTCCATGAAGAACAGTGAGAAGGAACACATTGCTATGATACAGGAGTTTTAGCTCTATTTTAAGGAATATTTGCCTTGTTTTTCGGTACTTTAAGTGTTTAAACAGATTGCCTTTGGAGTTGTAAATGGAACTTATTTTCTGTAATGTCACGTTGTTCATTTCGCTAAGTCTGACTGTAACTTCCTTGGGTGGTTCTTCCCTGCAGACATCGATGAGTGTGCTGCCAAGATGCACTACTGCCACGCCAACACCGTGTGTGTGAACCTGCCTGGCTCCTACCGCTGCGACTGCGTCGCGGGCTACGTCCGCGTGGATGACTTCTCCTGCACAGGTGAGCTCTCAGGTACAGCTGTGGCACTGTCACACCGTGCCTTGTGTGCATTACCTGCCTTCTGGCTAGTCCCAAATGCCACACGGCAGCTGGCCCTTGGCCAGGATGAAGTTTGGGCACAGGTAGGGTAGATCAATGTGGCAGGAAGCGCTTTTCCACTGCATGCACCCTTTGGGATTAGCTTGGAGGGTGGCTGAAGAAGGCTTGTGGTGCACCCACTGAGGGCTCTTGCCAGCCAAGACACGGTCCCTTCGTGTCCCACACCTGCCTTCTGTGTGAGGTGCAGGGGCTGAGATCACATGTGTTGTGAGAAGACAACAGCTCTGGTCTGAAACTGGGCAGTGGATTGAAGCATGTGAAGCTACCCAGGAAGAGAAGCTTTCTGGACAGAGCTGACACAAACATGCAGAAGGAAAATTGAGATGTATAAATTTCTTAAATCCAGTTATTTTTAGGTGGTTTGGAAATTGTTGTTAATGCTGAGAATTAATGTCTCGAGAATTAATGTCTCAAGAATTATGACGTTGTTTAGAAAAGACAGCAAGTGGATAGCATGAGACAATGGATCTAGCTGTTGTTTCTAAAGATATCTATCTGCAAAAAAGAGCTCTAAAAATTCCTAGTGGAAAGTAGGTAGGGCCTCATTTAGATTTAGGGGTTTTTAAGAGACCTTCTCTGGCAGTCTCAGAAAAATGTGATAAGCTGCTGAACTGCTCATCCGAACTCTGTCTAGCTGGATAACATCTTTCAATGACAGTGTTCCAGAAAGTCTGATTTTGGGATTATTTTGATGATGCACCTGTCATGCAAAGGAGGAAAATATCAGATTTATTGAAATGGATATAAATCAGCTTGACACAATACCATGTTTAGAATGGTGTTGAGTGAGCTGTTTTCTGAAGTGGAAAGATGGCACAGGAATATTGAGCATGAGAATGATTTCCAGCTTGGAATAACTACATTGTAATGTATGTTATCCTTAGGGAAGGTCATAGGAAATGTTGACTTTCATGATGACAGCATGTCTTTTGGCTAATATTATGTAATTTATAAAACTGTAGGAAAGTCCTGCCCACCTCTTGAGAGATGCTAATACTAAATAGCTGTCAGAAAGCTGATTTTTGTTTTACCCAAAGAGTCGTTATTTCTGTGTAATCTGTCTCTTTTCAATTTTTATTGATCTTTTACAATGTGACATGACAGATTCAGACCTTAAATTCTGTGCTGTGTGGGGTATCAACCTTCACAGTGATGAGGAGAGTGGTTTTGATAATCTCTTTCTTTTCCATATATGCTCTACTAATTTTCTAATGTGCGTTTCTTTCCAGCAAGGCGCTGTCATTAGGCATGCAAAGGGTATTTGTGATAACACTGAGATAGTGTGAAGCAGCAAGACAAGTTGCTTGACAGTAATGAGGGAACATTCACTTAAAGTGCGTGCACACAAAGAATCCAGAGCAGATATAAGAGCAAATAATGGAATCAGAGAGACAACTATTTCTTGCAGGTTTATTGTCTTGCAAAAAACACTTCATGTTTGACATTGTTGTTAAAAAGCAGAGGCAGGTACATTACGTAGATCAGGAGGAACTTGGTTCTTTGCCTGTTGTATCTAGAAATAAATGTTTGTTATAATGTTAAATGTAGTTAAGATAAATACTGTGCAATAGAAGTACTAATCTGTCTTTGTATTTTGCATTGTGCTTAAACAGACTTTTAGCAGTAATAGTAATGATTAAAAAAAAGCAATATTAAAAAAAATCAGGCAGCAAATACTTAAGTAATTTCCCCTTATACTGACAATGAATGTTTAGCAGGCACCATAGACTGTAGCTGTTTCTGAGGTCTTTAACATTTTGTTACTCTTGGTTCAAACCAAATAAATGAGAAATTTTCTTGTTATTGAACTATATTTGGAGACAAATCTGAAAGCCTGAGATGAGTTAGTGTTTTGATTAAAATTGTGTGAGTATGGGATAAGGCTCTCATGGGTTCAGGATAAAGATGAAGTTTCAGATGTAAGTGCTTAAGACACGTGCGTGGCATTGCGTGTATTTTGTACACTGATGACCCTAAAGCAGAATTTTTCCATAGAGCAGGAGGTATCACGTTTTGGGAAGCCTGAGTCTAGTTCATCAAGGTGTAAAGTCATTTGCAGTTGAGCAGATTCTGTGCTTTGCTGGGCAAATGTGCTTTGTGGCTGATCCTGTAGCTCTTGTAGCTTTCAAAAGGTAGAAAGTATGTGGAAGGTGTAAATCTGTATGTGGAAGGTGTAAATCAGAAACAATTTTTAAGCTGAATGAAATGTTTCAATTTGATATTGAGGAGGTTTTATCTTTATAAAAGGAAATGAAACGCTACGTCAATTTGAATTGAGCAAAATAAAATTCATTTGGATATTGCTGAATTTTAAATATGCTGCCAGTATTTTCTTTAGAACACTGGATCTTAGTGAAATTAAACTAATTTGTACAGGTTTGACATTGCTGAAAGTTTTCTTCCTGAAACGATTTTTGGATAATAGTTTCCAACTATTAAGTAGGAAGTTTTGTGGTTATCAGTAAGAAGCTGCTGTGTTGGAAGATGTGCTGATTGCATAGAAAATGCAGCCATACAGACAGAATGACTAAAACATTATTCTGGATGAAGTCTACAGTTCTATAAAACTCTCACCTATGACTTAAAATCAAGCAGTGACTATTTAAATAAATAATCAGTATTCAGTCTCACATAAGCAAAAGGCCTGGGATGATGAGGTATTCCGAGACAGATTAGTCAGCCTAGTGATAACTTCAACCTTTGCTTACCAAGAAAGGTACATTAGTGCTTTTCTGCTTACCTGTTTCCAGGGCTTTGTGCACTGAATGTTAATTAAGTTGTTGAGTGAAAGATGGTTTTATTAAGAAAAGTTACCCTGGAATAGGAACCTGCTTTTCAGTCTCTTCCTGTGGCACTGACAGGGTGTTTATCTGTTCTCTAGTAAATCACAGTCTTGTCCATTCTGAAACTGGCAGCAAGATTTGCTGCTCCAGATGTTCTCATTTGCTGGAATCTACTGATTTAAAGCATTTGTTTGATTCTCACATGTTTTTACCCTGGTTGCTTGTTGAAAAATAAGTTCTCTGGAGTTGCTTTCTTCTAACATAGCAGTCTGGGAGTTTGCTTCAGAAGTGCATTATTTCATTTGATGCTTTTTAAAGCTTAATAAATTACGCAGTAAGAATATAATACTTTTATTTTTGATGGGCTATATCTGTTCTCTGGTATCATATTAAAAATTCATGTGTATGATTTTCTGTAGTTTGAAACTAGAATATATAGTTCCTATATCTCGCTGCCATTCAATCAAGTATGCAAATGCTTTTTCATCTTAATAAGCTGTAAGTTATCTGTAATGACCACGTATTTCATGCTGCTAGGAAGAAGACAAAACAGTGTGGGTAGGTTTCATCTCTCTTTGCATAATGTTAACATTTTCTATGAAGATAATCACAATGATCACAAAAAAGATTGCTGGCCTTTAACAGCTATGGTAGCTATTTAAAAAATAATTACTAATTTTGCAATGTTCTCCTTGTGTCTGCATGGAACAGCAAAAACTTACTCAAATCCTGCAGTCATTCAAAGAATAAGTTTCATTTTATGTGGTCACTTCTGGGCTTGAACACTATTTTGTTTTATTTGGGGTTTTCTTGTTTGCTTGTGTTTGGGTTTTTTTTTTTTTTTTTTTTTTTTTTTTTTTTAAATTTACTATGAATATTTACTGATTGTGTAATAAAGCTTGAAGACCTTTTCAAATGAGAGTGCCAGGAGATTTTTTTGTTCTTTATTTACATGTGTTACTCGTGGCCATTCTTCTAAATGAGGAAGCGTCCTTGGACTTGAGAATGTCTCAGCCCATTTTGTCCAAGTTTTATCTTTTTAAGAAGTAGCATGGAAAGTTATCTGGCCATCCAACATGTCAGTAGTACCCATTCTACCAAAACGGGGTGAGACCTGTGCAAGCACCCTCCTCTTTATGCACCAAGACTATGCTGGCAGATGTTTTTCTCTGTGAAAATAATCCAGCACCATATTTTACTGTTCTGCATGGTGTTTCAATAGTGGGCTGTGCTTTTAACCCTCTTTCAGTCCTCATTTGCTGTGGTGATGTTCCCAGAATTTCTTTAACCTCTGGCTTCTCAAAGCAATGGGTCGCTAAAATATTTGTGTGTTACTTACAAAAAGGAAGTCTTTATCTACCACAGAAATAGGAAGTATTTTCAAAACACATAGTTCAGTATTCTAATTCTGTGAAAAAATGGATGTTACATAGAAATATGTTATTTAGAAGAAGTCTTAGAATATAAATCTTAGTCTTGAGTTTATATTCTAATTTGATTTACAGTATGGGTAGAGAAGAGGAAGTAAGAAAAGCTAATGATTTTGTCAGGGTTTCACTTCCATCCTGGATGGTTTCTGGGGCAGCATTCAGTTTTGAATGTACTGCACTTTTCAGAAAAAGCCCTTCTGCAACACGTTATTAGAAAAGTTGTGCTTAAAGCATGGAAAAATGTAAGAGTTCTGAGAAATCTCATTTTCAAGGGGAAAACCATCAGAAACCCTTTCTCCTGCTCTTCCCTTCTTCCCCTCCCCTATCTGAAAGGCAGCTCAACTGCAGAAATTCCCTGCTATGGTTAGAACAAATGTTCAAATTGTTTGCTATTACCAAAATTGATGCCTTTGTATTTTTGTTGCTGGGGTTCACCTGTCAGGTTCAAGGTGATGTAGTTGACCCCATAATAATACTAATAATGCGGCAAGTTTCACTAGAGTGAAGTGGCAATCTCAGAGGGTGAGTTACTGGCCTCACATCCAGAATCAATGTGTGTGTTTGTAAAAGACCTGAACAAAAGCCTTTAGGTTGGCAATTGATAAAACGGTCACTCTTTGAAAGGTAGTGCTGTTTTCTGAAATCTAATCTAGTGACCTTCTTTTCCACTATTTCTTCTTTGTGAACTAAATTAGCATGCCAGAAAGCAACATTGTTATTTTTTGTGTGGTACTTGGCGCTTTCAAAGTGCTGTGCGGGATCTTGGATGTTGAGGGAGGTCAGTAAGCAAATGTTACAGCTCTTCTTGTGATGTGGGGTTGGTGAATTGATAGATTTGTCTGCCAGCTGAAAACACGAGTCTGGGGCAGCAAGCAGTGAAGAGTGAAGACAGGTCTGTGGTGGCATAGTTTTCAATAGTTTTTGTTTTGTGCAAGATCTCTCTTTAGATCTGGCTGTTCTGAAGGGTATCATTAGGATCTTGCTGTAGTTGGGTGACCCTGTCTGGATTCCTGGTACCCACCAAAGCCTCTCTATTTCCCTCTATAACTGGGCAGAGGAGAGAAAATATAACAGAGGTTCATTAGTTGAGATAAAGACCAGGAGAGAGCACTCACCAAATACTGTCATGGGCAAAACAGACTCAAATTAGAGCTATTAATTTAATTTGTTACTAACAAAATTGGAGCAGGGTAATGAGAAGTAAAAACAGACCACAAAAACACGTCCTCCCCATCCCCTCTTCCTTCCTGAGCTCCTCCCACCAGTGGTGCAGGGAGATGGAAGTGGGGGTTGTGGTCAGTGGGTCACTGTGACTCTGCACAGGGAGAGGAGTCCTTCCCCTGCTCCACCATGGGATCCCTCCACGGGAGACAGTTCTCCATAAACCTCTCCAGCCTGAGTCCATCCCACAGGCAAGGCTTCTCCACAGAGTGTTGCAGTATGGATCACTGTTCCATGGGGTGCAGTCCTTCAAGGACAGGCTGCTCCTCTGAGCTCCTCACAGGGCCACAAGTCCTACCAGGACGCCTGCTCCAGTGTGAGCGCCTCTCTCCACAGGTCAGCAGATCCCTGCCAGAATTCTGCTCCAGCATGGACCTCCCATGGGTTCCCAGCCTCCTCTCAGGCATCCCCTTGCTCTGGTGTGGGCTCCTCCATGGGCTGCAGGTGGATCTCTGAGCACAGCTGTCTCACTCTGGGCTGCACCACAGTCTGCAGGGGAATCTCTGCTCCAACACCTGGAGCAGCTCTTAGCCCTCCTTCAGCACTGACCCGGGTGTCTGCAGAATTGCTCCTCTCCCATATTGTCACTCTGCTCTTCTCTGGCTGAAATTACATCTGAGCAGTAACTTTTTTCTTCTTCTTAAATCTAAGAGGCATTACTATCATTCTTGATTGGCCAGCCGCAGGTCCATCCTGTGTAGGTACCCAATTTATGATACTTGGGAATGGGGCTGTGATCCAGCCTCATCCCCAATGGGCCTCAGCTGGGGAAAACAGCTGAAGAGCATAGACTGTAATGAAGAGCACGCAGGTGCAGTGCATGAACTATAAGGGGTAAAAAGGGTTGGGCTTGAGAAGGAGAGACACAGACGCTGGCAGAGGCTTGCAGCTGGTGGAGGCTCACGATGTTCCTGTGTCTGAGCAGACAGCCTGAAGCCTTCTGACAAGGTACAGTGCTACTCTAGATTATTGTGTGTCATGATTATCTTAAATATGACTGTCTTAAATGTGGACAATATTGTGGCGTGTGCTGCGACACATCCTGGAGCTTTCTGGCTCTGGCTCTGCTGGACATGGGGGAAACTTCTGGCAGCTTCTCACAGAAGCCACCCCTGTAGCTCCCTTGCTACCAAAATCTGGCCTCACAAATCCAATACACTTGGCTAATAACTACATAATTTTTTATAGCATCATAGAATGGTTTGGGTTCTAAAGGACCTTAAAGATCATCTAGTTCCACTGCCTCCTGCCATGGACAGGGACACCTTCCACTAGACCCGGTTGCTCAGAGCCCCATCCACCTGCTCTTGAGCACTTCCAGGGATGGAGCACCCACAGCTTTTCTGGGCAGCCTCTGCTAGGGCCCCATCATCCTCACAGTAAAGTGTTTCTTCCAAATGTGTAATCTAAACCTTCCCTCTTTCAGTTTGAAGCTATTGCCCCTTGTTCTGTCACTATGTCTCCCTGTAAAAAGTCTCTTTCCAGTTCTTACAGGTCCCTTACATGCTGGAAAGTGCTGGAAGGTCTCCCTGGAGCCTTCTCTTCTCCAGGCTGAACAACCTTAAATCTCTCAGCCTGTCTTCATAGGAGAGGTTCTGCAGCCTCTGAGCATCTTGGGGGCCCCTCTGGGCCCTCCAACAGGTCTGTGCCCTTCTTATGTTGGGGCCCCAAAGCTGTACACCATGCTCCTGGTGAGGTCTCACAAGAGCACAGTAAAGGGACAGTCACCTCCCTCGACCTCCTTGTCACACTACTTTTCATGCAGCCCAGGATGTGGTTGGCTTTCTGGGCTGCAGGTGCACGTTGCTGGGTCATGTTGAGCGTCTCCTCCACCAAGACACCCAAATCCTCCTGCTGAAGGCTGCTCTCAGTCCATTCTCTGCCCAGAGACAATGCATTTGTGCTTGGGATTGCCCTGGTCTGGGTGCAGGACGTTGCACTTGGCCTCGTTGAACGTCATGAAGTTCTGGGGTGCCCACCTCTCAAGGCTGCCAAGGTCCTCCAGAATGGCATCCCCTCCCTCTGATGGGCACCACTCAGCTTGGTGTCATCAGCAAACTTGACAAACTTTTCTAGAAAAGCTCTGAAAATATTGATTGGGTTGGGGCTCATAATTATGTCGCTGTTTATAGATTAGGTATCAGATATTTAACACAATAGATCTGACTGGGGGTGAGGACCTCAGGTAGGTCTGGATCCCCCCTGACTCTGCTTGGAACCAGTATATGTTCCCTTCTTTGGAATCCACTCTGTCACTACACACTGAAGGCACACCGTGATCTTTCCAGGAGCCTCACTGTGATCTGTGTGCATGTCTTCTCACTGCACATCTTCAGGACAACACTCAGCCATTTTCAGATGCACTTATAAATTAGTTGTAAGACAACCTGAATGGATGATATTTTGCTTGTGTTAACTCAGCGGACACAAAATATTTTTTACGCTGGTCTCTACTCAACTGAATCCTTTAGTGTCAAGTGCTGTAAGGCAGGGCAGGACTTAACTCCTGGTGTTAAGCAGGACTCCTTTGAACTGCAGTCAATAGCAGCTCCGTTCCCAGAACTGTGAAGGGAAATGTGATTTAGTTTGAGGTGCCTTGAAATGCAGAAACATTTGTTTCAAGTCCCTTGGCGGGCTGTTGGCCAGGTTCAGCAGCAGGTGATCTATGTGCTGGTGGGCACTGCCTGCATCAGAGAGCATTTCTCTGCTCTGCAGGACAAGTCAACAGAAGGCTGGGAGTGTATTAAATCAATCCCACAAAACAGAGCCCGAGCAACTCCACGTCAGCTGACTGACAGTCGCAGAGGTTTTGCCTCAAACCCCATTAATGTGGAGAAAGCTTTCAATGGCTTTCATTCTGGCTTTAGATCTAAAGTCCCACAGAGAGATAACTGCTGCACCGTTGCCATAGGGAAGCTCTGTTTTTAACAATACTAAAAAGGCTGATTCTTCTGTATTGTCAGAGAATGCTGTGCTAACACAGACAATGTAGCTTCTCAATGCATCCCTTGAAGCCTGATAGGTATTTAATTGCTCTTTTGGAAAAGGGAAGCTGAGGCACAGAGTTGGAATATTTTGCCCAAATTCATGCAGAGACAGTGACAAGCATTGGGGAGTCTAGTATGGGAGTCAGATAAATTAGATATGGGAAAAACACAGACTTAGAGCAGCAAGAATTCAGTGAACAGTGAGGTTTATTTTTATAGATATTGACATTTTCACAAGAAACAATAGCAGTTCATTGAAGCACAGTGTGCATGAGCCCTGGGTAGTCATGTGGCCTTTGTTGTAAATCTTCTCCTTCCTTTTTCCATGCAGTTTTGTAACATCTTTTGTTGCTTTGGAGTTGAATTATTCCCCAGTCCTCTAATTTTAAATGCCATGTTACATTCTTTTGTTCCTGACTTCACCTTCATTTTATGGGCTTACTGGGTTTGACTGCAACATTTTTTACATTCCTTCCTTTAAAAAAATGCCATCAGAAAACCGAATACTATTTGCTCCTAAGTGCTTTCAATCTGAGGGAAAAAAAAGTACTAAAAATGCAATATTTACAGTGATTTAAATTCCTCACTGGTAAATAGTTTAATTAAATATCTTTGTGCTTTCCTGTGCTCTAGGCGTGGAAGTGTTGCTAATTTGTCCAGAGTAGATGGTAATCCTTTCAAGTCCTTTTGACACATTGATTTTCTGTAACTTTATTAATACTAAAATTAATTAAACAGCTGACTGCAAATCATGCTGATGGTTGTATTTCTTGACTTAGGCATAATTAGCATTTTTACATGATTTCTTAGCTGCAGCCTTTTGTGCTCGTATATAAACTGTCACAAAAATGCAGTATTTTAAATTGTTGTGCCTATGTGTATTCATGCTTATGCATAAACTTAAGCATTAAGCATAAAAAATAATATTATCGATTTAATATTCAGTCAGGATTAATGAATGAAGCTGTCTGTCTAAAGAGACATCAAGGACAAGCCATGTCTCCTGGTCAGCATTTGTCCTGAGCTCTCTTACTTCAGGATTTCTCCTTGATACAATAGGACTAAATCAATTTTTATGGCATAAGAATTCTCAATTCCTAGGTGTGGCAATTCCTACAAACAGTCAGTGAGTGAGGTGAGGGATAGACAGAGAGCCCCACGCTGATCTCTTAGTGAGAATGTGCTATCTCACAAACATGCAGCAGCTGCAGGATCGATGCCAGTGGCTGGGAGCAAAAAGCTCTCATGTTTTAGTCATCTGCTCCCACAGTAAGGGTGAATGCCTTAAGGAGTGCAGCTTGCTTTGGGAAGGAGTTTACTCAATCAAGTTCTGATCTTTTTGGAGATATAATTGCCAGGGTTTGTCATCTCCTTTGTGCAAACATGTAAAAAATTTCCCGATCTCTAGTCTGTTTCTAGATACCATTTGTAACAAATTCTTTGTTCTTCAGACACAGAACTGAGCTCTCCTACTAAATCAAGGAAGTAACTGAATCATAGAGAAGGGCATCAGGCTCACCATTCCTTCAGGCAGGATCCATGTACTCTGAAACATCCTTTGTCTTATCTGTTCTTAAAAAACACAATTTCACTTCAATCCCCTTTTTGTGTGTGTGCCCCTTTTCAGCCATTTAGAAAGATTTCCTTAGCGGCTCCCTTAAATCTCTTTTGCCACAATTTAAGCCTGTCACCTCTTGTCATATTCTCAGTGAACACAGAGAACTCTTTGACCTTTCTATTTGCACTACATTTTAATATTTGAAATATTTTTTCATGAGTATGCTTTAGTCTTCTCATCTGAAACCTAAAAGCCTACTTTAAGTTTTGAGGCTGAGCAGTACAGCAATACTCTAACTCTTCTTCTTAACTTCACATCTTCTTTTGAAAAAAATCTGGGTCCTTGCCCTAGACTTTCAGTGTCTTACAGAAGTATTTTTCACACTGAACTGCAAGATTGTTGTTGTGTGTCAAGGAGGTGCTCTCAAGAATGGTCCCAGGAAAGAGGAGTTGCAGTGTGAGGTTGGCAAGTCAGAAGGATAGATGTGGCCAAAACCTCCCATAGTGATTCTCAGAGTCCCAGGCTGTGTTAATGTCTGTGTCCAAAGGCTGGTGGAGCCAGGCCCAGTGCTGGCCATGCTGGGTGGGAGTTCTCTGTTTGCCCTGCTGTATCCTCTTTTTTTCTGTCCAAACATCATGCAGCTATACAAAGAAGAGCTGTCAGATGACTAATTGCCAAGTACAGAATATCTGTAATGTTTGCTTTTGGTGCTCGAGTAGATTCTATGGCTTGTCTGATTTGAGTAACAATGAGCACATGGCTGCTGGAAAATATCAGGAAAAAATGCTCAAATGCTCTCCCAATAAGCCTGTGTGTATCTTGCAGTGTGTTTCTCCTGTGTGACCAAAGACTGCAGGGTTGGCACCTACATATACCTTTCTTCCTAAGAAATCCCCTCCAGAGGGAGAGGAGCTTGTTCATGTTGGATCATGGGAGTGCCAAATCCCTGTGGCTTCAATTTAAGGAATGGTGGAAGTGATCTGGGATGCAATCACTGGACCTGTAGAAAGGCCAAGAACTTGCAGTGTATTTATTTGGATTTGACAGGTGTGTTATCTCTGAAAGGCAGAGTGTCGTGGTGGAAGTTAGGAGTGATGTATCTGTGAAATGTGCAGCACTTTGCTGCTCTGCTGTTGTATCTTTGTATTTGCTGCTTGGATTGATGATTTCCAGAGTAAGGCTTTTACTTAAGAAATGAAGGAATTCCATAAAGCTTAAGCTGAAGAGAAAATTTTCCGTGAAGTTTGTGGTTCTTACATCTGTTGGGCTTTTCTGACAGTGAGAAATATGTGTGACAAAGGCTTTAGTATGCCTTGGGTTTTTTTCCTTTTTTTTTAGTCTAAATCTGCACTTTATACACCATGAAACAATATTTTAGCACTTCTCATTTTGCTAAGATCTCATTTTTATACCTGTGCTGAATATTTCATAGTTGTGTGCATATTGATTGGGAGGAAGCTAATATTTTATTAACAACTATTGATTCTTGAATGTCTATTACTGTATACAGGTGATCAAAGGATCACCTTCTGAGCAATCTGAGATACTGAAAAGACCTTAGGACCCTGGTTCAATGATGGGCACCTGTAATTTGTTTGAAGTGGCTGGGGTTTGGTGTAAGCACTTTTTAGAAATGCATTGTAGATCATCCAACTCTTGCTTTGCTGGTTCTGCATGTTCACAGATAAGTTAAAAATTATTTTTTTCAGGAGAAATACATACATTAAGGGGATGGGGAAGAGTGCCTGTGGCTCTGATGGTGTAAAGTGTTATTTGTCTCTTTATGGGTAGTTTAATTCTGGTTTTGGAGGACCTTTATGTTCTGTGACCTCTATGAGCAAGAATACTGAGATACAGTGTGGGTAATGCTGCAGGTGAGTGTCAGTATATCTGATAATTAGATATCCTAGATTCCTAAATTTATTTCTGTGTTTGTAAACATTAGTCAATAACCATAAATCTGGTCATGTTGCCTTCCTGAAGTATTTGTGAAATAATTTTAAAGGGTGTAGAGGAGCTGACACTGGCAAGCAGACTTGCTTGGTCCTTGACAAATACAGCCTTTGGGAATAGTACAGGGATGGGGGGGAGGAGAGGTGCTTTGATCTATCACTTTGTAGTTAATATTTTCATCCTTTCTACTGTAGGCTTTTTGCCTCCCAGTATGAAACTTCCTATTTAGTTACATGATTGCATGTAATAATTGCTCAAACTGGGGATTTTTATGACTCACAGAAATAGCTCTCATTCTTCATTGTCAGAGAAGTGGGACAGAGCTGGGGAAATGAATGACACAGTCTTGCTAATTGTGTTCCCATTAGAATAGTCTGTTGCAATTTCTGTGTGCTTAGATTTTTTTTCCCTTTTTGGAGTTTACAAATAAAGTTCATTTTTACAAAATACAGTTCATGCTGCTAGACTGAGATAATCAGGTGTTTTGGGGAAGGCTTTGCAGAAGGGGCTGGAAAACAGGGCTGCCAAGCAAGGGATAAGGATGTCAATGGAGAGACAGCTTAATGGCCTCTGAGGGAAAAATACATTTTTCCTATTTATTTATGAAGAAGAAGTTTCCATGTTTTCAGGATCCTAGGGATTTGGTTTAGTCTGCTTTGTGCTTGTCATAACAGAGGGTTCTATTTCATAAAGTTTAATGAATAGAATTTTTCATAATGCTGAACTATCTACCAACTATTGTCCTTTATGCTGTTTTTTGGCTGGTTTGTTGTTGGCCTTTTGCTTTCAAAATAGCACAAATGTTAAAAGTGGTGTTCTGTGGAACATCTGACACAGCAAATTCTTCTTCAAACAGTAAATTAAGAATGCACATGTTTAAGGCACACACACTCCCCAGAGGGGCAGAGGAATCCTCTGATCTTTGGAGACTTGGTCTCAGATAGATTCCTTGGTATTTATCCAGTTCTGAACTGCATCCTTTATTATAATTGGGCCACAAAAATGGCTTTGCAGTGGAGCAAGGACATTCAAAAGGTAGTCACATTCTAGCACAACATATAAAGTTACTCTTTTTTGAATGTGTCTGCTCAGTACACTTTTACTTCACTCTGCTTTTAAGAGTCCCACAAGCCCTCTGATGTTCATATGAGGGTAGTTAAATGTATGTAACCATGTTCCTGTTTCTCTGGCTGGCATGTTAAATCACTTACAAAAATATCTTGATTGATTCGCTCCACACTTAGGAAACTAGATTTATTCCATTCCTCAGAGAAAGTTCAAAATCCACAGTCCAAGTGACTCCTCTCCCTGGATCTGGGATTTCTCACTTTTCCAAGATCAAGTTAACTGTATATGGCATCTGATAATGTAGGTTCCTTTACATTTTTTCTTGCTGCTGTGCTGCTGCTAAAAGTGAAATGCTACTGGGGACACTTCCAGGGATGCAGCACCCACAACTTACCTGGACAACCTGTTCCAGTGCCTCACCTCCCTCACAGGAAAGAATTTCTCACTGGCACCTAATCCCAACCTGCCCTCTTTCAGTTTGAAGCCATTCTCCTGTGTCCTGTCACTCCATGTCCTAGTCCAAAGTCCCTCTCCAGCTCTCTTGTAGCTTCTTTAGGTACTGGAAGGGAGTCAAGGTCTCCCCAGGGCCTTTTCTTCTCCGGACTGAACAGCCCAGTTTGCTTAGCCTGTCTTCATAGGAGAGGCGCCCCAGCCCTCTGAGCATCCTTTTACTGCAGTCTTGTGATAAAGAGAAGTGCAAATGCAGTGGCTGAAGGGTATCCATCCTTCTGCCCTCAGCCATGTCTGTATTTGCAGGGTTCGTGGGTGTCCACACTGCCCTTTCTGTGTTCGTGAAGGGTCAGCAGGAGGAGTAGTGTGGAGTGCAAGCTCAGTCTGCTCCTGCCTGACTCCTGCTGGGATGACTTTGAGCCATCCTACACTCCTGCATGAACTGCCTCAGCTGGGCACAGGTGAAGGCAGGAAGGCCAACTTCCCATTCTTCCTCCATCCCACACCAAACCGAGTGTAAACGAGGTCTTTTATCAGCTGAACTCACAAAGAACAGATCATTAAAGTGGTGTGAGTTGGAAGGCCCACTGTTGTAGACAGCAATCTGGGATACCCTCCTGCCCAAGATCTCTTCAGATAGCAAAGTCCATGGGTTCTTTTCTTTCAGATAAAATTAATTGCATTTTTATTAGACCCTGACATCTTAACCTGCAGTTGACCTTGTATTTATTCTCTGTCAGCAGAGTTGGTTGTTTCAGAGCAAACACAGGCCTCCCTGCCACTATAATATATCATAGAAGGAATCTCTTTCCTTGGTTCCATCTAATGATGATTTTGTGCCTTGAACCATAAGAATCAATAATTTCATAATTAAATTCTAGCTGGCAAGATGATTTGTGCTATTCATGTTCATTAAGGGGCTACTATTTTGAATATTATTTGACTTAAATTCAATACTGCCTAAAGTATTTTATCGGTTAGACCTATTCTGTAAAATGACTGTTTCTATCTGTCCACTCTGATTTTTTTCCCCTTTAATTTCACTAAGCAAGAGAGCCTTTTTATTAATACTGGGTAAGAGTATTCTACATTCTGTTACTCATTTTACATACCTTTGTCATAGCTGCTATTAATTTTCTCATAAGTACTGAATAATCATAATCTTTAAAATATTTTTATTCAATTCTAAAGAAAACAAATGGGACCTTCCAAGGAAGAAAGTTAAGTAGATACATGAATATTATAGTGATCTTGAAGAAATAATAATTTTTATCACTTCCATGGTCTACAAAGAGGAGGATAATTGCTGCTATCTGTTCAAATCCCTCAAATGTATTTGTTGGTATAATTTCAAATGGCCACAATACATTATTTCCAATGTCCTTACATTTTAAGCTTAATATAAAAATGAGATTGCTTTAGAGATGATAAAAGTAAGATTGTCTCTGGAAAGGCAATCAGGTTACTATGAAATATCTAATCTAATTAGATTAGGTGAACTTCTGGTGATTTAAACCAATCTGTTAGATGCAAGAAGGAATGTTAGAATAGTTTGTGTTGGAAAGGACCTTAAAGATCATCTCCCTGCTCCCCCCTCCCTGCCATGGGAGGGACACCTTCCACTCTCCCAGGTTGTTCAACCTGGCCTTGGACACTTCCAGGGATGGGACAGCCACAGCTGCTCTGGGCACCCTGTGCCAGGGCCTCAGCACCCTCACAGGGAAGGATTTCCAAACCTACCTAATCCAAACCTACCCTCAGTTAAAGGAGAGTAACAGTGGAGAGTATTGAGCACCACCATCACCACCACTGATAATTAGATGTTTGCATTTGCATCCTTCAAGATACTTCAAGAATGTGTTGAGTGTCTTAGTACTTTTGTGAATCAGTTACCTTGGTTTTACAGTAGAGCACAGATAGCATACAAATATTATTGCAAGTGGTTTTTTGTTTGGTAAATATTTGTGAACTTCTCTCTTTCTCTCTTTTTTTTTTCCCCTTCCTTTTCTGTCCATAAGCTTTTAATCCTTAAACTGTGTAACTGCAGTGTGAGGGCAGGAAAGTTTAGACTTAGTGAAATATCAATTTCAGATGTATAATTATGACATTACTATTTTTTCCTGTAGTTTCTTGACATTTATGATCTGGTACAGACCATGATGCTCCTGGTTCTCCTCCACCATTTAAAAGCTATCTCCTCTTTTATAATATGACAAGAATATGAAAAACCTGGTAAAAATTACAGTTTTTCTTGTAGCATTGCATTCTTGCTTTTTAAATGTTTTTATTTAACATATGAAGCATACCTTCCTGCCTTTACAGAAAAAGGTTAAATATTATGTTCTAGCTAATCTCAGTGAATTGTCTGTAGAGTTTATTCTTTCCGAGCCTCAATATTAACTCTCATTTATTTTCTAGAACTGTGTTACATTTGTTTCTCCTTAGTGAGTTTTTTGTTTGTTTGCCTTTCCCAGAGAATCTAAAGCTATTAGCATGCTGTTGTATTATGTTCCATGTCTTTGTCCTCCTGTATCTTTTCTTAATGGCAAGTGAAACTAATTCATATCTTATTCCCCTGCTGTCTTCTCTTTCTGTGTACAACTGATAGAAATCTGAGTTATGAGTTTTCTTCCTCTGTACACGTGATTCAAGACCCCCCCATTTTCTGGTTTGGTTTGTTTTATTTCCATTATTGCTGTTCATCATTTTTAATCCCTGATGTATTTCTGTGCCTGGCCCAGTGGTTATCACACCAGCACTGATCTAAGATGTGGTGATCATTCCAGCCCACACAAAAAATGAAAAAACCTGTCCAAGATGAGGAGATACTCCTGCTGTACTTAATGACCATCTCTTGATACAAAATAAAATAAAAAAAAGCCATAATAATTGTTATTACTATCCTACAACCTACATTGTGCCTTCTTAGGCAAGATATGGCACTCAGTGAGCATCACAGAATAATAAGTGTTTCCCTTTCAAAGGGTTTTGAAAACCTTACAACACAATGTCACAGGCTGTAATAATGCCAAGTAAGTATTTCAAAGACAATAATAAGCCTAAAATATGAACCTTCCCCATTAATTGTTCAGAAAAAGAATGAAAACTAGGATCACAGGCTAAGATAATCACTGTTCTTTATGTTAGAAACAAAAGATGGGAATTACTGTGGGTCTGGAGCTGGTGATTGGTTCACCCAGTCCAAATGTGCCCCTTTCCCATAGGAGCTGGTGAAGTTTTAGGGAAACATTCAAGTCTAGAAGAAGCCTTGTTTGGCTTACTCTTCACTACAGGCTTGTCTCAAGGTGTCATCTGTCCATGTTGAACACACTCCATTTGTGAGACACAATTTCTCTGTATTATGCCATAGTTATTTATTCACAGCTTTTTGGTGAAAAGGAGAGGAGGAATCTCCCAAAGCTTATTTTCTCCTTGTATTCCTCCATTGTCATTCCTCTGGCAGGGGTCTGGTGAGCTGTGCTGGGCTGTTTCCCAGGGTCCATGCAGTCCTTGCTGGAATTCTTACTTTCAGTTTGGAGTAGGGATAGGAACTTTGCACAGTAATTCAGGCCTCTCACAGGGTTAACTGCACTGAAGTTTCTTCTCTGTTCTGTGTGGCTGCTTTCCAAAAGCTCTTGGAAAATACAGCAATTTTGCCAGTGTTGGTATGGCCACCAGTGACAAGCCTTGGTGACATGTTGTTCATTTTTCCCAGAGTGAATGTTTTTTAGGATGCCCTATCAATTAGAAAAGCTTTTTCTTGCTGAAATATATTACTATTTTCTTATTACAAGGGAGTTAAAAGAAACAATACTGCATATTTATAATTTTTCAGCTCTAAGATTATTCCTGGTTGACCTTATCTTGCCTCTTAATAAATATTTGAAATGCATTTCTATCCTCTTAATTTTCTGAACTGCATGTGAATCCATCAAGGTGTGCCTCACAAGATGACTTCCTTGGGTTGCAGCAGCATGAGGTATCCCATTGAAATTCAATTTGTGGTTCCAGGCAATTGTTTTGTTACACTAATTTTATTCGCCTGGCATCTTTTTCATGCTGTCACCTAGGATGCAGGGTCAAATTGGTATCAGAGGAAATCCTTTTTTCTCCTTCCAAATTAAAATATTAATATTTAACTATTCAAATTGCTATTAATTTTTAACACATTAATTGAATGATCTCTTTCTGTGGCATTGGAGTGCTTGTGACTGCTCTGCATAAGGATCCTGCTTCTGTTGCTGCAAGATGGAGATGAGATGGAGGGCTCCTAGCTGACATCCATCCCATCTGTATGCATGGAAGCTTATGGCTCTAGATTTCCTCCAGGGAATTTGTCACCGTGATGCTGCAGGCTCTGTCTGTGTTCAGGTTTTCTGAGGAACAGGTGAAACAAAAAGCTCCATGGTTCTCTATGGGCAAACTTACTCAATTACTCAAATTCTAATTTAGTGCTGATTTCAGCACTTGTGCAGCATAGCTCAGGGATCTGATGGAAAGACAAATTCCTCTTTTACTGTGACAGTGTTTGCTGTTACTCCTAGACATTGTCATCTGTCAGAGAAGTGACACACGAGACACTGACTGTTAAGGATTGTAATTGGGTTTGAGCCCTCAGATGGAAGATGTTAAAAGGACTGAAATTACAGTCTTTATCAAAGTTATGTACAAGCCATATTTATATCCCTTTCCTCCTTTCCCCTAACTGTGGGACAGGAGCAGGCAGGGGACCCAGGAACCTTGCCTTTTCTTCTCTGATTAGGGGTGTTCTTCTAGGTAATAGTGAAGGCACAAAATGCCTTTGCAGGGGTTAGGGACAGGATCTAGAGCAGGAATGTTATTTGATGGGTAAAGTATGCTTTTGTTTTTCTCTCTGGTGACAAATGACACAATCCAAGGGAATGGCCTGACATTGTGTCAGGGGAGGTTTAGGTTGGATGTTCAAGAAAGGCTCTTCACCCAGAGGGTGGTTGTGCACTGGAACAGCTCCTAGAGAAGTGGTCACAGCACCAAGGCTGGCAGAGTTCAGGAAGCATTTGGACAACACTCTCAAGCACATGGTGTGATTTTTGAGAATGGTGCTGTGCAGGGGCAGGAGTTGGACTTTGATGATCCTTGTGGGTCCCTTCCAGCGCAGCATGTTCCGTGATTCTGTGTTTGATTAGTTTGATCTTTTAATTTCTTCAAATTCTGTGGAGGGTAATGTCTAGGCATGTACCTCCTGACACCTTCCTCCAAATAATTTTACAGTGATTGTCTTTTTGATGTTTAACCTGTAAGTAAGTTTACATCTATCATTTTCCTAACAGGCTTTTATCAGATTTGTTTCAGCCATTCCTTGTTCCTTATCAGCAACCCATTTCAAACTGTCTCTTGATTATTTTATAGTACTTGTGCATGCAAGCTAGCCCTGAAATGCCAGTGGTGCTCCAGCATGTCATAATATGTACCTGTCACCCAACAGTAAAAAATGTCTGGTTTCTCTTAGATTCCAACATTTTGTTTCAAACAGTTCAAATATTCCAAATCCAATCTCTTTCCCATTCTTGTCTGTTAGTAAATAATTTCATTATAGTAGATGAGCTTTTCAGTGACATAACACCTTTCTCAGCATTTCTTCACAGAAGTATCTCTGTCATACAGTCAGTTAATGAGAGAGAGGGGTGGAATTCAGGTTGTGCCAGATTTTCTCACCCCTAGATTGTGCTTTCTCCTTTGAGCATGTTCTACAGGAAGACCTGTGCTCAGTTTAGCTAACAGAATCATTACTCTCTTTCCTGAGCTGGAATGCTCTATGTAATGCTGCTTTTCTTTGCTGGAACACATGCTGGAACTAAACTTTAAGCAGTACATTACCACGTGGTGTGCATAGCTACGTGTGTTTTGTGGAGGTTGTTCCTTGCGAACGTGAAAATTGTTCTTTCCAAGTTCACCCTTACTTGAGTCTCATTTGTCGTATTTTCTTGTTTGACTTATGTCACATTTTCTGGAGAAACATTCTAACCCTCCTTCTGAAGTTTAATGCTCCCTTTGTGGTTTGTGATCATTTAGCCCCAGTTCCTCACCTGTCCTGTCTAGCAGTGAGATTTCGGTTAGCGCTCTCTGAGTCAGTAACACAGAGAAGGGAGCTGGAAGTGAGTGTGGCTTCATGCCCTGGGGGCTCCTGCTCTGAATCTCCAGCATATTCTGCAATGCTTTCTGTGGTGTTTGATGGTTTTAGGTGCTTCAGTTTACTGCCTCTTTATCCCCAAAATTATGTTCTAAGTTTCCTGGGGAAAATATTTCTTTCTTGCCTCATCATCAGTTCTCTTGTAGAATCCTGTATTTGAATTCCCTTTCTTTTGTTGTACTGTGGTTATCCTGTGGTGGGTTGGTTGTGAAAGCCTGTACAATGTATGGTATATGAATTCTGTTTGATCCATCTTTTGTCTTAGCAGGATCTTCAAACTCTGCACTGTTTTGCTGATGTGAGAGGGTATAGTTGCAGCCAAAGGAGCTCAGGTTGATCTTGTCAGATCTCATAAGACAAGTATGACCTATTGTGATCACTATTGTGGTAGAATTTCTCCAGGGAAAAATACAGATGCCCTATGAAATGGTGATGCAGTAGTTTCTATTTCTGTTTTCAAATAAAAATTAATTCTGTGAGTTGAGAGTGATATGATGCTGAATTTGCACATCTTGAGGGTTAAAGTAATTAGATAGTTTCATTGCATGTTAAAGTCCCATAGTATTTTTATCAGGCTAAAGGAGTTAACTGAAGATTTGTACATAGAAGCGATATAAAGAACAAACCTTACTTGTTTTAATTTTTCCTATTAAAAAAAATTTTAAAGTGCTGAGAACCCATTTATCCTAGTTAAATCCGTTGAGGGAGTTTGGATTTTCAGCACTCCAAGAGAATAAACCATTTAGTAATTTAGATACCTAAATACCTACAATTGTTTTTTCAACATCCATTTTTGAGAATGTCAGTCAACATTCACTAGCTTTCTTGCAGCAGTTACAAACAGATTGGTGGGGTTTTTGTTTTGTTTTTGCTGGTTTGGTTTTGGTTTTTTAACTTTTTTTTTTTTTTGGTCAGATTCATGTATTTTCCTGCAATATGATGATGTTTACTCAGGGAAGTAGTTGAGTCACCCTCCTGGAGGTATTTAAAAGATGGGGGTATGGCTCAGTGCTGAGTTTGGCAGTGCTGGGTTAATGGCTGGACTCAGTGATCTTAGGGGTCTTTTCCAGCCCAAATGATTGTATAATTTGACATTTCCTGTTTCTTTTCAGTAAGAAGCAAGATTCCATCTTTGCTCTGTTAAAAGCTTAAAATGTACTGGAATTTATCCTTTAAGCAGCATTTGCTTGTTTAAAAAGTAGTGTATAAAACATAAAGGGAAACCCAGCATCCCAATTATGTCTAACTTTGTCACAAGAAAATTGGGACAGGTATGGGAAGTCTTTTTGACTTTCATATCACCTGTTACACATCAGCACTCCTAAAGCTTTTCTTTGCATCTCTGGCAGGTGCAGAGAATTAATACATATCCTGTCCTTATTATGCTTGAACTCTGCTACAGAACCCTAAATGTGACTTTGTGTTCTTGTATCAGCAGATTGACACATCTGTCACACCTGCAAGTTCATTTAGAAACAATTCCACCTTACTGTGTTGCAATAGCACTGAGAGAATTTTGTGCTTGTTTGAAATGGGGTATGTGTTGCTTTTTGAAATTATTTTTCATTTGGTAGTTTAACTATCATGGAGTGCTGGAAACTGAAGCTCTACAGAACTTTTATCACCAATATAAGTTTATGAAGCCGTGTTGAAATCTTTGCTTAAAATTGCATCCAAAGGTCTAATACATACTTCCTGTATTACTGATTTTGAGATTTCTGCAGAGTAAAGCTTTCAGATCTTGTTGAACTGAAAACACCTGAAAGATGAGATTCTGATATCAACTTGATAGAAGTATGCAGCTGTCACAATTTTATGGATTAAAAAGCAGCCTGTCCTGTTATATTGCTATATAAATAAAATGAAACATATTGCTTGAGGGCTTTTTTCCTGACCCAGTGCAGGTGCTTGGGCCATATTCAGATTTTTACAACAATGAAATAAAATGAAATGGTGTCTTAAGATTCAATGGTAACAAGCATCTCTAAATTAGACAGTGGCACTTGCCAGACAAAATCTCAGGTGCTTCAGATACTGTCATGATGTGTGATTTCTTTATTTTCCTAAGTGAATGTCCTATGATTTAGAGAAATGGAGAACTTTGTAGAACTGGTGTGTTGTTCTTATCTCCATAAATATTAATGCCATGCTGCAGTCGAGTTGGAACTGCAGAGCTGCTTTCTTTTGGCATGGTACATCACCTGTAATTCAAGGCTTTGTTTGCTTTCTATAGGAAATTACCTACTTTGTAACTATGTCAAGAAAAGCAATAACTACATAGAGAAATTGGAGTAACTAGTGGTTTATAAATACACAAATCAATATATGCAATCAAGATGCCTCACAAAAGTCCAGTGCCTTAATGCTTAACTAGTTTATGAAAAAGCAAGGGACTGTATTAGAAGTTTAACATCCCTTAGTAATAATCAAGATGATCACACTGCTTAGCATGTCCCCATTAAAAACCACTGTTCTGCTTTATAATTCAGGTAGGATGACTTGTGTGAAGTACAGTGTGTGAGAGAGAGCTCAGAACAGAATCCCAGCACATGGACGTGTGCTCTGACTGACCATTGCACCTCAAGGTCATATTGTATCTTCTGTGAAATCTGGAATTTCTTTGGGATTCCTTAAGTAAATAAGAACTGACATGCAGACTAGGTTGCTGCATATCTCTAGAAGTAACAGTGTATAAACTGGTTATTCTGGTGTGCAAGTCTGGTAAGGAGAAACAGTTTTAAGATGTTTTTGTTCTTGCAGAGGATATATCCATTTGCTTTTCAACACATTTCCCACGTGTACAGTATTACATTTTTGTTGATTTTGTGAATCATTCCTGTTCCTTCGAGGCTTTGGCTTAATAATTGATATCCCTTAGTCTTAAAAATGAGTTTATATTGGAGCAATAGATTGTATACTGCGCAAGAATTTGAGAGATTAATTCTGAGCTTGTAGGACCAGCAACGAAGCTCCTGTGCACTCTATCACCATTGAATTTAGGGATTACTCAGGGTCTGTAAGGTAGTCAATGTGCAATCCTTACTAAATTTTAGTTCTGAAAAGTCATCTGGTGTTTGTGGAGTTCAGGCTCACTCCTGCAGGCTCTGCGTGGTTGCATGTGCCAGCTCTTTGCTCGGTGCAGAGCTGTACTTGCAGAAGAGCTCATTCCTTTGATGGTAGGACTTTGCCATCAAAAAGCTCACACAAGATTTTTTTTTTTGACAATGAGGTGTGGTTTCTCCCTTAATAGAATTTTTTGTTTGCATCTCTAAGTGTGCAATACGCAGATCTTCAGACTCTCGTAGTGAATGTTTTGTGTGGATCCTGTCTGAATTGAAGCCAATGCCTGTCTCCACAATTGTGCTCAAAGTTTGCTGGCAAGTTTGAGAATTAAAGATGCACATTGCTAATGACATGAATAATCTGGGTTTCAGAAGTAAGTCCACAAAATTGCAGCAGAGTATCCAGTTGAATATGTCATGTAGATTGCCATTTTATTATCAGCCTCTGATAAAGATCTCTTTTGAAATTTCTGTGTATGTCAGTATTGCTAATATTTTGCTGTTACACAGGGCATGAAAATTCAATGTAAAGGATTACCCTTTATACTGTGGATCTTCACATTAATAATCTATTAGATGGTTTCAATAATTTTAATATTATTTACTAATTTGACATGTCTACTCCATTTAAATGCACTTTAAAAGACTAGGGAAATGATATTTAAGTATAAAGATGAAACAACCATTTACACTTCCAGTGATTCTTGCATTTTCAGACATTTGATCTAGTTTGTTCAATGCTGTTTTTCTTTAATCTTGGTGAGTTTCTGATTGGGGTGAAATGTGTCTAAATCTAAAACAAGTTTTTTCAAGATTTCACTTCTTCAACTTTTCCACTTCTTACTTTGATTTCTTGTCTTCTTTTTTATGATTGTGTTCAGAAAACAGTAAAACCAAATGTGTCTCTTCTCACTTCTTTACAAAACGTTATATAGGCATTTAAGGTATATGTGCAAATATACCTGTAGCACACTACAATCTAGTGTGCTAGCAAGAGATCAATTTCTTTTTTCTTCTCCTCTTGCAGAAAACAAATGCAGTGTTACTGTCAGCAAGGCTACCTATTATTCAT
Source organism: Irena cyanogastra (assembly GCA_013397155.1). Classification (NCBI taxonomy): domain Eukaryota; kingdom Metazoa; phylum Chordata; class Aves; order Passeriformes; family Irenidae; genus Irena; species Irena cyanogastra. The sequence continues at coordinate 287,280 of VWZV01014406.1, read as the reverse complement.
CTTGATTTAGTCAAAAATAAACTTTTTTATTGCAACAATTTAGAATTTCTTCACTGCTGAGTGAACTCATCTCATGGAAATTCAAATGGGTACTATTGGCAGTTGTTTTTATAAAGTAGTGAGGCAGAGGATCAGAGTATAAATTACCTTTCCCTTGGGGGAAAAAAAAAAGGGAGGTACATATACAAATGCTCTAAATTAGCCATTACCATTCAGAGAAGAGATACTGAAAATGTCAGCTCGCTGCTCAGCTGTGGTCAAAGCTGAGCAGAATAGTGAGATCCTTTGGGAAAGGCTTTGAGAAGAAGTTGATAAATATTATTATGCTGTTGTATAAATTCATGATGTTCTGGTGCCTTGAATCCTGTGTGTGCCTCTGCTCTGCCCATCTCACAAACTGAGGGGATCACATGGAGAACTTCAGTGCAAGAGGGGACTGAAGTTCTGCAGTGCTAGAGCAGAACTCCTTCAGGTTGTAGAAGGAGTTTGGTTCCAAGAGGCAAATGCAGGCACATTTGGCATTTTATATTCAAATTAAATCTCACTATTTCTTCCTAATTACCCAAGAGTAGCATGTGTCTACTCTTTTAGAACGTACTCTAAATAATTTTGTGTTTGACACCAGAAGGTGTTTGTTGTGCCACAGATTACAAAGGCATTTTAGTTTCTTGTTAAAAGAATGGCAAACGGGGTACTTCTGCCAGCATTTTGTATATTTAAGTGCTCATAAGGATGGAGTTGCAGGAGGAAGCAGTGGACCTTTTCTGTTCTGCACCCTAGTCCTTCTTCCTGTTTCATTGTGGAAGTGGGCAGGGTGAGCTTGGATGCTGAAGGTGGGAATGGGTACAGATAAAATTAATTTTGTTTCTCTGATTCTCATGAGTAGAAAAACACATTTGATTTTAGTTTTTTACCCAGAGTTTTCTGGATTCACAATGAGCTATTATCATTCACCAGCTTACCATCTATCTGCAATGTAATTTCTTGTTTGACATATGCATCTTGTTTCTAATTGCCTTGGTTTTCTGTGGGAGATTCTTCCTGTGTGTTCAGAATAAAGCTTCCTTTTATTCAGTCTGTTTAAAAGCTATTCCTTTTGTTTCATCACAACTTCTTATGAGCTGAAATTCTGATTCCACTAAGTCCACAATTCTGCCTAAATGAATTTTTTTTTAATTTATCATGTTTAAAGCCTTAGTTATTACATAGAATTCTAATGACATGCAACAAAGGGTTGTGGCTTTTTAGAAGTATTTGGAGAGATGGCTTTCTCCTTTCTGAGTTTTCAAAGACCATTGCTTAATGGCTGCCAGATAATTAATTTTATATTAGGCCATGTACTGTCTATAAATGGTATCTGTATTAATAAAAAATGGTGGCATCCAATGACCTTGCTGTTCTGTGTTATCTCTCTTAAGTCTCATGGTCACAGAAATATTTGCTGCATTTGTGGTTCTGCACTCCACAAGCTGGCTGTTATCTCAACAATTTAGAGAACAACTTAGATTTCTTTTCAGTGCTATAAAGATATGAATAAATGGATAGTCAGAATCTTTGCACGGTGTATTTCAAAGATGAATGTTTTATTATTGTAGTATGGAAGCTTTGAGGAAGTAATGAAAGAGAATCCTTACAATAAGAAAATTGTTTCCATCTTGTAAGCAAGTTTAAATTGGGGCCTTTTCTTGTAATAAGAAGTGAAAGTAGCTGTTGTGGAAGACCCTACAATGGAATGCCTCCTGTAATTCCATCCCAGTGTCTGTCTTTTTCTGAAGAACATCTTTATTTAAAGAAAATGAAGATAAAAAATTCAGCATTCTTGCTTAAAAATAAATCCTGTGTTAAGTGTACCTTTTTGAAATTATAGGTTTTGAATCGTTTATGTGCTTTTGCACAAAGAAAAGCTATCCTGATTTTATGACTCTTGACCAAAAGGTTCTTAGCTTCACTGTGTGTTTTTTCCTGTACATTTTCAATGTAGGATTCTAATTTTCAATTAAATATTTTAGACAAAGCACGAACAATACAAATTCTAGAGTTATTCCAAGCATGCCCAGAAAAAAAAGAGTAAGAGAAAGCTCAAGTTGTCTAGATCCTGCCTTTATAGCCCATGCAAATGTAGTAAGTGTTAACAGTGTTGTGTCTTTCAGCATGGGAAGGTAGGGGCATCCAGTAAATTCTGTGGTACTTCTGGGAAATGTGTTTAAAAAATATACAAACACAATATAAGCCAAGGCCCATATTCCTCTTAGATAATGAATAGAAAATTACTTTATTGGAAAGATCTCTTTTGTAAGAATGTGGATATTTATAATACCCAAAACTTCAGAAGTATAGAACTATGTTATTTTTTGACTGATGCTTCTGATGTTAATTATCAGAGCTGCCTAGAACTTTTCACAAATGCTGCATTTCATGTACATATGAAGGGAGAAAATTTGCATTTTACTGTAATTGTTTATGTATATGTTTAGATATGTGTGCATCTGCTTTCATAAATACTTGACAAATCCTTTTTTGTACCTTGCATGTGTTCAGAATTATTTTTTTGTGGTTTTTACTTACTAACAGTTTTGCAGTGTCACATGGGTGGCTTTGTGCAGAATGTATTACCTCAGGCAGGCAAAATCTTTGTCTAACACCTTTCCTTCTGCCCCCAGTGCTTTTCCTCCTGCATTCTTCAGTTCAGTTTAACCCAGAGCAGAAGGTGTTTTTTGAGTACCACAAAACAAAAGTGTTTTTGTGGTTCCTTCACAGAGATTAGTCTTGAAAAGTTGTGGTAAAAAGGATTTGACAGAAATATGTGTACATGAAGGTTGCTGACTTTTTTTGTACCTGTTTGAATATTTCAGTTTATACTTGACTCTGAAGAGATCAGCCATCAGCAGCTGGAATGATAACTCATTTGAGGTGTGCAGGAGCTGCTACAGCCTGGTCTGGGTTAACTTTCCTAGCCTTAAATAGATCCTTGTGTTTTGAAGAGAGCTGAAAGTTTAGTTAAAATTCAAACAAGTGGTTTCACAACTGAAGCGCGGTGTGGTTGAACGATCTGCTGCTGCTGAAGGTGCAGCTGATACAGCTCTTAGAGAGCCTTGACCTTTCACAGCACCTCTCCTGTTGCTTTGTGTTCCTGCTCCCCTTCTGCCTCAGGTGTTTCTCGTTTGTTGGTTTCACACATGTGTGTGGTAGATGTTGGTGTGCTGGGCTCTGTCTTGCTTGGGGTCCCTCTCCTCGAGCACACCCAGGGGATGCAGAGTGGTCGCAGCTGTCTCGGCAGCCTGGTCATTGTGCTTGTTTGAGCAATTCCTTACTCCTTTCATGTCCTCATGTCTCCCATGGGAAAGGGCTGTTTTCCCCCTGTACTGACACTGGGGAGCTGCTGGGTGTGCTCTGGGATCAGCGTGCTCAGAGCAGTGTGTGCTTTGGTGCAGGGGTTTGCTGCTGCCTGTGGGATGCGCTGGGGCTTCTTAGAACAGGATGTGCAGTCCTTAACCAGCTACTTGAAACTTTTCTGTTGAATTAACTCCACTTTTTATGTGATTGTTATCTCTCTAAGGCCATGTAGTATTGAAACTAATTCTGTCACTATCAAGATAAACTTTGATTAGACTGCTTCTGACCAAAGTAGAGGTAACTATAGTGCTTGTCTTCTACAGCTGTGCGTGTGTTGGTGTAAAACTACCCACATATAAACATTAGACCTGATACTGTTGGTGTGGACTTCTAAGGTGAGGTATAGAATCATACAACATGGGTGATGGAGGTGTGTTTTTGTAAAAGGATGATTTCTTTCTTAAAATGTTTTTGGAGGCAGATGGCTATTCTCACATGAAGGACAAAGAAAAAATGAACCTCATAGTCATCTCTTCACAAGAAGATCTGACCTAGGCTTTGAATTCAGAAAATTTGCCGTAGATCACCTCTAACATTTTTGAAAAGTTCATCTTTTGAAAGAAGAAATCTTTTGAAAATTTTAGGCAGTTTTTGTCCAGAAAGAAAATATTAGGTTTAAATGTGTATTTTTGTGGCCTTAGCAGCAGCTTGGTGGGTAGGAAGTAGGGCCAGGAGAGCTGAAGCATCAGGGATGGTGTATCCTTCCATCCCTCAGCTCTGCTTACAGGAAGAATAAATAAAGTAGAAAGGAAATGAGCAGTGGACCACTGAGTCTTCGTTTTTTTTTGGTTTTTTTTTTTTTTATTTTCAATAGAAGATTGATATCCTTTAATTTTCTGTAAAATCTTCAGTATTTGAGGATTTCAGAAGAATGATAAATGCTAAGGGAAAAGCAGAATCTTGTAATATCCTTGTTTTATAGAGGGGGGGACAAAAGGCTCAATAAACTAACTGATCTTGTGGCTTTGCCATAAAGCATGGAATAGATGCAACAACAATCCTGAGTAACAGAAATGCTGATGTTGAAGGCAGTTCAGAGTATTCATAAACAAATTAACTTGCCTTTAAGAAAAGAATGGTGCTGCTGTTCATCAGCAGTGGTAGCTGTTCTTGAAATAAGCATTAATAATCCAGGTGAATGAAAGGAATTCTGTCCTTTTCAGTAAGCCTGTTCTTTTCATCTTTTCATCTTTGATCATGAGCTCATTTTGTGTATATTACATAGCAAATAGAAGTCAGAGAGATGGATGACTTCAGTCAGACTTAATGGTGACAGTTTCATTCCAGAGCATGGCGGCTCATTTGTTCACATGTACATTTATGCATGTATAAAAAAGTAAAAATTACTTTCGTTTTTGTTTGCTGGAGTCCCTTTCTTGTGCTTCTCATTTCCAGCTACAAGGGAAATAGTCTGAATAAGACAACTTTGGGCTTTTTGTCTTGGCTCTGCCCTCTTTGGTGCTTTGGCATGATGCTGTTTGTGACTCTTTCTGCTTGCTGTGCAAGGTCCTTCTCTGCCAATTTTGTTTGGTGTCTAGTCAGTATTTACCATAATTTTAAAGCAAAAGCAGGCTCTGTCTGATGTGCTTGAATGGGGATTTTTGGAAAGCAGTGTGTGTATGAAAGTGATATTCTTTGCAAATTAGTCACAATCTTCTTTGAGTTTAAACAGAGCGTGAGCCCCCTTTCCATGCTCCCTTCCCATTGTGAACACGCAAGTGTTCCAAAGGATGAGCTCCTGTGAGGGCACAAAAAACCCAGAAAACTTAATACTGAGAGATTCTTAAGGATTTTTCATCTGGATGAAAAGAGTTTTGTACCTTGGCAGGAAATCAATGCTTTCTCATTCTTATTAGGCCTGTAGCAACATCAGCTATAGACATCTCTACACCAGGGAAAACTTCATTTGAGGTTCCCATCATTGCAGCCATTTTGCTGCTAAGAAATCTTGGGATTCTTCATGCAGATGAGGCTCCCTTAGTCCATGTCTTATGAAGGGCAGGTTCCCATGTTCAGATTTGTTGCTGACTCTTTAAATTGTATCAGCTCTGGAAAAATCTGACCTCTGTGTACAAAATATTACTGTGCTGCTTTGTCAGTGCTAAATCTTTTGATATTTCCAGCATCTGTATATCTGCAGAAATGCTAATTACTGATTTACAGTGTCAGAGTCCTGGAACAACACAGCAAACTTACCCTCTCCTGCGTGTTTTGGCAAAACACATTTGGTACCACTGTGAAGTCTTTATTTATACTTGAAGTGCTGAGAAGGTAATAGACTAATTTTGGCAGTTGTTTGAGTAGGAATGTTCTTGTGTACACACAGGGGCCTATCACAAAGGCATTCTCACAATAGTTTGAATACTAACACAGGAAGGCTAATAACAAAAGTAGGAAGAGGAGGGAGAGATTATGGAGAGGGTGTCTGTTTTAAAAGAAAGCACAATTCAGCTTCAGCTGCTGTAAAACACCTCCTTGGAGGATAGCTTGATCCTTTTTGTGTCCGACCCAGCAGGCTGAGCACCATGAGACCAAAGCAGCAAAGAATCAGCCTGTAGTAGAGTTTCCTTGAAGATGAAGGAGAGAACAGACAGCTCTTCAAGAACCCTGGCAATTCTGAATATGTAAGCCCTCTGAAAGCTGGCAAGAAGCTGCAGTGAATTACTAAGCAGAGCTAGGGACCAACATAAACTAACAAGTATAAATTCAAGCCTGAGTTTATCAGCTAAAGCCAGGCACGTGTGTGTGTGTGTGTGTGTGTGTGTTTCTTGCTAAAAGCAAAGAGTGAGAGGCTGATACATTGCTTTGATGCTATTTAAGAGAAAACAGTTGCAATCCATATCATTTTGCTGTCAAATGTATTTGGAAAATGGAATACACGTTGGATATATGTTCTGCAAATAGTTATCAACAGTGTTCCAGAAGTATTTGGTTTAGTGGATTCCTAACAATTCACAATTCAAATCTTACATGTCTTGAATTATCTTGAGATTGGACGTTGTTCTGTACTGTGGCAAAGCAAGAGCATTGCACAGGTTAATTGTAGCCTGTCAAAGGCTGTGATGCTGCTGTTCTCCATGGAGAGACACTTCCAAAGGGCTTAGTTTAGTCTGCAAAAACGAGTATTTTGCTCATGTTTTAGAGGCACTGCCTCTCTGTGATCAGTAGAAGGCTGGGCTTAGTCTGTAGTCCTTTGAACACCCTGATGCACGGGTAAAAAGCTTAAGCAAATCCTAATTTCAGGAAAGCATAGCTTTTACCTCTCAGGATATGGGTATCAGCCTGATTGCAGTTGCATAAATGAAGGCTACAAAGAAGGTTTCCAGATTCTGATTTTTTGCTATGTCAATTATCTGTTGTGTGGTTTTAAGAAAATTAATTGCGTTCTTTTGATTCCACTGAAGAAAATTGTAAAGTGCAAAAGTGTAAAATGTTCAGGCTTTCTCTGTGCAATCCTGTATGAGAGAAGCTCCTTGTAATTGCAGAGAGAAGCAGAAAGCTTTGGGGTCAGGTAGCTCATCACCTCTAACTGGTGCTTTAGAAGAACAAAAAGGTAGCAGGAGAGTGAAGTGCAGGAGCTTTGGCAAATTTGGCTGGGGGCAGCAGTTGGAGTTGCTGGATGAAAGCAAAATATGGCCTGTTTTCTCTGGGAGCCTCTTTGAGGCTCAGTGGTATGATTGGTGCTCTAAAAATGTGAAATGTTACTGTGTGCTATTAGAGGAAGAGTCAGCTCAACATGAATTAGAGCAAGCAGTTGTGACAACTGAACTGTGCAGTTAAAGGGCGGGCTGGTAGGGCCCCTCTTGTGTTACTTAGCTTGTATTTATGATCATTACTGCTGGTGATCACAGTGATTTAAAGGTTAATCTTCACAGCAGATATTTTTCCCTGATAATCTTCCTCATACCTTTTTGTCACAGCTGTACTTCGCCTCCTCACCAATTCTTTTTCTTTCTGTTTTTAAACCCAAATAATCTACTGTTGCCATGCCCATACTGGTTTCTGTACTGAAGCAAGCCCATGGCTGAGTCCCATGCCAAGCCCCAGCACTCAGCCATTGCAGCATCCTGGTTTGGTTTTCAAATGCCACATCAGCTCACTGCAAAGCTCACTGCATCTTGTAAATTTTTTTTTTTCCCTTTCTCCCCTCCCCACTTAGAGCATGATGAGTGTGGCAGTGGGCAGCACAGCTGTGATGAGAATGCAATCTGCACTAACACCATCAGGGGACACAGCTGCACCTGCAAACCCGGCTACGTGGGCAACGGGACCATCTGCCGAGGTGAGTCTGTTCTTGTAGAGACACCACAAACTTGGCAGGCTTTATTAATATTTGCTGGCAGTCAGCTGCATCCTGGTGACTTACTGTGGCTGGATTTTGCAGTGATTTGCTTTAAGACATCTTCTGGCAAATGTACATGATGGGATTTGATTTGTGCGTGGCTTCTTAGGAAGAAGGAAATGTCTTTGGAATGCAAGGAGAAAAGAACTTTATATTTGCTGCACTGAATACTGTCATTTGAGCTAGTGTAATTCAACTTTTGAGTGGTGTTCATGTTTTATAAAATGTGGATGCTATGTGCTGTCACCTTTGGCTTTTAAGTTTTAATGAGATGCATTTTAAATTAGGATAATTGTATTTTATGCTAGCATCATGTGGTTGGTATTTGACTACTTGCATCAGAATCATGACTTTTTTTTAACATATAAATCTTTAAATGTGTATTTTGAAGATTTCTCAGTTTTGTGAACAAGAAATAATGATAGCCAGCCATGCTTTCTGTGGAGTATTCATTTATGACATGCCATTTATTTAGGATTGGTTTTATGCTTTTCTTTTGGTATAGAAAGAGAAGCAAATATCTCATTTAAGGACAAAGGAGGGTTGGATTAGTGAGGGCTCTGTCTTGAAGTACTACTGAGTTGTAACTCCTGCATTTAGGAATTATCAGAAAAAGCTATTTTTTATCTTTTCCGAATTTTCGTACTTCCTGAACAGAATTACAGTAATAGAAAACTAAAGTTTAGTTTGTTTTTTTTTTTTTAATGACAACAATTGAAACTGAGGAATGTACGAGATAAAACGTTCTGTACAATTTCAGGCACAGCAGGATGAATATTAATTTTTCAGACTCTTGTAAATTGGCCCAACAATTCTTTAAAGGACAGTGAGCTTTGATGTCACTCCTGTTTCAAGCTGAGGTCCTTCACCCAGATTGTCCTTTCAGCTGCTGAATTAGCAACCATCAGATTGGTTTTGATACGACTTTCATCTGGGTACTTTCCACCAATGCCAGAGCATCCCTTCACTTAAAACTAAAATGGTTAGTTAAGTACTGAATAAAGAATAGAAAAATGTACTGCAAGTGTTGGGCAAGTTAAAACCTGATCTGTCTGTATTGAAGATCAACAGGTGACACCAGGGAGAAACTACAGTGTATTTTCAGTCTTTGATTACAGTAAATATGAATTGCAGCACAGACAACTTGAGTTCAGAGAAGTCTGAGTACTGAACAGCCTGACTGTAATATTTTCTTCTTCTTATTGTTATTATTATCATCACATTAATTATATTAATTATATTTCTTTGAAACTGGAATGTTTAGATTAGTTAATAAAATCTGTGTTTTCACACTGGTTTTCTTCATTTGCATACCTTTAATGTGCCAAAACCTCAAAGTAGAACTCCTACTGCATATTTATTAATCTAGTAATGTTGTAGTAATGAAATGGCAGTAGAGAAATGTGATGTTTTTACTCTCAAAGTTCTGTTGAAACCTGAGCAACTGCAACATATATTTTCCTATATAGAAATATTGCATATTGTGTATATATATATTTAGTATGCCTTGAATTGCACATGCAAGTATAGTTGTAGTTGCCTTTTTGAGATAGATATGCATGGAAATACAGGGAAATGTGTTCTTATATTGTGATTAGGAAGCATAAATTGGAAAGACAACTGGAGATTATAGAAAGGAGTTTGCAATCTAATAATTATTGAAGTCACTAAGGACAATAGTAATCCAGCACTGCTTTGAATAGTCATTACTGCTAACGAGCTACCATTAGAATAATCTGCATTTTAGTAAATTATAAAACACACAATATAAAGTACTGGTTTGGATTTCTGAGCCTGTGGTTGTGTGAGGTTTTCACAAGTTTGGATGCTAATTGAAGAAATGTTCCCATTTTGCCCATGATAGCAGAAACACCATTTCTGCCTCTTTTTTTACTAAGTTTTACTAAGTTTACTGTGTCATCATTTACCTGCCACAGCATTTCCTTGCACAAATGCTGGCACAAGGAAAGAGGTGTGAGCATGTCAGGACAGCTATAAACTGCTGCTGGCTTGTAGTATTTTAGGGCTTTATCTTCAGGCAATACAGATTGGAAAAACATAGATAAAAGTCGAGGTGATGTGTTTGCTGTAATACCATCTGAAGATAAGATAAATGTTTCTATTCTCCTTGAGACATCTGCAAGTGCTTTATGAATGATTACATGTTAGAGATGTGTACACACACAGAGCAGTGGTTCGAATCACTGCTGAAATAATACATCTCTGTGGTTCAGTAGGAAATCTTATTAATATTGTTCAGCAAAACCACAAACAGAAAAATGATGATTTTATGATGAGAGAAAAGGACTGGCTTTGTGCGTGATTCTGCATTCCATTTCAACAATCTATTTTAGCAGTGTTATAAGAAGTAAAATCAGAGTAATGATTCTCTTTGGATTTAGTGAATAACACATTGATAGTCTTTATAAAAAACCCAGGATACTGTTATTTTTGTTTTAGAAAAGAAAACCTATGTAGTTGAATTAAATTGTATTGTAGACTACTGGCAAATACAGCTCAATTACTCTGGCAGGAATTTGTGTTGTTTGCAATTTTTGTGAAAAGCAGGGAGGAATAAAAAGGAGCAGAAATAATATGGACATTAATATAATGATTGGTGGGGATTTATGAAAAAAAAAACAAAACAACAAACAAACCCCAAAAATTGAAGAGGAAATAGAATATTTTTAAAAACCCCAAACCTGTATAATCAGACTGTCACACATCTTGACTAGCAGAAGATCTTGTGCATTAGGAGTTGCATTACTGTAAATGTAGTACACTGGGCTGGTTAATTAAAGACCAAATTGTGTCAAAGATGGGGAAGTGATCACAGAGGAGGGTGGTGCAGAAAAGGCACAGATCAAGACTTGAAGGCACTTCAGCATTAGAAGAGATACTGTCATAGTTTAAGTGACACCAAAAATGGAAAGAAAAGTGGAGATGAATGCAATAAAAACTATACAAACACATACATATTTATATGTAGACAGTGAGACAATAAACTAGAGACAAATAAGATTTCCTGTGGACACTCTCAATTTCACTTTAAGAAGCAAACTTTAGCATCTCTGGCAGACACTGAAATTTGGGTAATAGATGAGAGCAGAAGGAAGCTGAGATGAGCTGAAATGATAAGGCAGGAAAGCGCTATGCCATCAAGGTCAGTAAACTGGACAGAACAATGGACCCAGAACCAGGTAGATTATATATTAGGATTTCTTCAGAAAATGGTAAGTAAACCAGGGAGATCCATTCTGGAAGAAATTACAGCATTGAAAGCAGAGGACAGAGGTATAACCGCTTGAATGGAGAGAGATTCTGATTCTACAGATTTGTTAAATTGCTCTTTTCTATGAAGGAAACTTTAGAAAAAATAAGAAGAGTGATTTGGGACATAGTGTTATAGGTGGTTAGTGGAAGATGTGTCATGCCCTTTTACTTGAATTCTCTAAATGAATTATAGAATTCATAGGTGAGGGTAGAATAAGGACAATTGGAGCAATTTCACTAAACTTCGGGATAGGATGTAATAGTGCAGCATCAAGGCTGCACTTCAAGTGGAGGGGAAAGGTGATAAAAATTGGTTTAGCAGCTGAGTGCTCTAGTTAAAAAAAACTGTGGAGGGCAAATGTTGGCTACTTGGTACAGCATGGTACTTTGAAGGGTGCCTGTTAGGATGGACCTCGTGGGAAGTCAGTGTTTAGTGGCAGCAGTTAGAGGAAGGAAGTTTCAGTTTCCTAGGACAGTTTCAGTTTCCTAGGACAACCAGATTTATGAAAACCCGTCACCCATAGACAGGGCTGTGTGTGTGAACATAAAACACTGTCATCTATAAAATGAGTAAAACTCACTGTCATGGCTTCAGCTGAAGAACCAGGGGTAGCGAATACAGATATAAATACCATTTTTAGACCTTGGAGGCTTTTGGTCTGTGTTATGTTGCAGTGTTTCTGTGTGTAATCTTGACAGGGCTTGAATCTGGGAGGCTGGAAAATATATTGGGGCAAAATGTCTTTCTGTGCTTTTTGTCCTGGTAAGTTCTAGTTCCAGTTCTGCTTGTCAGCCTTTCACCACATGCTGTGGAAGTGGCATGTTGAAGTAATATGTGCCATTTGTTTAAAACATAACAGACTTCGTGCCCCACAGTCTCCTCTGCCCCAGTGAGAGGGGAGGCAGAGAACACTTGCTGTGGGCTGCACAGTCCTACAGCTTAGCAGAGTTTATTGTAGAGTTTGTGCCCTGTACCACAAACTGAAGCCAAACAAAAGAACCAAGGAAGCATCATAAGGTTTCTTAAAATTAATGATAGCATTTGGGATTAAATGCTTTAAATTAGCCCCTGACCATCATATTTTACCAGGAGCAATGTGCAAGTTGCCATCCAGGTTTTGTTGCAATTAGTTGTTTTCTTTTGTATAGGGATATTTAGATGTAGTATACAAGACTTGGTATTTTGTTGAAAATGTTTGTTTTAAAGCATGGATTCTACCCACAGACATCCTTATATTCTATCAGAAAGATAGAAGTGGCCTTGAACATATTCAGATGCTAAACAGGAGCAGTTCTTCAGAAACATGGATGAGGTGTGTTTGCTAATCTTTCTCGTGTAGCTTTGTCATGGAGGATAAACAGAAGTCTAGCACTTGATTAAGTGCAAATACTGTTCACTGTACTTTCATATTTTACATGTACAATCTGTCTAACAGGTATATTTAGTGTGCTATTAACATCTCATTTAGTGGTTCTACTGAGGTGTAGATTTATTGGAATGATTAAATGAGGTGGATTTAGTTACAATCATACACGGTAAAGCAAATGTGAGCAATATGACTGATGCTTGGGCAGAAAAACATCAGGTATTGTGAAATAAAAATGAAAACAGTGTTTATTCTAATTAATATTTAGGCTGTATAATGGTTTATTTCTGCCAGAGCATAGACTATGATTTTTAAAATTTTACATTTTTCTGCAATGTTACACAGGAAACACTTAAGAGATTACAACTCAATATGTGGTGGAGTCTTAAAGACTGGAGCTGTTATTTCTAAGTGACTCAATTCTGGTATAATCTGGAAGTTTGGTTTCTTAATTGCACTGTGGGTCCTTATGTATTTTTGCTTTGGGATGTGTATTTTGGAGTGGGCTTGTTACTGGTGGACTTACGGTCACTGCAGGAATAAATTAAATATTATATAAAAAGTAATCAGCTTTTTAACAATTACTCTTACTTTTTACATGGTAGTGGGGATAATCATACAGAGTCTTTATTCCTAATTCACCTAGAATGTTTCTTGGCAACAAGAGTACATCTCAGGCTTAACAATTGCTTCTGTTTGATGTCAGTCAATAAGTTGGCCTCTTTTACATTGTTTTAATCAGGAATTATAATTGAGTGGACATGTTGCTTTAGCCAGTGGCACTCTGAGAGCTGTCTTGCACTGCTGTGTTCTTTGTCTCAAAGCAGGTATTTTTATATTTCTTATTCTGAATATATTTAATAGTCTGAAAGATGTGTCCATGAAAGAAGTTATCTTCCAATGTGTAGGCAGTATAGTGGTGGTGTAGTAAACAGATGATTAAAGATAAAATAATTTTTATGTGTTATAGAATTTCTCCTGATATGAAAAATACTCCAGAGTATTTTTAGTAAGAGCTAAAGAAGAAAAAAAAAAATCATTCTCTTTGGTTATTTCTGTACTGAGTTGTCTGCTTTTCTGTGTCCCTTTTACACTGGCATCAGCAAAGCTAAGGTAGATTAACTTTAAATGTCAGCAGTGGGAGGCTGCCAGACGTGCTGCTCTCTTGATATTAAAGCATATCAGATCACTCTTAGGTAACTAACTGCCTCTTAGATTTATGTTTTTTGCATGCAGGTGTGTCTGTTGGAAGTCGAGTTGAAAGCCTTAATGAAGCATTGGAGTGAGTTGTGAATAAAATGTAGGCCAAGATGGAAAGAAACAAACATGACTTTCCTGTAGCCTTGGAATTTTTGTGTCTGTAAGGCTTTGAATGGTTGAGATGCCTTATTATGGCTTTCATTGCTGTTCTGGTGTAATATTCACCAGTCTCATGAAAGAATATGTGAGTTTTGAATCAGGGTGAGATTTTTATCTTCATTCTTCACAGTCTTGAGCTTTGTATATTTTTAATAGCTAATATATAGTGACTAAATTACTGCAAATGCATTCACCCACATTTTGGTGTCACATGGCACACGAGGAAAATGCCATGGCAGGTGTAAGAAACTGTGATAGTCACACTTTTTGAGTGAGACATTCTGGATATAATTGATTTAATAATTTTAAACCAGTATGTATTTATCCAGCAGTGCAATTAGAATTACTGTAATTTATTTTCATTCTAAAACTAGCATGGCTGGACACAGACTCAAGGCAGTATTATTGAAGCCACTAAATTTTCTGTAGTCCTAATTTACTGTGCTAATAAAAATGAGAATTTGAAATTTTAATATAAGAATCTTTCTATCTTTGTTCATGATTAGATATTTATCAAATGTGGTACAGTTATGGTAATTGCTGTGTTTGTGTTTGGATTTTGAGTTACATAAACTCACTTTGTAAATTTGCCACGTACTTTTTAAACTCCTTCTAGTGTTGTTTCATTGCGTAGGTTTAGTTATGTGAGGTGTTGAAATTCAGATGTAATTATTTTTGTATGTGTTGGGTTTGTGTGAGCAGGCCTTGGAATTGGGTGGGCTACTCCCCATCTGTTTGTGCTGCTGGGGAGGAGGAGATAAAACCTGGGAAGGAGCGAGGAGTGGGGGAAAGATTTATTAAGGTTTATTTCATTTCTCATTATACTTTGATTTTGTTAGTAATAAATTCAGTTAATATCTGCAGGTTGAGTCTGTTTTGCTCATGAGGGTATTCAGGGAGTGATCTCTCTCTCAGTCCTCATCTCAACCCATGAACCCTTGGTTCTATTTTCTCTCCCCTGTCCAGAGAGGCAGTGACAGAGCAGCTCTGGTGAGTGGGTGCCTCTCAACACCCTGCATTGTATGGAGAGCTAAGCTTTGCACATCCACCACTGCAGCCCAATTTTACAGCATCAACAAGGGCACAGTGCTTCCTGGTGCTTGGCGCCAGTTCTGTGCATGAGGTTGTTCAAGGTGATTTAGAATGCACATCAATTATGGAAATAGCTCATTTAAAACCCATGATTCATGTAACTTGTCAGAATCCAGATCCTGATCTTTTTGCTGTCACAGATTTTCTCACTGCTGTAGATTTATAACTAATTTAAAAGGAGTGTAGCAGTGATTTGTGATTGCCGGAGAAGTGGTCCAGTCCAGAGAGCTGTTGCATCTGTATAAAAGGAAGGAAAAGCTACAGTTAAGTGAAATATTTTCAAACTTAATCTGATAGCTTTTCCTGCCTGTATGAGTAAGTGCAAAGGGCTCAGCAGAGCAACTCATGAGTGCCTATGAGGGTTCCTGGGTTCACATCCTAAAGTGGAGAGTCTCTTGTTGACTCAGTTGCTTATTGTCTCCTGTTGCTTTGGTTTGCATTCATTGCTTTCACGTCACCTGTTCGCTCTGGGGTCATGTTCCTGTGCAGCATGCACTAAAGAATTGCCAGGTGATGACAAGTTAACAGACACGTTTCCCACAATCTCCTGGCCAGTAAAACTTGGCTGTGTAGGAGCATGAGACTATTTCAGTATTCATTGCTTTCTCTTCTAAGAGCGTAGTTAATAAAAGCAAAGATGTTAAGGTGTTACTTGATAATTCCTGCTCCATGCGTTGTACTCATTTTCTGCACTGTGTTTGAGATCATCTTAGTGAATAAATCCTGTTTGCAGCAGATATATCTCCTCCCAGGTCTCTCTCACCAAAACATTGAGGTGCCCAATTTGGAGCCTCCTGAAGTCAAGATGCAGCTTTCTGATGCTACTGGAATGGTTCATTTGTGTTGTACCAACTAATACTTTTCTTTTTCTTCCTGTAGCATTGAAATCTAAAATTATCAATCATTAGCCTGCAAACACATCCTTTACTGAAAGAATTCATTGTCTGTGCTCTACTGCTCTTTTGACAGGAGAGCAATAGTCACCATGGACAGCGGTTTGGTCAGCAGTACTGACTGCCCTAAACTTGTAATCCTTACCAGTGAAACCCTGTCTGTTTAGATCTGTGCCTCTCCTGGCCTGCCCTGTGAGCTTGACATGCAGTTATTTGGAACAAAGTATGTATTTTTTGATGGTGGCTGAAAAAAATCAGTTCATTAAGAGCATCTTGAAATATATCATTGCACAAAGCCGATTGCGGCGTGGGCTCGGCTCAGAGCGGCAATCGGAGCACAATAGCAGTGCAGAGTTTCCTCTCCTGTGAAATCAGTTACAGTGTGCAACCATTCCAGGATTCATGTTTATGGAATAAGCACATTAAAAGGCGAAGAGATGCCAAATAACATGAGACTATTTCTACTCCCTGTAGAACATAACCAAACAATTTTGAAAACTGAATATAAATATCTTACTCAAATGTAAAATAAGGGCCTTGCAGTTGTTGGTTTTGGCAACAGTTTTTGGTAACACTGTGATGGCACCCCAATGCTGAAGAAAGTAGCTTTACACGCAGCACATAATTAATTTGGAGAGTACTTGGTCGCAGGCTGGTGAGGATGGTAGACAGAAAAACTGCTGTAAGTATGAAGAACAGCCTGAACAGGGAGAGCAACATATTTGGTTTGAGAAGGGTGACGAGTAATCTTTATTCACCAGATGCTTTCCCTGTTCTTCTCCTTGATGTTTGTTTTGGGTTGTAGTTGGAGAGAGGATGCTGGGCCAGTAGGCTCTCTGGAATAGCCTGGTTGATTGATTTTTATGTTTTTCTAGATTGAATTATTATTAGAGCAATCACTTTTGGGTGAGGATAATATTTATGTGTGTTCTATTTATACAAAGGTTTTTTGGGGGGCTATTATTTGCCATAGCAGTTGAACAGACACCATGCAGAAAACTCTTTTTAGCCTCCTCTTCCTAGTAATTTCCCCCACTGCAATATATCAAAGTAAAACTACTAAGTGATTTGTCAAATGTGACATCCATGATTGGTACCTGATCCAGGATTCAGACTCTGTTCCCAGTCTGATAAGTCTGGTTTTAAACCACTGGGCTGTGATTTCTCCACGGAAACTATCAAACCCATTTTTAAAATACCTAAAGAATCAAACAGAAAGACTCCAAAATCAAGCACTTGTGCATATGTAAAATTTAGGTTACCTATTCACTGTTCAGTCACGTGCATCTGCCTCATTCAGTGCATGGTATAGACACATAAATCAGTGAAGGAGACCAAGTCCTGAAAATACGTGTTTTGTGTTTATTATTTTTATTGTTCATTCCATGACCCTATTTCTATTAGTTACTGTCCTAGTGTTTGTACTGAATTTAAGATATTACCAGGTCCTTCAGAAACCAGTGTAAACTAGTTTTTATCAGATGCTTGCCATGGACTGAAGATACACTTTGTCTGTCCTTGCATGAGCTCTCTGGTGTAGTGCAGTGGTTTAGCTGTTTGAACAGTTGTCCAGGTTTTCAGCCCTCACCTTGTTCCATGACTTGAGGAGTAGGAGATTACTCTGCAGCTTTGACACTGGAGGAGGATGTGGGGAAAAGTGGCTCAGTCCCAGGTTCCCAGGTGACTGTATTACAGTTGACTTTCCTTTCTGCTGCTCCTGCAGACCTTGTTTTCTTCCCATTCCCTCTGTTCCCCAGCTGGATCTTTCTTCTCTTAATTGTCCTCTCCTGGCTCAAGCACCATTGTGAAACATGATGAATGCTGTAAGATTAATAGTGTGTGATTAAACATTTACAAACTGAGTTTTTTCACGGACATAGCAAAGGGCATATCCTTCAAATCTCATGTGCCAAAGTGGGCGTTCTGGGCCAGTTAAAAAAAAAAACCAAAAAACCACAACCTGCTACTTATATTGAGAAAAACATGGATTTTTTTTCCTACAGCGCAGTCTCAGAAAAATTTACTGCAAACCATTTACTTGACCACATTACTGAAAATGGTATTTTATAGTAATAAAGCTTGGATTGCCCTGCATGTAGGTATGATTCACTTTGTGTGAGTTACATTGCTTGGCTTGCAAACTGTTGGCTTGCTAGTTTTAGAGATTGCATTTATTTTTTGAACACTGGGAATGGCAAATCTGGAAGCCATGCAGGATGTTTGATGGGACAATTTGCATCTTTTTATCTGGAAAAACTCTCCAGTTCAGCTGTTTCACAGTGGTGCTGGTGTTTTAGCCTCTGCAACATGCTGAAAAGTTGAGGCACCCCTGTGTGTATATGGAGCTCTTACCTAAAGTGTTGAACAATAAAAATAATGAATGTAGCTATGCTAAGTGAGCATATGCTAAGTACAAGACTAACAGCAAGTTTAAGCTCTATACTCAGAATGGTACCTGAAAGAAATGTTGTAGTGAAAAACAGTCTATTCTGGAACCTACTAAAAAAACCCAACAAATGATGCTTTGAAGATTGTAACATCAAAATGAATTGTTAGATGAATTCAGTACACAAATTATAAGAATAATGTGAATTAAAATAGCTCAGAACACATATAGTGCAGAGGCAATTAGAAGTTAAAGGAAACCAAGCAGAAGTGGGAATTGAAGGTGTCCTGCTTTTCAACATAATTTAAAATTCAGTCATCCAGGAGTAAAAGTGAACAATTTGTATGTCATAAAACCTAAGAGTTTTTATGTGAGTATTCCTGAAGGGCCAGAGCTGTGTGACCTGTGTTGTTATTCTGTCAATAAACACTGTAACAACTTAGTGTGTCACCTTGATGGTGCTTGCAGTTTTTCCAGTCCCCTCCACCCCCCTTTTCTTTTCTTTGGTTGTGACCATGAGGAGGAAAATTGTCAATTGGGACTTTTGAAGCTGAACTTTA
Organism: Irena cyanogastra; assembly: GCA_013397155.1. Classification (NCBI taxonomy): domain Eukaryota; kingdom Metazoa; phylum Chordata; class Aves; order Passeriformes; family Irenidae; genus Irena; species Irena cyanogastra. Next base: position 268,615 of record VWZV01014406.1, on the reverse strand, counting down.
GAACTATTTATTTATATGACTTTATTATACACAGTCACATCAAGCAGGGTTTGAAATTTTAAAATTATGTAAAATTCAGAAACTTACCTTTTGTCTTTCAGAAATGTAAAAGCAGCACACATCCATACCTTTGTGCACGTCCATCTTACCTTTCTTCCTCTGTAGTCTTTTAATTATGTTGCAGCCTTGAGGGTACAGATTATGGGATGCATTTGCTGCCACTGATGAACAGACTGCATAACTGTTCTCAACAGTCACTTCTGAATCTTATGAAAAAGTCTCCACCCATTCCCTTGAGCATATGATTTCACAGTGTCTGATGGCTTTGTGAGTGAGCTGCTTCTAGTGTAAAGCCCTGGGATGGAAAAAAATGGCAGCTGGGTGTGGGCCTGCTGGAACACTTGCAGAGTTTAAGCAGACAGTCTCCTTTCCCCTGCATTAATTGTAACGGTTTACCGATGCTCATTAATGTGCCACTTTTATTACTGAGGCACACGGTTGTACTTCTTCCTGACACCCATTATTCCTCCCTCTGAACAGAACAAAGGAAACAATAGTCATCTGATATTGCCATGACAAACGTTGTTTCCCAATAAAAGATGGAGGCAGTGAAATCAGTCCTGTGTGCACAGCGCAGTGTTCCCTCAGCCTTCGGAGAGGGGCGAGTGAGACAATTGTTAATGTGGTAATTTTACACCTGACTGAGCAAGGTGTGTGTCTAACTAAAAGTAAGTGATTGATTCCAATGAGACTACTTATGTAATTAGGCACTTAGTTTTTCGGTTTCATGCTGAATATGCTTTGCTGTGTTTATATCATGTGTAGAATAAATACAGACAACAAGTGTTCATCTTCCTCTGTGGGTATCAAGGGCAGGTTGAATTCATCATTTCTGAAGAGAGAACTGAGTAGCCACATCCACCTAATGCTTGTCTTTGAATCTTTGGCAAATAGAGCAGGCTTAGAAGATTTAGAAACTAATTTTCAGTGACATCACAGAGAAGTAGTTGAAGCCAAAATAAAAATGAGTGGGAATCTGTAAGTAATTGCTAATGGTTATTGCCAAGTGATTTTTAGTGCTCCATTATTTATTTATACTTTTACTACTCTAAAAGCCCTGAAATTCAGAAATAGCTCAGATGTTAAGGTTTCATCCACTCAGTATTTGTGCCCCTTGCATTAAGTGTTCATCAGATGAAAGTAAAAGAATCAAATAAGCACCTGCACACAGCTGGAGTAGAGAACAGGCAATACACTTACCATCTTATGACCACTCACTGTAACCACTAGCCCTGAGGAAACACACTGTGTACCACAAGGGGATTTGATTTTTGGGTAAGAACAGTCTGTACTGTTGAACTGTATATATAATATTGGTTTCTGCACGACACTGTCACTGTATGTGATAACTGCCATGGACAGTGAGTATGGACTGCTCCAGACACACCAATCTGAGCTCCTGCTGCAGCAGCCAGCCAGCAGCACAGCAGCCCTCCTGTCCTGGGAGACACCTAGGGTGGATGGAGCCCACAGTCATGGTCTGCATGAGCTCAGCAGGCATCTTGGAGGGATGGCCACTGGTTATGGAAATGATGCCCATTCTTTTGTATATGTGTCTATATCTAATTAGAAGATAGAGGATATGGGCATGACATAGATAGTATAGAGTAAGAAGTGGTTAATGTCCTGATTCTAGCCAAGACAGAGGTAATTTTTACAGTGGCCAGGAGGGGACTTGGCTGGACATGGAGGTTATTTCATACTAGCTCATAATTTTCTGGGAATGGGGGAACCTTCTGGTTTGCATAGTGAGACATTGCAGTTGGGTTTTCCATGGTTGTGAGCACTCAAGTATGAATTGTTTGTCTCTTGTACGCTCTTCTATTAATATTGTTGCTGCTACTGTTAATTTTCTCATCTTATTGCTGTTTTCAGTAAATAGTTCTTATCTCAATCTCTGATCTCCACCTTTTGTGCCTCCAGTCCTCTTCTCCATCCTGCCACAGAGAAAGGAGAGAGTGAGTGAGCAGCACATGATCAAGTGTTTCAGTGGAAACACTCATTGGGGAACACCATTACTAAAATGATGGAATGTAATTTTTAGACACAGTTACCTAAATTCTGTCCACATGGCATTTGAGACATGCGGGTGGTTTTTTTAAATTTGTTTGTTTGGTTTTTTCCCCTCTGTTGTTTTCCTTTGTGTATTATTTCTGTCAGTGTTCCTATTGGTCTGGCTGTCTATTGGGGAGAATTGCACCTTGTGACAGTGTAAGTTGCACCTAATGCATGGAATTTGTTGCATGAAAAAGAGGGTAATTACCTGTCACTGATAAAGGTTGATGTTAGAAATTTGGAAGCAGTATTTCTTTGTGCCTTGTACTTGAAACTGAAGATTGCACATTAAACAGAAATATGATACATGTCCTAAAATACAATTTCAAGTACTTCTATGATGTGTTTCTAAGGTCTGAACTGAATTTTTTGTATGTGCTTCAAAGTCTTTTATAGTGCTGTGTTCCAGCACTTGGTGAGAAATGTGCTGGCCTTCAGTGCAGATAAACAGCACTGTAGAATGTGACTAAACTTAACATTAGCAAACATGGTATTTTCATCTGGATATAGTTATTTAATTGTTATTTAAACCTTAATAGCTTTCTGACACTGTGACCCTGATAAATCTTGTAAATTGTCTCCTAGGTCTTACCAGACAGGTCCAGTCAGGCTCCATCTCTTCTAGACAGGCATGCTAGGAGCATGTTAATGAGGTAATGCATGAGGACAGTCTGCTCTTGCCCCAAGAATTACATTTGACAATGTGTCAAACTGCTACAAGAACTTAACCTGTTATTTCTCATAAAACTTTGCAGGTATCCTGAGAAAATGTGTCTTCACCAAAAATTTGTTTATGCCACTAAAAAAATGTATGTACTCTTTTGACACTTCCCAGTGTTTATTTGGAGCACGCTGCAGTGCTGGAATGCTCTGCAGGACTGATTGCTCTGGAGTGTCATAGGTTGCATCCATGGGCCTCATATTAGCAGCTTCAACATACAGCAAAAGCAATATTTATGTGTACTTAGGTGTGCCACTTAAGCACTTCTCTTATCCACAGACTGTAGGAGGATGAAAATTGAAGGGAAGTTATTTTAATCCTACAACTGGAAACATGCTATTTTGTAAACATGGAGTGGATGGAGGATGCTGAGGTTGGTGCCTGTGCAGGCAATTATTCACATTCATGTGGATGGTGACATTTGTTCATGGGGACTGTTGTACACACATTCAGAGGCCTTTAATGTGGCCTTTTTAGTGTGTGCGGGCATAAATGGTTGTAGATGTGGAAATATCAGAAGAGTATGAGGTCTTATTAGAAAGGAGGAAAGTAGAAACTTGCATGCAATGATACTTGAATTCCACTTTCACTCACTAAAGACACAACCATAGAATGGTTTGGGTTGAAAGTGTCCCTAAGGATCATCCCATTCCAACCCCTTGCCATGGGCAGGGACACTTTCTGATCTAGTTTGCTCCAGGCCCCATCCAACCTGGCCTTGAACACCTCCAGGGATGGGGCAGCCACAGCTTCTCTGGGCAGCCTGTGCCAGGGCCTCGCTATGATCTAAGAAGAAGGAAAAAAAAGAGGCTTCACTGCCTTCAGTGTCATATCTTGCTGTTTACTCTTTGCTATTTAAAGCAAAGGATGGTATCTGAGGATTCATTTCTTGCATTTGGTAGCCTGCAGTCAATATAACACTTTCTGTCATGTTCCCACTATTATTTTTATGTAATTAAGATGCCAGTGTAATTGCCAGAATTATTGTTGAACCCAGTCTACCCGCCTTTTCATGGAAGTCCCCTGTTAAATCATCAACTTTATTCAGTCATGTTAGGTATTTTTCATTAAATCATAATAATGTGAACTCTCTTCCAGTAAGTCAGGTGAGACTTGGTCATGAATGTATGATAATTATATTGGTGATAGATCAAATAAAAATATCTTCTGCTAGCAGGGTTATTTGCATTTCACTCGTGATGTTGAGTAGCTGACATGAAATCTCTTTTCTTTTTATTGCCTTATTTCAAGGATGGAAGGAAGTGAGTACTGGATATAAAATGACGAGAGGACAAATAGGTCTTGTAAGTTTGAACCAACACAAACCTTAATGGGATTTTTTTTTTTCCAAGCCCAAAGTCAGTGCAGGCATTTGGAAGGTTCAAATCTGGTGCTCAGCAGATGTGGATCATATTTCTTAATCTCATTATGCAGTTTTCCATTTAAACAATGCTTATAGAAGCATTTATTAATGTTTTCTTTTTATTTTTCACTGAGACATTTCCTATGCTTGTATAGATATGATACATTGATAATGTATTCTGTGGAATTTCTGTGTTTGGCAAATTTTCCAAAACTGACACCAGATTTTGCAGTGGTTTTTGTAGAATCATAGGATCATTTAGGTTGGAAAATGCCTTTAAGACCATTGAGTCCATCCATACGTGGTTGCGGCGAGGGTGATGATGCCTTAGGTTTTAGCTTTTATATTTTTCAGATTCTGTGCTACTTTAATGTGTAGTTCTGAGCTTCATATTAAGGGATAGTAAGCTCTCTTCACAGGGTAGGCAGACAAAACAATTCCTTTTCTAGCTTGGGATCAAGGACAACCAACCCAAATTACAGACCCAAGAGCATAAACAACGTGGGCCGAAGAGAGAGAACAAGGTGGGGCTTCATAACCTAAAGCTATAATTGGACAATTAACCCCAATATGCTAACAGACCAAAAGTTATAAAAGTGTGAGACCCTGTGACCGATTGTCCATTTTGTGACCATTTTGGTTCGTCTCATGTGCAGGCCTGGCTGGGCTCTTGTACTGCCCAAGATGTATCCATTGATGCCTTCTAATAAATCCCTACTTTAGCTCTGTCTAGGCTCAGATCTAGATCAACCTTCACAAGGCTGTGGTGATACTGAACCTACCTGGCTTGTGACTGCAGCCCAATGGATGGGCTTGTGTTCATCCCTCTTTTCCGTGTTACTCCTTTCCCATCCGGGTTGCGTGAGTTTTGCCCTGGCATAGCACGCTGCTGAGCTGCTTGGTCCCTGTATGCTCTTGTATGAAGATGGTATAAATCCAGGGCCTCGAGGGAGGGGGCTGGAACTAGACTTAACACACGTCAGACCACTATGATCAAGCAATGTGAAGTCTGATTTATTAGCTAAGATGGTGGGTTATATAGACATCCAAATAGTTTACAGTGACAGGTGCTTTCTGATTGGCATGCAAAGTGAAAGGAATGTAAACAATTCTAGAGTTAAAGCGGCTACGGTGCTAATCCTATAATCTATCTATAATGAAGCAGACTTTAAGAAGAAATTTCTTGCTGCGACACACGGCCTAGCTAACTACACACAGGCCTAAAATCAAGGCCTACAGCCCAGATAACTCAGAAATCACTCTACAACCCAGTCATGGCCAAGGTCTTCAAGAAATTCGGTAACACTTGTATAATGTGATCAATATTGACTTGATAAATACACAGGGAAGGGAGAATGGAGCAAGTTCAGGCAGACTCAGGGATCTCCCCTGTGCTGCAGCCTGCGCTTGCTGGGTCGATGGGATGGGTCAGGTCAGAGCTCGGAGCTCTCCCTGCAGGAGCCTCCTTGGGAGCTCAGCGCCGCTGCACACGGAGCGCGTTTCCGTATGCTCGAACACCGGGACTGTGTTTTGTACAAATCATTATCAGTGTCTTGAAACACCAGTTAATAAGGGTGTGGGAACGAGGGTGTTACTAATGCCTGTCACTGCCTGCAGCCGTTGCTGTGGTGTGAGAGCTGGTGAGAAGCAGGAGAGAGACTGACTTGAGGAAACAATGCAATGCAATTGTCTGTTTCCCTTCTTATCTCATCTTTTCCTTTCTGATTTTAATGACAGAGCCAGTGGACAGGCTCTAGCCCTTGGAGTTATTTTGGATTGTCTGTAACAATTACTTTTTTTCTTTTTCCTTTCATTTCTTTCTGACTTCCAAATTTCTGCCATCGTGGCTCAGGAGCCACTGCTGAAAGGGCAGGACCTGTGGACTCTCCTGAGTATGTCCTTTATATTTGTTGATGGAACAGCCAGTTAACTGAGTGGTAAAACAAGGGCTTTGGGTTTGCTCTGCCACAGAATATGAAGTATATTAACTGTTTCAGTGCATTTTTTAAAAGAAGTGTATTAGGGTCACTTTTTCTCCCAAGTCTCCCAGCTGACTACATGAAATGTTACTTTGCCACCAGGACAGCATTTCTTTTGCTGTCATCCAATGCTGGGAGTTAGGCATGCTGCTTGGGTAGAAGGATACCTCGATGTATTTGGTTTATTGATTTTTGAAAAATACATGCTGCGAAATTAAATGAATAGTTAAATACTAAGCTGTTAGGAAGAAATGTCCCTTTAGTGTCTCTTAGATTAGAATTTATCAGGAAAAATGCTTCTAATTTTGAATTCAGAATACACCACAGACTAAAAAGGCAATTATTTTAAAATAGTTTTTTTCTTTACTTGTTGATCTAGTGTGAACAAATCTGTATTGAAAGTCCTAAAGGCAGAAGTCCTCAGCTTGGTTTATATATAGTGTAACACTGACTGTAAAAAGGGAAAGCGCCGTTCCCTTGCCAAGGGGCAGGCTGTAAACTCCAGGAGGTGAATCTTCAATGACCAGCTGCAGACTTATGAAATATGGTCAGTTATTTTTACTGTTATTTTTTTCTAAGCTTTTTACTGGGCCGAGGAATACCAGAGTATATGGATTACTTTATTTTGGCAGTCTGTTTTAGTGTCAGTGTCTTTGTCTTCCAATATAGATGATATTTGTCTGTCTTGTGCATTTTCGTCTTTGGTTCACCCTCTTTCCAAACAAGAAACTTGTTAATATTCTGCTTGGAAAGTCATATTCCAGAGTTCTTTGCTACAAAAGTTGGTCATGGAATGTCAATTTTACACATTCAATAAATATATTTTTCTCTTATGCTGATTGTTTCTTTTTCAACATTAGAAGGATCTCTAATTGTGAACTTCAAATAGGAATACAAGTGTGGCCAGCTTGTACAGTGAGAAAATGTTTAATTTCCAATTAAGTATTGGGGCAGCAGTGCCTTGTGGGCAAAAAGGCAAGAGGGAAGAAGAATTTGTCAGTGGTATTTGCTGGCTGGGTGATTATTAGCAATAGGAAATTCTGAAACTTAATTAGAGTTTCTGATCTGGAACAGCGTATTAGGTTTAATTATGTCTGGAAGTCTTAATGTTTTACACTTTTTCTTTTAATTAAAATGCATGAATGTAAGTAGAAAGGTTTTAGGTTTTACATTCTGGGAAGACCAAGAGCAAGAAATAACTACGTTGTCTGCATAATACTGTATTAAAAAAAATAAAAAGCAAACCCAAACAAACCAGTGGTAAAAGCTGAGGAAGCTGGAAGAAAGGTGAGCTTAAATACCTGACCTGTGAGACTTGAAATGAACTTTAATAGTGTACAAGGCTAGGCTTCTTGGCAGAACTCCAGCCAATAGCTGTGTGACCCAATATGTAGCAATTTATCCTAATTGGAGCTGTCATGGAGTCACACTGTGCTGTTGATTGTCCCATCTTTGATGTCAAACATGAGCATTGAAGATCCAATATGGAGAACATTTGGAATCGTACAGGTGTTATCCCTGAGTGTCCTGGGGAAATTCCAGTTGCTATTCAGCAATGATGAGCTCCAGGGACCTATGTATATGGGTGAAATGATTCCTCTGCTAGAGTTTTATAGCATAATAACAAGTTTAGCAGTGTTACAGAGTAAGATGCTGCGTGAGATAAAGCAGATGATATAAAGCACACAAATTAAAAGTGAAAATGAAGAAATAATATAGGGAAATGCAGACATACATTGATGAAAGTGCTATTTAGGTTACTCTGATTACTCTTGATAAGAAAATAGAGTAATAAAGATAATACACACTGCAGTATGAACTTAAGTGATCAGTCTCAGCATTCATTCTTACATTTTAATCTCTCCTGAAAGGAGTTTACCACTTCAGCATGACTGATGGTGGTGATAGATGCAGACCATTTCAGCAATTCTCTCTTTTGACAGCTCTACTCACTTACCTGTGGTGCTTAGATCACTGGGATAGATCTCCCTGGGGTTTGTTTTGTATCTTGGCAGATTTTCCCCCTCAAGTTATGCTTTTGTTTTATGTTGTGAGAGATTGTGTTTATTCTTCCTTGGAGTCTGGCTGAAAATGGCACAAATTCAGTAACTCCTCACATAAACCGGGTTCAGCTTGTTCTTTTTTCTATTTCTGACCTTGAAGTGGTAGAAGGTGTATGTTTAGGACAGGTCAGGACTTTCAGTTGCATGAAGATGCTAATACATCTTTTATTCACAAAAAAAAAAATCCAGAAACAGAGCATGAGGTGGGATGTAAGCATTATAGCTGCAGTAATATAGCTGATGGATTTGGGTAGGAAACTGAAGTGTGGAGGAGGAGAGCAAGTGTGAGCTATCAGGAGGTAATGAGGAATGGCTGATGTGCCTGTGGGTTTGCAAGGAGCTTTCTTCAGTTGTGGGAAGCTTGTGGAAGACAGCCATGCTGCTTCTGGAGCTCTGCACTATCATTTTCATATTGTCCCTCTCCCTGGAGTCATGAAATGCCATTCTTAATTCCAAGTATGTAACAATAGTTTCATATACTCCTGATAAAACTTGTGTTGGATTAAAAGTCTGTTTATTACAGGGGCATGTGGGAAGAGAATAAAGGCCAGAGAACAACAATGAGGTCCTCCTGAGAGCATGGAATTAAATGAGTAGTTTTACTCTGTTCAGGGTCTCTCTTTGGGTTTGGCTTGGACAGCAGCAGTCTGTGCATCTCTGGAGAGCAGGACAGACACATGGAAACAAAAGGTGGTTGTTTGGAAGTGCAGGTATTGTTTTGTAGATGACTGCTGAAAAACAAGTAGAGCCAATATTTATAAACCCCAAATTTTAGTGATAGTAACCTAAACTGTAACTTTAGGACCTTAATTGCTTCCTGTGTTGTCTTGGTTTAAATTGCAGTTGAATATCACAGTACAGCAAATAGCAGTCCAGGAGTTTGTGGGGAAGAAAGGTCAGAAACTCAGCTGAATTTTTGGCAGTTACATGTTCATAAGGTGCAATGGTTTCTACATCCTCGTGTTGCAGCAATCACCTAAAGAGTAAGGTCTTGCGGATCACCAAAATTTGACCTAGAATAAGTTGTTTAATGAGAGGCTTGCAATTGTTGAAAGTTTCTTCATGGATCTGGCCTTTGTTTTAGATTAATTCTTGTCATCTTTACCAGTGTGGAATGTCTTTGTATTGTGTATATCTAGCAGTTGTAAATGGAAAATAATTTATGTTTACGTTACTTAAAATAATTATGTTTCATGCACAAAAATTGGTAGAAAAGCTTACACGTGGTTGTGACAGCACCACCCACTGTAGTACAAAAGGTGTTTCTTTTTTTTAAACTGAATCACTGAATCCTACAATGATTTCAGTGGGTTAAAGCAAGGTTAAAACTGTGTCCTTGATAATGTCCATAACTCAAAGCTTTCTTGTAATAGTATCATATAGCTGGAGAAATTATTCCCATTTGTAGCATCTGAGTCTTGGACATGTTTATAGACTGTGCTTTGTCTCTTTCATTTTAGAAAGTCAGGTGAAGATAAAAAAGTACCTTATCTGAAGATGTTGTTAGCAAGTTAATTAGTGCAATCAACATAAAGATAGATCTGGCCAGACTTTTAGTGCAGGAATGTATCAATTTTATATTATTGTGGGGTTTTGTGTTGGGTTTTTTTCCCCTCTTGATAAGAGGTACTGCTCACTCTGTTTGTAGAACCATAGAATGGTTTGGGTTGGAAGGGACCTTAAAAGATCTGCAACCACCTGCCATGGGCAGGAACACCTTTCACTATCCCAAGTTGCTCATAGCTCTATCCAGCCTGGCCTTGAACACCTCCAGAGATGGAGTATCCACAGCTTCTCTGGGCAGCTTGTTCCAGTGCCTCACCCTTCTCAAAGTAAAAAATTTCTTCCTAATATCTCATCTAAATCCAAGCCATTTCCCCTTGTCCTGTCACTCCATGCTCTTGTGAGAAGTCTCTGCACATCTTTCTTGCAGGCTCTGTTCAGGTACTGGAGGCCACAGTTGGGTCACCCCAAAGCCTTCTCTTTTCCAGACTGGCCAATCCCAGTTCTCTCAGCTTTTCCTCACAGGAGAGGTGCTGCATTACCTTGGTGGCCTCCTCTGGACTCATCCAACAGCTCCATGTCCTTCCTGTGCTGGGGCCCAGAGCTGGGTGCAGCACTGCAGGTGGGGTCTCACCAGAGCAGAGGGGCAGAATCCCCTCCCTCTCTTGCTGCCCAAGGTGCTTTGGATGCAGCCCAGGACACGGGTGGCTTTCTGGGCTGCTATTACACATTCCTGGCTCTTGTCCAGCCTCTCAGCCACCAGCACCCCCAAATCCTTCTCTCAGGGCTGTTCTGGATCTGTTCATCCCAGCCTGGATTGATACCAAGGGCTAACCTGACCCAGGTAGGTGCAGCACCTGCACTTGGTCTTATTAAACCTCATGAGATTCCCATGGGCCCACTTCTTGAGCTTATCCACGTCCCTCTGGATAGCACCCCATCCCTCAGGTGTGTCACTGCACCCTCAGCTTGGTGTCATCTGCAAACTTGCTGAGGATGCACTCAATCTCTTCATTGTCAAAGGCTTTACAAAAGTCCAGATAAAAGACATCTGTAGCCCTTCTCCTGTGCACTGCATGTAGTCACCCCATCACAGAAAGCCACTGGGTTGGTCAGACAGGTTTGGTGCTTGGTGAAGCTGAGCTGGCTGTCTCAAATCACCTCCCTGTCCCCCATGTGTCTTAGCACAGCTTTTAGGAAGATCTGTTTCATGATCTTCCCAGTATAGAGGTGAGGTCAGCAGGTTGGTACTTCCTAGGTTCCTCCTTTCTACCCTTTTTGAAGACGCATATGGCGTTCCAGTCACTTGGAACTTCACCTGACTCCATGACCTTTCTATTATTATGGAGAGTAGCTTGGCAGCTACATCAGCCAATTCTCTCAGAACTCTGGGGGGCGTTTTCACTGGGTCGCACAGACTTCTGTACATTCCTCAGGTGCTCATGAACCTGATCTTTACTTAGAATGGGGGCACTTTGCTCCTGCAGTCCCCATCCTGCTGTCCATCCACTTGAAAGATGTGGAAACACAGGGTGCCACTGAGGAATGAGGCAAAACCGTTGTTGAGTACATCACCCTTCTCCTCATCAGGAACTTTGAAGTTGAGCTACTGTAGGAGCGGATGAGGGTTGGACGGTCGGGACAGATGGAGACAGAGATCTCTAAAGCCGAGTCCTGGAATTTGGAGTTTATTGCAAAGGGTGTGGGTGCAGGGCCCCTGCTTGGAGCTGCCAGCCACAGCTCGGAGCAGGCCCCAAGAGGAGAGAGAGAGAGAGGTAAGATAAGAAGAGAGGAGGAAGAGTGGGAAGAAGACAAAGANTCCATGACCTTTCTATTATTATGGAGAGTAGCTTGGCAGCTACATCAGCCAATTCTCTCAGAACTCTGGGGGGCGTTTTCACTGGGTCGCACAGACTTCTGTACATTCCTCAGGTGCTCATGAACCTGATCTTTACTTAGAATGGGGGCACTTTGCTCCTGCAGTCCCCATCCTGCTGTCCATCCACTTGAAAGATGTGGAAACACAGGGTGCCACTGAACAATGAGGCAAAACCGTTGTTGAGTACATCACTCTTCTCCTCATCAGGAACTTTGAAGTTGAGCTACTGCAGGAGTGGATGAGGGTTGGACGGTCGGGACAGATGGAGACAGAGATCTCTAAAGCCGAGTCCTGGAATTTGGAGTTTATTGCAAAGGGCGTGGGTGCAGGGGCCCTGCTTGGAGCTGCCAGCCACAGCTCAGAGCAGGCCCCAAGAGGAGAGAGAGAGAGAGGTAAGATAAGAAGAGAGGAGGAAGAGTGGGAAGAAGACAAAGAAAGAGAGAAAAGAGAGCGAGGTTCTCGTTACAACGCAATAAATCCTCTTCAGTGATGAATATTCTAATTCTCGTTAACTAATCTAATACAAGATACAAATCCTATAGTATTTACATATAGCCTATAAGAACCCATACATTACTATACTATGTTTACATTTTAAACCTTATAAACTACTCTTTGGACCCTTCTTACTAGGCTGGTAGGGTCTGCTCTGACCCTTGGGCTTGTCTGCAAGCAGAGGGTCTTGTCTAATCAAGAAGGGTATTGTTTAATCAAAAAGGGGATTACTTTCCACTTTTCTAGTTGTTCAGTAACTGAGACTTGGTATGTCAAAGCTTGCTTTCATTTCAATCTCACTTATAGTTTCCATATTCTCAAAATCTTTTGCCAGGCAATCATATTTATAAGGCTTTCCTGTTTCATCTTCCCCAACAAACTACCCCTTTTTCCTCCTGTTTTTGCAATACCTGTTTTGCTTAGTCATGGTTTTACATGTTAGTAGCTGTGTGTATTGTAGATGATAAATTCTAAATAATAGAAAATTTATTCACTTTCCCTATGAAGAGATTTTTGCCTTGAAATTGACTTAGGTATTACTGCATGCTGATACACACAAATTGGAAAGATAGATTTTTGACAGACAGCAGCACCTTTTGGTGGTGGTGAACTCTATATGGAATTGGAAAGGAAATGTAGACTTCTGTTGTCTATCAGCAGCATGACAATAATATTAAAAAGCGATCTCTGTCGACAAATTATGCTGTAGGAAGGAAAATTTGTACTCAATGGGCTCCCTTGTTATTGCAACTTCTGCTAAAATAAACAAGTACAGAGAGCATTGTTAGGAAAGCTTGAGGTGCTCCTGAAATGAGGCAGGAGCTTTCAACATCAAAGTGTGTTGCCTTGGTTTGGAGGTATGTTTGTTATAAGGCTTTCTAACAGCTTGGGAACTCGGCATTGGTAAAACATACTTGCTCAGCATCTGCTGCTTATGTTGCAGTAGCCTGCTTGGTTCCCAGCAGGTTTCAAAGGCATTCTGACATCCCTTACCCTGTGAACAGCTCTCATTGAGTCAAGTTCTTTATTGCAATTTTGGAATGATCAGGAAGCAAAGTCTGATGAGGTCTATGAAATTGTTGAAGCAGTCTCTAAATCCAGAATGCTTCCTGGGAATGTTGATGCTCCTGTGCACCAAAATGAATAGTGCTTATTTCAGCAATGTTAACTGGGCCAAAGCCACTGTGGGCCTCGTTCAGTTTTGGAATTCAGCAGAAGCCTTTGTGGTGAATTAGTCAGAACAGATCTGGGCATGTTGCAAGGTGTTGTTACTCAATTAGAGGGTAGTACTGAGAACTCAGTGGGTAGCATGGTAGGTCACCATTCAAAATACCAACAAGGCCTCAATAATCTTAACAATTTATGTATTAATGATGAATTATGGGGGGTTTGGGAGGACTTCCACCCTGAATTCTCCTTTAGGAAGAATTATATGGTTTTTTGGATGAATGTAATCATTGACTTTAAATACTGCAATAGCCTAAGAAGTCTTAGAAGCTGATTACAGGGAATTTTTCTATACAGCTGAGGCTTCTCATTTTGAATAGCATAGAAAGTGAGGTGGTGTTGGTCTGTGCTTTTGGTGAGAATGAGCTGCTACTGTGAACCAGCTCAGTGACAGGTGAGGTACCTTTTACTAGAGGCAAAGAAGGTTTAATATTGTACAAAAAATTAATGTAAGATCTCATTGAAGATACTGTATGTACTGCTGTCATGTTTGTTCCAGAAAGATGATTTTAAATGGGGAACATGTTCAGTGATGACTGTGAGGGTGTGTGCAGAAATGCAGAATCTATCTGATAAAAATGGATTAAAGAGAGTTGCTTTTTTTAGCGTTAGCAGTATGAAGCTTGTGAAGATTTCTTTGTACAAATCCAGTGAGAGATAAACATCAAGGGAGAAGAAGAAAAGTGGTAAAGGACACTGTAGTTACAAGAGCAAATGATACGGAATTTTAAAGAATATTGCAGCTTGAAAGTAAGAAGATTCCTGAGCATTTAAGGTGTAATAATGCCAGAATTTTTTAATGACTGATTCCATATACAGTTATTTAATAAAGAAATCTCAAAGGGGAAGAGCCCGGAGAAGGCAAAGTGCTGAGATGGACTGTGAGGATTTGGTGATTTCCTATGCTGCCACAGTTGTAGCTGTAGCAGCACTTCTGAGCAAAACTTGATGCAAGTTGTCTGTGTGTGAATGGAAGGAGGAGGATCAGCATTAAAAGTTTCCGTGGTGTTAATGAGAGATGTTTATAGGTAAGGTTTTAGTGCTTTAATACATCTGTGTGCCCCTGGAAGGGGAGTGGGACATCAGCGGTGTGAGGGGTGATGTCTGCTGACATCTGGCACCAGGCAGCTTCTCACAGGCACACCACATCCTCTGGCACCGTGGAGGAACACAACCAGCTGTGGTGAAGTACTTCTGGTGGGTGTCCTTGCCTGGTGGCAGGAGCTGGGGTGGTTTGGCTGTGGGAATGATCTGTCCCTGTCGATAGGCACCGTGGCTCAACCCACCCTTGCGCATACAAGTTCTCCATGACTCCATGGCATGTCATATTTTCTACTTGGTGACAAATCAGGCGTTGAAGTGATTGGTTGGCCAGACTAAGATAGTGCCAAGAATCTGTCAGACCATGACCATGATTCCAAAACACAGAGAACAGTTTTCTGACACTGATAAGTTATGATGTATTTACTAGATCAAGGTCTTTTACTAAGGAGGAGGTGCAAAGGAAGTGCTTTTTAGGTAAGCTGTTCTATTTCAGGGTGTTTAAAGGCATAATAAAGACCCGGTTTGCATTTCAATGAAAAGGATCAAAATCAGAAAATCTCTATGTGCGTTTAATTAGTGGATTATTGAATAAGAAATCCAACCTAGCAGTTAATGCACTGAGTCAAAAATGAGAGTGAGCCTATTTAGGGTAAGCAGTAAAGAACAGATAAGAACATTAATATCTTATTTCAGGCAGAAGCTAGAAGTTCAGAGATACAGAGTTTTGGTTTCATGGCACAAATAAGTGTGTGGGTGAGGGACCACAAGGACATATATAACAGAACTATGGCTCTCCTCTCAGGGTGTGCTCTACCTGTTAAGGTGTGATCGATGTGATGGTAGTTGTGGTTTGAGATGCTAATTCGTGCTGTTACAGTTTGGGTGTCTGTGCTACAGGATTTGCACATGGATCTCAGTATCCAAGTGGACAAACAAAAAAGCAAGGAAAAAAAATTATAAGAAAATGCTTATTGTACTCTTTCATTGAAAGAAAGCTTCAATGAGAAAAGCCTCACTTGTCTGGAGCTGGATAAAATCCAGCTTTTATATGCACCAGCCTTGAAAGAGAGAAATGAGGACAAGTGGCCTGTCTGAGAAGAGCTTAAAAACTCAACCAAACCAAGCCCCTACACCCTTCCTGTTTGTACCTGAAATACTAATTTAAGGTATGGATTAAATAGACGCTTCTCCACGAAGTTTATTTTGAACTACATAAAGAGAATCTAAAACCAAAATCCAGAATGACCTGAATGACAAAAAATTAAATTAATGTGAAAAAAGTTCCAATCTCACCAGTACATATACAAATGTTTAGAAATCTATACAGCTCAAGCCAGAGCAGTAAATAAAGATGAGCACCGCAGTCAGCTCTTGTATCATTTAAGCATCTGGTCTGCTGCATTCAATGCCAAATTTAGTTCATGTAAAATAGATGTTAATGAATGTCTGTTTTAAAAGAGGCTATAAAGTGAGTATCTGCTAAACAGAATGTTGCTGCGGCAGAGTGACAAGAAAAAAGATTTCAGAATTGTTGTACAGAAATTCTGAAAGCCAACAGTGTTTTCTGCAGCTGCAGTTGGGTTAACAAACGGGATTCCAGCATATTTTGGGGAAAAAACGTAGTCAATGCTCAGAAAAATGCGTGTTTGCTATTTAAGAGACTGGATAAGCCATATCTGCTAGTATAATTCCACTCACCCTTCTAAATACACAGTTTCTCTTCCAGAGCTCAAAGCAGGCAAACACAGTATCTATCTTTGAGTAAGATTTTCCTTTCTGCTTCACACAATGTGATGGCAGCTCCACCACAGACCTGGGCAGAAAGGATAAGAGTGCGTAGTGCCCTCAAGCAGATGGGCTGGCAAGCAGCAGAAAAAGCAGGGCTGAGGCAGGAATGGCAGGGAATTGGCCAAATATAATTGAAATTCTTCCTCTCCTCTCCGACCCCAGCCTCGAGCTGACCCCAACCCTGCAAAGCAGTCTCAGGTTGGGAACCTCCCTGCATTTTCTCCTTGGAGTATGAGAAAAAGCCTAAGTTAAGTTTCAGGTCTGGACTTGAGAAGAATACAAGCACCCTTTTTGCAGTATTGCTAGGAGTATTTGTGATAGGAATGGTTTCTACAGGTAAATTGTGGTTTTGTCGTTGCAGCATTTACAGGTTCCATGGTTTGTAATATTAACCTTGGGATCTTCCTCTTGTGTCTGAGCAAGGGGCTCATTGGAAGTTGTGTGGGAAACAGCAAATCCTGAGGGTTACCTACACACTGATAGCTTCCTGTATTTCCAGGTGTCATCTTCTCAAAAGATTCTAGCCTAGCCAAGGTGAGACAAACCGTGAATGCAAACTGTGAAAGTTCTTCAGACACCTGTTCAGTAAGGGCATCTTTCAAAAAATAATACAGACTCAGTGATTATACCCTCCGTTATTCCACTTACATTCCGTGAGAGCAAGATGGAAATTTGTATCCATTTGACTGACTGTTCTTCTGTGCAATTTCTCTACCACTTTGGTAAAGAAAATGTAGCTCCCTGAGAGACATCGGAGAAGCAAATTAGAAAGACCCTTGGAAAAAAATCAATTTTTGAAGCCCCTTTTAAATAACCTTATTGATCGTCTTGGTCAATACTTCTGCTGGGGAGATGATGCTTGTCCTGTGTATTCTGGTCATGGAGAGGAACTGAAGCATTTCATCAGTGCTCTGGCTACTTCCCAGTGACTCCTCTCATTTTCAGAGCAGCTGGTAACTTCAGTGGAAACACTGTTAAGATGATGTGTGCTAAATTTGTTGGAACTTCTTTAGTTAATGAATGTCTTGGAGATGCCCTTTCAGCCTTTCTTCAGCTCCTATCTCTTCCAGGACTGGGATCACTGCTGCTGCCAGGCTTTCAGTTCATTCTTCTGCTGACAGTATGATTGACTTGTTTGGGCAGCAGCTGTGTCCTGGAAGAAAGAAAATTTTTCTTTAAATGAGGAGAGCCCCTACTAGAAATCCTTAACTGTTGAAGTAAGGTCAGAGTGGAAGTAGCAGAAGAGGTTGTGAGTACAGATAGACCAGACTGGTTAGAAGTAGCTGAACTGTGGTTTGTGACTGCTTTCCTACTTTTAAAAGTTTATTGCACCATACCAGCCTACATCCATGCCACTTTGCTTTAGCCTCACTGAGCATTTTGTTCCATTTCACTAAAGTTCATCTTGCTGTGAGAGTTGGGAGGTTTTGTTTGTTTCAGTGTTAGGGACTAAGAATTTGCTGCTGTTTATTCCTCAGTTTTGTTCTTCTGAGGTGTATGTCTTTTCATGCTAAGACAACACCTGAGCAGTTCTAGGTATGCTCTGTGACCTCTTCTTCATGTGACTTTGTGTGCAACATGGCCCCTGGTTACTGACAGGTGTGTGGTATGTGCTGGGGCAGCAGGGCTGGTCTAGGTGTGACCTTAGAAGCCCTTAACAAGCAGAATTCTGTACAAGCCTTGTTTTCTTGTAATAGTTCTTGTCTAATTGCTCAATATCCCGACCCCCTTCCCCCCCACCAATTCTTCTAGGAGAGAATGAGCTGGATTGTAGATTTCTGTAGATAATATTTAGCCTTTCTCATTTCAGCTTAAACATTTTGGTATTCATGTCTCAATTCTGACTTATATTAGACATTAAATATCTGTCAAGGGTACCTGTGCTTGTCAAAACTGCAGCAGACTTTGGGGAAAAGCTGTGATGAATATTAGATATATATGATGTTAGTTTTATTGCAGAGCTGTACCACTCAAATTGCCACTCCTTACATCTGTGGCCATCATTAAACGTGCAAAAGGCCAAGCTGTAACTAAACAGTACTGTAACTGTGTTGGGAATGTGCCAGTGGCATAATTGGGGAAGACAACAGCATGTAATAGCCTTCTGGAGTTCAAATCATTATGCCTTAGGCTGATCAGCCAACTCCAATGCTTATTTGGGAGAGCAGTCATTGGGGTTTCAGTCCTTGGTACCTGATATGCTTTATTTTCACCAGACCTGCAGAATGTTCTTTTTCAGTTACTTGAAGTGCCTTTGCACTGATGGTTCATGGAGTTCATGTACATGTGACAATTTTGCTACAAAATATCTTGAAGAGCTGTAATCATTAGAGTGAATGATCAATTTGTATTAGAAGTAGTGGGACAGTATCTTTACTCTTAAATTTACATAAGAAGTCCTTTCACAATCTGTACAGTTAAGAATTATAATTCTTAAACTGAATCAGGACTGTGGGTTTACATTTGTTAAGGTTATCTTTCAGTCATCAGAATCTGTTTTCAGACTCTTATGTGCATTGTATGTGTAATGACACTGACTTTGGTGCCTTTTCTAATGATAACAGCTTTTTCTTTTAATTTCTGTACAGTTTTAGGTGTTGAAAGCTAGTTCTTCTCTTTATGGGATTCTTCTACCTTTTGAAGTCAGCAGACACTTCTCTTTTGATTTTTAAAATTTAAATATTAAAAGATGTGGCCAGAATTCCTGTGCAGCCAACAGTATTCCCTTTTTTGAGTGATTGGTTGTCAATGAGATTTACATCTAGAGGTGCTGTCATTTTTCTGTATGTTTTTTCAGGTTCTCACTTCCACGCTTTCACACATCCCAGCTATTTTGTTTCATTTACTTTCTTCTTTCTCTGCTCCTTTTTACTTTTTTTGTGTTTTTTTCGTGGAACTTTTGGAAGAGAAAGATAAAATGCATCTGTCCCTTCTCTTGCATGGCATTTGAGCAAAGCTCCAATTTTCCTGCTGGTGATTGTCCTTCCTCTTGGTGCCCAGCTGGCATTCCTTCACTCTGACACTCTTCAGAAATAGGTCAAGAGGTGTTATTCAGAGGGCCCTTGGCCACTTGTCCTTTGGTTCTGGGGTGCTTTATCCTCTCTCATCTCAGTGTGTGCTCACCAGGCAGATGCTCTCTTCCACCCCATCCATTTCCACACCTTTCAGTGATGATGGACCCTTTTCAGCAAGAGAAGGAAGGTGGAATCCGTGCCTTGCTACCAGCCAAGGACTTCCAAAATCCATTTATATAGAGGAGAATCCTTGATTTCTTTCTGTTCATTTGGATGTGTTCTTGCTTTTGTGTGCAATAACTCCCTATCTGCAAGACAAGCTAGCAGATTTTGTATTTAAGATAAAGGCTTGAATTGAATTTGCAGCTCACATGCTCTCATATTAAAATTACTTAGCTGCAGTTGTGATTTTAATATGAATTGGCAGCAGCTTTTACAGACAGGCTGAATTTCATAGAAATCTAACTTAAAATGCACAGAATGACAAAAATGCCTCTCTGGAAAGGCTCCTGCTGAGCTTGTAACAGTCTACAGGAAGACATCTATTTAAACAGAAGTAAAGAAATATCAGAAATAGCCTTAGGTTGTTCAGATCTTATTTTCAGCTTTATTAAGCTATTTTCAGCTTTATTAATGCTGTCTTTAATTTTTCCAGCATTTCCAACCCCCTTAATTTAGTTTGCACTGCATTTGGATCAGTTGGGACACTTGATGGTTCAGTATTTGCCTCTGCCTATTTAAAGCAAGGGAAACAACAGGATGGATTTTCAGTGTGTCAAAGAAACTGGAGTTCCTCCAAAGACTCTGATTATTCCAAATGGCAAATCTCAGAGGGTGACCAAGTGGAAACAAAAATTCTATGTTGGCTAGCTGTCCTGTGGACTTATTTTCTCACCCTGGAGACTTTTCAAACTGATTCTTCTACTGACATCTTGGCTTCAGGATTTCTTTCCCCTCAATATGGATATTCTCATGAAGATTGTTACCCAAAATTAATAGTAATAGAGGTAGAGCCTCTCTTCAGAAAAACAATCAAACAAACAAAAAAAACCCCAAAAGCCCTCTTCTTTACTGCAAGGAGTTAAGAGAGTTCCTGATGTGGTGGCAGTGCTGTTAGAAACCAGTTGAGATCACATTCAGCTTTCCTTACATCACTAAGCATCTTTACATTTTTTTCTTGGAGACTCAAACACCCAGGGGTTAGGACAGTAGAGAAGGCAACCTCTCTGAACCTGACCTGCATGATCTTACTCAGCACGTAATCAAGGTGCTCATATGTTAGATTTATGCTTCATTAGATCTTTATGGCCTGGTTTTCTGTTGTCATTGTGGTGGTGGGGTGGGGATGTTTTTGGTTTTTTTTTAGGGAAGTATTTGCAGTAATAAGCAAATGTAAAACATGAACTTTTTTGCAACACTCTTCTAACAAAACTGGGTACGTTTAGTATTGTTTAAGGTCACCTTATCAGTTGTTCCTGCCCTCTGCTCCAACATAGTGGCAGCACCAAATTGTAGTTATTAATGTAAAGCAATGCTTGCTGCAGGCTTGTTTGGCAGGTACAGGTTACTGAAGCACCAAAGTTCAATATATGAATTTTATATGCTAGAGAATAGACTAAGGTGTTTCAGCCTGGAAAAACTACTTCTATTTATCTTTGTGTTAAAAATTATTTGGGGGCTGTTATGTTAATTCCCTGTGAAGTTTTGCTCTTTCATAAGTGAACAGTATCGTTTCCCCTCAATATTTTGACTGTTTAATGTTCCCAGAGGGTACCTTGTTTGTATTTGTCTTGCTCCTGGTCTGTCACAACGTTTTCAGTTTGACTCAGATTTCTTACAAGTTTGCACATGGCAAATCTTGTAATCTCATTTGGTTCACCAAACTTCGTACACAGCTCGGAGAAACATTCCCATTTCACTGAAATACCTCCTCAGTGGCATAATAGAGGTAGATCTAAATGCCTCTAAAATCTGAGTCACTGTAGAAGTTATATTGTGACACTGGATTTGTTGATTTATTCAACATAACAAAATACAATAGGTGAATTACCTAGGCTGAATTCCCTTGAGTATTTAACTGATATAGAAGTATCTTATTCCTTTATGTGTCTTTTGGAAACAACAAAAATCAATTCTTTCTTAAGTATCTTCATTCAGCTTCTTAATGTCTTAAATGTGTATTTAAATACCCTGATACTGGTCAATTGAGTAAATGGGGTTGTGGACCCTGAAAAAGCAGAGCTTTTTCATGGCAATGGCAACATCCCAGTATTACTTTTATCTGACACTCCACTGTAAGAAATGCAGTCTTTATCTTGCCCTATAGCTTTTGATGTTCTGCCAACCCCCTGGAGCTTGAGAATTACTGTGCTGGCTAATGTGCCATATAGACCACGATTTAAAAAGTTTATTTTAGATGGATGTAATAGTCTGTGGCAGTACACAACAGGCAGGGCAGTCTGAGGAGTCTTTCTCTGTTGCTGACTCTAACTATTTGATGGTTAAATAGATGACTTCAGACTCTGGATTACGTTCCAGAAGTACAAGCCTGTCAGGCTGTGCACTCCTGTGCAGCAGATTTCTCTCTGTACAGGTTTGGTGCTGCTGCCCATTACTTTCTTCAAGCCCATTTGGTTGCTGTGCAATTATCAGATTTCTGGTCTGATAATAAAATCAGTTCCTGAAATGTTGATGTGTCGGCTGCAGTGCACAAGAGTGATAGTAATTTTAACTAGAAGATTGCTTTCTGTCCAGTATATATTTTTATTTCAAGTTTTTTGTTTATACAGCAACAGGATATACTACTCCAGTGCTACCCAGCAGCAGTAGTTTTGTTTGCTATTAATGACAGATTATGTACTCTGTAAGAGACTGATTCTCTTTTTGCTATGCACTATTATTCATAGTGTAGAACACACCTTGTAATTTTACTGGGAGATTTTTTTGGAAAAAAAGAAGAAAACAGTGATGACATAACAGTAATGTGCATAAAGTTTCACAGAGCTGTTCAGAGAGAACCTTTTCCCCATTATTTGACTTGTTTTGTCAGTGTACATTGGAAATGACCACTTGGTGCTGCTCAGTGAAAACATATACTTTTTCTAAAAGCAAAATCTTACTTAAAAAGTGTCTTTAAACAGAAATTACTTCTGTATGTAGCCACTTGTGTTAGAACACTTAAAGTTTAAGATCTCAGGAGTGTTTTTTTCCACTGGAATGGAGAGGAAAATATTGGAAAAGTTCCTTTAGTCTGCTGGAATTTGTATTAGTGAAACAATACATTAATGAAGTACTTGTAGTGCTTTGCTTTTATTTCCTACCTGTTTTAATTAGGCATATTTTCAACTTCACACTTGTGTAATTGGAAACAGAATCACAGAACGGACAGGATTGAAAGGGACCACAGTGGGTTACCTATTCCAACCTCCCTGCTCAAGCAGGGTCATCCCAGAGCAAATGGCACAGGATTACAACCAGGCAGTGCTTGAATATCTCCAGTGAGGGAGACTCCACACCCTCTCTGGGCAACCTGTTCCAATATACAGTCTCCAATGTACAATGCACAGTAAAGTTCTTCCTCATATTCAGGTGGAACTTCCCATGCATCAGTTTCTGCCCATTGCCTCTCATCTCATTGCCTGGCACCACTGAGCAGATGGAGCCTGGTCCATCCTCTGACCCTCCCTGCAGATACTGGCAGACATTGGCAGGTTCCCCTCTTAGTCATCTCTTCTGGAGGCTGAACAGGCCTGGCTCCCTCAGCCTTTCCTCCTGAGGGAGATGCTCCATCCCTTCATCATCTCTGTTCCCGTCCACTGGACCCGCTCCAGGAGCTCTGTGTCTGTGCTGTGCTGAGGAGCCCAGAACAGGACACAGCACTCCAGATGTGCCTCACCAGGGCTGAGTAGGGGGGCAGGATCACCAACCTCAACCTGCTGGCAGTGCTCTCCCTAAAGCACCCCAGGATCCCATTGCCCTTTTTGGCCACAGGGCACTGCTGGCTCTTGGACAGTTTGTTGTCTGTTGGGATGCTCAGGTCCTTCTCCACAGAGCTGCTATCCAGCAGATCAGATGAATATCTTTGAAATAAACACTAATGTTTTCAAAGTAAGCAAAATTGTTGTAGCTGATGTATGTCTCTCCACACTACACACACATATATATAGATATATCTCATTCTTGGCTTGAGTAGCAGGCTTTGGTGTTAAACAAACTGTCATGTAGAATTATGCTTAGCATATGCTGATTTCCAGTAAGGCACATGAAGACTAGGAACTGCATGAGAGAATATACTACAGTGTATTATATTTCTGATTGTTTCATTGAATCAGGGCATGGCATTGCTTTATTTCTTGTACCTGATGAGTGACATTTTCATATGAAAATGAATATCAAAACAATGTGCCATTGCATTGCAAATTACATTCTCATTTACTATAGTTTACACTTGATAGATAAAATAAACGCAGCCTGAAGCAGTTTCCTTTCCAGTCCAGCTCCTGGTTGCTCGTGGTGCTGAAATATTTGAGATGCCTTTGCATCAACACTTCAATCTAATAGTTTTAATTTGGTCTTCAGATATTTTCTCTGTAGCTGTCTATGCTTCAACCTGAGTATTGCAGAAAAGTTAATTATCACTGAAGTCATTCCTCTGATTTGTGACTTTATTTCAAAGAACACACACTTTGTGGAGCTCCTTCACTTGTTCTTTTAAGAGGATACTTGCAGATTCAAGTAATACATTTTTGGAGACTGTTTTTGGAAGATTTAGTAAAACCACTCACAGATCCAGTAAGTAAGCTGCATTGGAGAGCAGGACTGCAGGGGTTAAAATTGTTTGTGTTCTATGAAGTCAGGTGCTCATCACCTGCCATAGCTGCTGTTACCAAATTGCAGAACGTCTCAGTATGAGGATGTTGAGAACAGAAACATGCATGTACAGATATTCAGAAATACCTCACTCTCTGGCCAAAGCCAGTCACAGCAGACAACTGAAAAAAGCTAACAATCAAACAAATCTTACCTAATTTCATATCACAACTTAGGGAGGAATTTCCACAAATCAGGTCATATAACTGTCCCTTTGTCTTCTTCCAGACCACTTCTTGGGCCTTATTGTTTGTAGGATGTCTGCAGGATCTGTGCAGTGGTATGACTGCTGTGTGGCTCTGGTTTTCCCTGAATTAATTAGAGGATATTGCAATTATGTTTCTCCATCCTAAGATTTTTCAGTGCAAGGCAAAATCTAATTTTTTTGACAGGATACAATTAAATGGGATATTAACCTTGGTTTGGGAAGAGGTCTAGCCTCTGACAAGCTAAAGACTGAATTTTATTTTGTGGAAAATTTCTTGATATTGCACTTTTAAAAAAATATTTATTTTAGTAATTTCTTATCTATAAACAGTCTTGTAATTCTTATGGACTTGAGAATGCATAGCTGGGACACTTTGTGTGCATACTCACAAAATGTATGCAAGAATATATATGGCATGCATGTGATCAAATCTCTTAAGAGCAGTCAGAACTAAATTTGTTGTTATTCAGGGAAGCAGGATGTTAGGAGCAAGTAGAAGTGTGTGCCACAACAACAAAGATAAATGCCATAGCTTCGCTAGTTCCCTACACAGCATTTATGGATATGAAGCAGTTTAGTCATGATATCAGGGAATGGATACATCTGTTAAGAGAAATGCATTTTATGCACTATAAAACTAAATGTTGCATTGCCAAGATATATAGGAAGCATTCCTATAGTCTGTTTTTGCAAAATAAACATTGTAACGAGATACCCTAAGAAGGTGGAACTGGAAATCTGTTTTGAAATCATATTCCATTAGGAGCACACACTGTACTTTATGGAAGGATTACAGCTGTCTTTTATGGTGCTTTATTTTTTCTACACTGAGACTGAACTGTGTACTGTTAGCAGACTAATGCATAAGAAAGGTATTTCAAATTGATGTTGAACTATATCATCCTAAATGAATCCAAAGTACTAAAAAAATCTAGGCAGCATCTGTCCCCTGGTACTCCTGAAGCACCATTATCAGTTTGGGAGGCAAACAAACACTAGTTGGAGTATTTTGCATGTATTGGGAAAGAAAATTTTGGCCAGACACTCCAGGCTTTGAATACTGTGCTTCTGGAAAGTTCCAGCACCTCTGATAGAATCATAAAATGGTTAAAGTTGGAAAAGACTTACAAGATCCTTGAGTCCAACTGTTAGCCCAGCACTGACCATCCCATCACTAAACCATGTCCCCAGGTACCACATCCACATGTCCTTTAGGTCCCTTCAGGGGTGATGACTGCACCACTGCCCTGGAGGGGCAGTTTTTCCCTTTATATCCAATGTAAAGGCATGCTCGAGCTAGTTGTAGGGATTTCTCATAACTTCAGTTTTTTGAAGCACAAGACATTGTGCTGGAGCCTTGATGAAAAAACAGAGTGCCCTGATGCAGAATCATTGAAGTCAGATTGGTGACCAAGGTGTCACTGCTCTGTAAAAAGCAACCAAGGATCTCTATATACTTTTCCAATGCTGGTTTGCAGTTTCCTGACATGTTGCTACTCAGTTCTCTACAGAAAATGCAAATCGAGACAGGGAATAGGTGGCAAAATCAAGTCAACATTATGCATGTTTTCTAGATACCAGCTGAAATATTTGCATGATTATGTGTGCATGCAAAGACACAAGTCAGCAGTATGGTCTTTTAAGCAGTGACAGTGATGTACTCCTTGGAGTCTTGTAGCTCCAAGAATTTAGAGGGTAAATTCGTAGGCACTGTGTAAATTGGTATAGATTACTAATTGACAGTAGCAGAGAGGGTGGCCCCTTGAGTTTCTGAAATGCTCTTGGCTCATTCAAAGATTATACACACAAAGATTATATTTGCTTTTCTGCTCTTACTTGTTAAGTGCATTCTTTATTAAATTATATTTCTGTAGTTACCTCTGTTCTGTAGAAGTGCCTGGCAGGTTCAGGCTCTTAATGCATCTTCCTCACTGGGGGGTTGTAAGGTTTAATTGTTCATAATGTATAAAGGCTTGAGATGAAAGGATTTATTTAAAAGCAACATATTATGATGATTATAAAGCTGATGGTGATGTGTATAACACCTGCTGTCACACCAGCTTGAACAAAAGCAATCTCTGCTTTTAGACTGAGGTTTCTCTAGGATAGTGAGAACAATGTCATTTTCAGGGCTTCTTTTTTTCCCTATTGAAAAAATCTGATGTCTCTTTGGGAAGGCAAAATATTGAAGTTTGGTCTCTTTTCTAATGGATAAAACTAATTTGGTAAGATTATATCAGGTAAATCCTGGTATTGAGATGAACATGACTTTTGCTACTGAGAAAATTAAAATAATTGGTAAAAGTATACGTTTTTATTTTTTGAGAAGACTCTGCTGTTGTAATATTTTAGCTACTGAAAAGGTTTATCATTTGAAGTGTAGATAAGAACTGAGATTAATTGCCTCCAGTTAATAGTTATTTGCAGTCTCTTTTTGATCCATCAACTGCAAAACTCAGAAGAGTGTAGGAGTGCAAAAGTTACCCAGACCTACATGAGAGAATTCATTACTTAGTGTGATACATTTTAGCACCGTGTTTGAATCTCTCTTCTTGCACCTCTCCAAACCCCTTCTCATTGTTTTCTTTGTTATTCTTTGTTTGCCTTATATAAACTTGATCTGGACTGAGACGGAATGCCCTGGAGCTTTGCTTATGAGATCCAGGGCTTTTCATCTCTTGATTGCCTTCTTGGCAGCATCTTTAGTGAATTCAGACCTCTATCTGTTAGAGACTGCAAGGTAAGGTGGATTCTGTAAATTGAGATTAACTGTTAATTCTGTTCCTTAATGGGGCAATGTCTGTATCTAACATGGCATCTCTCCTGATAAGGAGTGAGGGCTGGAAGGTATTGTGGGGGAGCTCTGAAAGTTTCACCTACTGAAGTCCTTCCTGTTGTGTAAGCAGAGGACTCTCATCTCTGGGACTGACAATTCCAGTCCTTCTGGTGTTGGTCAATACAATGTGATCTAGTTTTGATAAAGCAAATTTTTTTTTTGAGTGGAGTGTCTTGGCAGAATGAGTGAGATTTGAAAGGTGATGAAAAAGCCCATCAGAAAATGTTTTCAGAGACACCACTGTAGCTGTTACTTGCAGCATAAGTATGATATTAAGACAATGAGAGAGAACACCTGAATTTTCTAGTGCTTGTTTAAAAAGAAGCACCTCAAGGTCTCGTAATATCTTTGTAAATGATTTGTAAATTACTTGCCTTTACACATGCCTGATCCAGACCTGGAAGTCCCATTGCCCTTTTATTTCCCATTTTCATCTAATTCTTCCCACTAATGTCACCTTCAGATAGTTAAATGTTATCAATAATTCCTTGGTTTGCTATTGAGTATTTTGTGCAGCTATCAAAACAAGGGATTTTTTTTTTTCAGATTCAGTTATGTTTGCAATAAGGTATGAGCAACCTTAAAAAAATATTGCTGAATTTGAGACTTTAGAGGCTATGATTGCACACAGTCAACATCCTCACTTCCAGCCGTGACTGAAAATGCTTTCTTAAAGTTTCTCTACAATTTCAAAAGATAGTGTTTCTCATGTAGAGAATTACCTCAATACAATGTTTTATTAACATTGTAGGCATTTTTGTTACAGCTTATTGAACATCCCAGTGTTTTTCATAACACACAGTTATTTGAGAGTTCTTGGATAGATTTTTTATTTAGCAATATAGAGTAAATCTCTCACACTGAGGCAGAATGTTTCTCATTGGTAACCAGGCTTGTGTTTTATTGGTGAGGATGCCTGTCAGTGCTGCAGGGCAAGGCAAGGGGAGTGAATTAAAAGTGCATACCTGTTACATTAGGGGTAATCCAGCTGTTCTTCTGCTGAATGTGTCTGCAGAGTATGCTTGTATGGATTGGAACACTGAGATGAGAGATCTGTAATATGGATGTTGCTGGGAAATTATTTTTATGATATCTGAATATTCCATATACTGTACTACAGCCAAGCAGAGCTCAGATTCCATTGCCATTCCAATTGCTATTATTTAATTCAGTTTTTTCTTCAGTGAGTTCAATGAAATTTGAAGTAAGGTCTTTACAAAGTTGTGGTAATAGATCAGGCAAGAGAAAATGCTTGTGTTGTGCTTCTGGAACATGCTTCTTTATCCTTAACTTGGGATTGATAGAGCATTACTGATTTCTAAAGAAACTGTAATGTTTGTAAATATGAATTATTCTGCACCCGTTTGTTAAAACAAATACTGAATATAATAAGCACATTTATGTGATGCAAAGAAAAACTGCAGTAGTACCATGTGTCATGTCATTTCTCAAAGTAAATTTCAGTTTGGTTTTGCAGTTTAAACTGTTGACTTGAATTTTGAAAGATGATATAGGGTTGGTTTGTGGAAGAAGCATTCTGCCCTGTTTTGTCATGCTTATTATTAGGTTACTAGAGAGACAGCTGCAGTTGGCTTAAAATGGTGCACTAAAAATATTGAAGAGTCTAGCCTTGGGGAAGCAGAGCAGTAAAATGGCAACAAGAATATTCATTTAGTACAGAATTATCTGGGGATGTGAGAGATGCTTTCAAAAGCATAATATATCACAGGACAATTTTTATTTTATTGCTTTTGTCCCTTACTGCTTCTATTGATCTTTTTCAGATATATTTTTCAAAATTGTCACATATCTGTCTTCAGAGCCATAAAATAAGGTTGACATTAATAAGGGTTTCATATATGTCATTTTACCAAGAGAGCAGAAGGGACAGATTCTGTCTGTTCAATATGCCTTCTGAATTAATTTAATTAAATATAGCTTGTGTGTTCATTAGAAAAGATTTTAGGTGAAAACTTATTAATCAGTGTGCGTGACTTACACATTCAAAAGTAAGCTCCATTAATGGGGTGGTACAAAGGAAATTATTAGTATTTATCACTGTGATTCATTGTACTAATTTTCTGGAGTTTAGGTTTCATTTTTCAAAATAATTCAGCATTTCCAGCCAAAGAGCACTTGAGCCCACACTGAAAGCATCTGGATGAATGGCCTGCTGCCTGCCTACAAATGGCTACAGCTTGATTACATATCAGTCAGGCAAAACACCAAGCAACAAGAGAATTTAGCATCATACAACAGTAAAGAAAGGGCTCAGAGCCTTCAGAGAGATATGCTTAGCTTTCCAAATTCACCTAAATCTTAATTCTGCAAGTGCTGCCTGACAGAGCACTGGGAACCTGGGAAGATTCACTGTTGTATCAGCTGAAGTAGCCTGCTGACAAACTCTAAAATGTTAGTTTGCCACTTCAATAAATATTATGTAGCATGCAAATACATACATAGATACACAAACTGACACACAGTACATGTGTATGCCTATTATATTTGGCATGATTTCTTCCTGATGTATTTTTTATTCTTCACCATCCTGCTAGGAAGTTTTCTATTTTGCCCTTTTTTCTCTTTCACTGTGTATTGGCTGCCAAATTTGAAGGAATTCCTTCATGCTTTTCTGAGTACTTTGAAAAACCCTCATCTCCTTACTTAAATTCTGAGTTAATTGATCTTTATTCAGATTTAGTTCTCATACACTTACACATTTTGTACTGCCAGGATTTGGAATTTTGACTACACTAGGCAGCAGTTATCGTAATTACATTTGCAAAGTATCTTTTGTATGTGAAATTTTTAGAAAAATAATTCAGGAATAATGGCTTTACAATCAACTGATAGAAAACCTGAAATTGATAGGCTCTTCCCAAACTGAATAACCCTCCTACATACTGCACATAAAATCTGAAGCATAAATTGGGTTTCAAGCCCCTCACAAAAGTGAGAGCTGCCCAGCTGAGGTTTTATCTTCCACTCTCAGGTGTGTTTGCATCCTGACTGCCAGACTGACCCACACTCCCTTTCTTGCTTCAACATGTTGGAAGAAAATTTTCCAGGATGGTTCTTTTGCCCAAAGTTCATTCTTGCCAGATTTGTCCTTCTCTGACTCCAGCCAGCTGTAAAAGGTCTCCAGTGGCATTTGACAGACTGTGTGTGAAATAAGTCTCACTCTGTGTCCAATGGATGTAGTTCACTGAACCAAAAAGAGTTTTGTGCTTTTATAGATGATAGTGTCACACTTGAGTACAGAGAAAAAGAGCAGAGCCCCTACTGCTCCCTTGTTTTGTTGTGTGCTTTCTTTTCACTTTCTCAGCTGTCCTCTAAACTCACCTGGGCAACTGGTATCATCTGATTATTCTGGTATTTGGCTTGCATAGTTGGATTGTCACCAACTGCACCCCTGTGTGTACTTGTGTGAGTAAATCCAATCAGCTAATGAAATCGTGTCCTTCCTTCAACTGATTATCAAATTCCCTGTATGTTACACTAGCCCATCTCTCTTCCAATGCTGCGTGTTTTTGTTTGCCCAGGTGTTCTGTATATGACCCCCTCATTGCCTTTCCTGAATGTCCATTTTTTAACTTCACAGGCATTTAGTA
Organism: Irena cyanogastra; assembly: GCA_013397155.1. NCBI lineage: Eukaryota > Metazoa > Chordata > Aves > Passeriformes > Irenidae > Irena > Irena cyanogastra. The sequence continues at coordinate 237,900 of VWZV01014406.1, read as the reverse complement.
TATCAAAAAATAATATATATGATTTATTTGGGAAGGCGACCTTTGTATCTCTTCAGAGTCAAGTAACATTCCTTTAAATTTGTAGGGTAGTTATTTGCTTTTAGTTATTTATTTTCTTTTACTAAAACAATTTTATATATTCAAATAGAAATGTTTTGTAATATCTACTGGATTACCCTTGAAAGTGAGAGGTATTTGCTTGACTTGAGGGTTCCATGCTGCAGCATCTGCTTTCCTGTGGTAGCCCAGTGAGGAAGTGTACTGTGCTGCCATACAAAAACCAGAATAGTGCAGCTTGTGCATGTCCGAGGATGTGCATCAGAAATAAAACTCATTCTCTGCAGAGAAATTACATCTATTTAGGAAAGATCTTTATATAATAAAGGCTTTTATTTTGGAGGAAGAAATCTGTTGGCATTAGAGAGATCTCTTGACTTTGGCAGAAGCTTCTTGAAATCAATAGATTGTTTCTGTTACATACAGAATACTGAATAAGTCTCTAAACAATAGAAGTTTACTTGTGTAGACTTTACCCTAATGGCATCTTCACGTAATTTTCCTGATAAAACCTTTATGGTAGATTCAGTAACCCCTCTCCTTTTTATCAAGGTTGCCAGCCTGCAAATAATTTCAGAGACAGGATCTGTTTGTGGAACTACATTAGCAATATTTGATCCAGCCATGATTTGTCTTTCTTGTGTTAATTTTGAGTAGGAGAGAGTCTGCAATCAACTTTTATAACTGCTGGTTCTGGTAATTCCAGTACCCTCAGATTGACTTCTGATTTTGAGGGGTCCAAACCACAGTGGAAATCTATATCCCAGAGCCCATATGACATATAACAAACCATAAGCCTCAAAGCAAGTAGTTTCAGGAGGCCATGGGTACTCCAGTTGGTTTCCTGCTCAGTTACTGAGCAGCTCCCTGTTGGGTCCTCTTATCCATAAGGCACAGGTACAGAGAGGATGTAAGGATTTTACTTAATTTCTTCTTCTAATGCTGTAAAGGAAAAATCTCATTATTGGAAATGAATTAATTTTGAGAAAATGTGTTAAAAGGCTGCAGCCAGAGGCAGGACTATTAGAGAAAAGAGTTCAAATAAATTAAGTTTGGTAAAATTGCTAGCAACTGGAACTGTATATTGCAATGTAATTGAAACCTATTATTAGAGGTATTGAGCATTTTTATTATTTAGAGTAGTGCTATCAGTACTGCATTTTAGTACTGTGAGCTCTTTTTTAGCAGTTAAGGACAGTAGCCTTTAGTCTGATTTTTTTAACTGTGTTCTGAGGTTCGTGGGTTTGATGTTCTATTTCCTGCAAGCCTCTACAATGCAGGGATGAGAGGGTTTGTACAAGAACCATCTGGGAAACATTAGGATAGTGCTGGCACTCTTCCTTGGGGTTTTCTCCTCTTGCATATAAATGTAAGAATGAACCACATCCCGTAAATCCACAAAGCCTGAGTGACAGAGACAAGCACAGCTAGTCTGTGTTGTGTAGGATCTTTCAGCATCTACAAAAATTGAAAAGGAGAGTTGTATTCTTTCCTCCTGCAGCCATTTCTCAGCTTCTTCCTCAGCTTTGTCCTCCAACATCTGTAAAACAAGCTGGGTAGTACAAAGCCCTTTCTCACAGCAGCCTGTAGTGCAAAAGTTCCTTAGGGTGTCCCTTAGGAGCAAGTATTTTGGTTATGTTCTTTTTTCCCTGTAAGCTGCTAAGGTGGGAGATATAAAGGAAAGTAACATCTGGAATTACTTGACAAGTAATTGCTAGGATATTTGAATGTGCATATAGGAGGTATCATTGTAGGAAGGAATAGAAAGACAGAGTTTTGGCCCATGATGGGCATCCCAGACTTTCTCCCAGTTGTGAACGTGCCTGTGGATGTCAGTCTGGCTGCTCCACTGGCAGAACATACAAGTTTTAAGGGGAACCTCTTACAAGACCAGCCCTGTCACATAATCTTTCCCTGCTAGATACCTTTTGAAGGGAACAGAAGAACGTGCCACCTCACTCTGCTGACCTCCTGACAGGATTTATTGTAAGAAGCAGATATTTCACAGTACTAAGTTGGTAGTATCCATTATGGTGGCAAAGGAAGTGCATGAGAACTCAAGCTGAAGCCTCCTTACCTACCTATCCCTGTCAGCACTGATAACTTCCAGTGGACATGCATGATTGTTAGAGACAATAAACGTCATCTTTTTTTCCCCTTTATGAATTGTTTCAAGAGCCCCATGTGGTTCTTTCCCAGTGTAATATGGGATATGTTAAGAATGAGCTATGTGCTTTTTTTGCCATTTCTTTATTTTTCCTTTATATTTGCTCTGTCACAAATTCTGCTTCTTTTGATGTTGTGGAGAAATGTATTACTACTTCACAGAAGTCTCTGTTTACTCACAATTTCAAACCAGAAAACATGCAGATGTAGAATTTAACTTAACACTTTTCTGGGAACTAGAAAAGAGAGTAGAGATGAGTAAACATGCATTCAAGAGCTCTGGAAGGATTTTTTTTTGAGTCTCATCATGGTTTTTGTATACTTTGAGTTGTATTTCTTACCAGTACTTTCAGCTTTCTGCACAGTTATACTTTCTTACAAATATTTATATGCAAAAAACACCCCAAACTACTCTTAAACAATATTTCTCTTCTTCTCATTCAGAAATTGGCTGGTTGCAAAATAGATATATTTTAGAAGATTCCCATATGGAATGTGTGCATTGATGGGGAGGAAGTGTGACTGTGCTTTCTCCACACCACTGCCTTGCTCCAGGGGCGCTTGTAACATTCTACTGTGATCTTGTCTAAAACACTTCAGCATTCTTCTCCTCCATAAAACAGTATGGCATGCTATGAATTATAGATTTACAGTAAGGCAGACGTGTCTATCAGGTCAGTCACGAGATACAATGATGTGGTTTTTTTCCTCTAAGTGATTAACAATTGCAAAAGGTTCTTTTTAATGCGTAGAACTATATTCACTTTATTTTTCTTTTTAGTGTAGTGGAAAATAAATCTTAAACATTTCTTCTGTTATCTAGCACTTTAAGCCTTTTCATAGCATTTGTAACATCTCTTTGCCAACACTCCATCTGTGATTTTAGCTTGCAGGAAACACTTTGCAAATCTGTTATTAGTTTAGATGCAGAGAGCTGCTGTTTAAATATTAATTGTAACTTCTCTCATAAGTGCAGTCAAACCCACTCAGTCACTTGTGAAGTTCAATAAATGTTGAGGGGGAGGGAGTGTGTAAGGGTAGGGCCTGCTCTTAGCTGTAGCAAGGGTCTTTCTCAGGTTACCAGTGCAAAGTAGAGAAGTGTCCTGATGCCCTTTGCCTCTCCTCTCCTCTCCTCTCCTCAAAAAGTAATAAAAAGAGCAAACAGTGAGCAGCCTTCTTGCACACTCAGTGGACTTTCTGCCAGACTGGCTGTGAGCAGGAGGAACATCACACAGTGCTGGCAGGAAAAGATGAGAGCCATCAGCTGTTTGAAATCCTAGTTATTGGGCACATACACTTCTGAAGAACTTCAGCTCCATCAAAAATCACGTCTCAGTAGAGGCATTTATATTAGGATTGAGCCCTTCTCATATTTTTAATCGTGATCCTTACCCTATTTCATTTCTTAATTCCACAAAACATACTTTACCCTTTACAATAAAAATTTTAAAAGCAAAATATTATGTGTTTACAGACATTTCAGTGAAGTATTTGACAAAAGTGAGGAACACAGTATTTAACACCATCCAACCTGCCTGTTTCCTGTGGTGAGCAGAGCATTATAGTTGTCATATGTGTATTCAATGTAATGGAAAGATGATCAGCCCCATTAAAACCATATGATGTTTTTTTTTCCTCTCTTCTTCTTCCAGATGGTTACTAATCTTTTATTGGTGAAGTGGTTTGCCCACAGTGTAATCTGAAATTTTCCTCTTGTTGTTTTAGTGAGTTACTTCTCTTTGTGTTTGCAGGTGGACTGAATTTTAATATGCTAAATTCTGTTAATTGCTTAGAATGTAGATGTTTTTCTTATTATCCTACGAATACATATTTTAAAAGATCAAGTATTACCCACATATTCCTTTTGTCTTGCAGCATTCTGTGAAGAAGGGTGCAGATATGGTGGAACTTGTGTAGCTCCCAACAAATGTCTCTGCCCTTCTGGATTCACTGGAAGTCATTGTGAGAAAGGTAAGGCTTTACTAGAAAACACCTTCTTTGGTAATGAGAAGTATGGTATGTGGAAGAAGTAATTCCTTTCTATTCTTTCATTCTGCTTGATGTTTTCTCTCCAGTGAAGATACGACTGTTCCGTTTCTGCCTTTTCTGCACTGAAAGTTTGTCTTGTCTGAAACCTTCCATGCTGAATTTTTTCAGGGATGTATCTGCTTTTGCTTCCAGCATGCACTTTTAGTTAATTAGAAGGGACATCAAATGAAAAATATTTGCTCCATCAGTTTCCTGTGGTGCAAGCTCAAGGTTTCCTTCTGCTTCTGCTAAATTTGTTGTGCAAATTAGACCAGAATTCAGATGATTGCTTTTCACTTTGAGTTATTGAATTATTAATATTTGATTTGTTTCTAAGTCACAGTTTTTACAGAATCACAGCCTATTCAAAGATATCTCACTAGTCATGATTAGATTCTGCCTGTTCCCAGGTTTTTCTTTTTCAAAATCTGCTTCTGACAGCCTCATAGTTCCACCATTCAGTTCATTTCACAAAGAGTTGGTTCATTGTCTACCTTAAATAAGGAGAATGGGATCTCATCAAACTCCATATAGGACTCTTATTATTTTCTTTATTTAGATTTGAGATTTTATTTTGGTTTGTATTGGAGGTTATATATTGCTTAACTAACTCAATTATGGGAGGTTTTTTTGTACTACACATTTGTTAATAACTGTTTACACATGTATTTATTTTTGGATATGAAGTGGATTGTTAATGCAAGTATGCTGTAGTATGGATGAGATTATAATTGGTGAATTTCTTTAGGAAGAAATAAATGAAAACAGAAAAATAACTGTTGCAGTTAAATTAGCGAACCACTTGTAACTCAGAGATTCTGCAGTAATTTGTGTGTTTATTAAAGTCACTTAACCCCAGTTGTCAATAAATCTGCTTCACGTAGCTTCTGAAAACTGCTAAATACTTCTATGGATGTAGTCAAGTCAGTGCATACTAACAGCCCACAGTTTCTAGTTGTCAGCGTTGTTTATGATTATTTAAGAATGAACTAGGACATTAGTATTTTCATATCATCTAGAATAAATCTGAGTACTTAATTATTTTTGCTTGCAGCCTTGTTTTAAATAGAAAAAACCTCCAAAGTCTCCTGCCATTCAGCAGCAAGCACTGGCAATATCATGGGGAAGCAATGCAAGGCATTCCTACCTCAGCGCCCCGCCTGCCGCGGCTCCCCTGCTGCTGATCCTTCCTGCTGGTTACTCGTGTGTAACTTGCTCATTCCTTCCTAAAACATCTGTTACTCAGAGGCATCAGTGCATTCAGAGGGATGCAGGATACTGGAGATGTGTTCTGTGTATGTGACTATATGGTACTGCTAGCTTTGCCCAACCCTAACCCTAGCCTTGCATACCCAGGACTTCAGCCCAGATTTCAGCTCCTCTGCCTGTGATTCTTTCACCCAAGGATCTCAGAACATTCTTTTTTCTTATAGCTGTAAAGGGACTTTCATATCTAGAGCACAGATTCTCTAAACTATTGAAGTGATGGTTTAAAATTGATAAATGGAGGACATAACCATTTTTGACTCCTATGTTTTTCATGGCTTTTGTATTGTTTTGATCTACAATATGAGTTAGCACACCAACTAAAGGAAGCATGGCAGGTATGGTACTCTCATTATATCAAGCAATTTAGAGGTAGATGTCAGAAGGCAATAGCTTCTCTGAAAAAAATCTATACAACTTGAACCAGAAGGCAGTTTATTTTTTTCTTTGAAGATGTATAGAGTTTACTGGTGTGCTGCAAATCAAGATAATGATGCTAACTTCAAGAAGTCTGACATAGAAGCCGGTTTGAGAATGAGCAGGGCTTTGTGTATGAGAATTTGTCACATTTTAGTTGTGTTGGAGGGTTTGAAAACTTCAGCAGATACATCTTATGTCATATGCATATTTCAGTGGCTGAGTGCACATGAGATCTGTGAGAACAGCTTCAGCCTTCTGAAGGTGCATGTCCTGGCCAGACTAAATGGTCAAAGTAGAGAGGTGATGAACCACCTTAGAGGCTGGGTTACTTTTGCTTCACTGATTACCCCTAAAAGACAGTGCCTTCAGGACCAGGAGGCAGTTCAGTAAAGGCTTTCTTCATTGTCTCACTGCAGTTTGCTGCAGTTTTTAAAGGACACATAAGGTTAGGTATTCTAACCCCATATTTGTTTGTTCTCCTTTGTTATCTTTAACACTAGAAATAAGCACTTTGTTTTATTTAGTATATGGTACCACCTCAATCATTATGACACAGACCTAAGACAATGAAATGTGAGGCAATGCTTCAAATCAAAGCCTAAATGTTCTTGACAAAACCTTGTCTGGTGGAAGCTCATAGTGAAGTGAGGCATATCAGAAGTAAAGTGATGTGTTTTGGTAATGTATTCAATTTGCCACAGTGCATTTGAAAATGTCCTTCAAACTGACAACACAGCAACGTCTTATACATTATTTGTGAGCTGAAAGGACTCATCACTAGCTAAAAGCAGTATGACCCAAATTGACTTCAATGCCATGTAGAGGGTAAAATGAGCCAGTAATTAGAAATGTTGCTGAAAAGCAGGTGTGTTTACTTCTGAATATGAATCATATGTTACTCTGACTGCCTGGTTGAAATTATGACTTTTAATTAAGTTAATTAAAAATTCAGAGATATTTGAAAAGGGTAGGATTTATACCAGTAATTTACTCAGGTGAAATTAAAATACACATTTATGGCTTATGTACAGATTCATAATTCAACATTCTGCTAAGAATTACCTCTTGCCATTCACTTTGGTTGACAAGAGAAATCATCATAACAGTTGTGGGGCTATCTTTCCTTTTTGAAGGTGAACTGCAAATTGATATTCACAGATACTGTCAAGTAATTCCTTTCTCCATGCATTCTTTATAATGCTGTTTCTTTAAGTATATGCTTGATGCTTCCAACTGAATTTTTGTAATATTTAGGTTCTGATTTTATCTTCAAATCACTTATTTTTTGTTCAGTTTGTTTTTCTGGCCAAGGTTGAAATCTGTGAGCTCTGTGATCATTATCATTTGATCATGTTTAACACAGTTATGATACTTGTGTTGGAAACTTTTGCTGTTGGAATTTTAGTGGCATTGCTGTATGATTCCATGATAGCATGATGGCTAAGCTGGAGATAGGCATCTGTAACTGTATGTAACACAGTGGGCTTGAACCCAGGTGCATCCTTGGCAGGGATCCCTGTTAAAGGCTTCTGAGAGACATTTTGACGTGCACAGAGGAGTACAAATACAGTACTATGTGAGAATTGCTGGAAGCATGAACTCAAGTGCCCCAATTTTCCATCCATCTCATCTTTCTGCAACCTTTAAAACAGAAGAACTCTAGATCATTCATTGAGCTGGTTTTTTTTCTGTCTGTGGATGAGAGACAGGTCAGTGGAGTTTAAATGCTGGTTTTGTGGACAGGTTCACAGTTATTCTGTATTTGTGGAGTGTTAGTCACTACTACTACTGATGAAGTGAAGATGAGATAGACAGGACAGCCTATGATATCAAAAGTAGGGGTAAACAGATGATTGTATGCCTGGAAATTGCAGGCATTCCTTGAACAGTTGCCTGCCTGTGCTGGAGTTCTGTGTGTAGGTCTAAGAAGTACATCTGAACACTCTGGGATCTGACCAGTGGTGGGAGTTATTTATGGTGTCTGTTTGTACAAATTAAAATTTTGGGTGGTGAGCAGGAAACAGCAGAAGGGTTTGAAGCAGTGGGTTCCCAACTAAGGACATGGAAAGGAAGGTGCCATTATTTTTCCAGGGACTGCCAGAGAGCTTTTGGCAGTGGGAGAGCATTGCCTCCAAAAGAGTGGAGTGCACCACCAACAAGTGCACCACAGCTTTTCTCCCCTGTCTTGTGACAGCTGCTGTCTGAAGTGGTACACAATAAATGAGGAATATGTTTCTGGTACAGTAGAAGGACTTTATGTGGGCTGGAGCTCACGGAGGTGGATGTATTTGTGATAGCAGTGCATGTGTGTTTAGTCTTTGTAAAGCACTGGAAAATATGCTGTCACATCACATAGAATGATAGAGAGATGTCAAAAGAATTACCTGCTGATCATGAACAGAAGTAAGGGTAAGATATGGCAGCAGAGTGTCAGGATGTGATAGTTACTAGGGTTATTTTTTCAAGTTGTTTTGGGCTGGGCCTGCAAAGAATTGTCTAATATTGGGGTGAGAGGTAATATTTCAGTATGTACCATGGCTGAGAAATGTGCTTTGAATTCTGTTAATTATATTGCAAGTAAATGAGTAAAGTAAGTAAATCAAGACTTGCTGTGTTGCAGTAGTTATATATGGATTCTTCAGCACCTCACTGATTTCACAGGTGTGTAATGAAATGGTGCTGTGCTTACATCTTCAGTATGTGATGTTACATCATGGAAATGAGGAGGTCTTTGGCTGATTTGTTTCATCATAGTTGGCAGTATGTGCAGTCGTTGTCTAAGAAGCTGCACAATATCTTTGTGTTCTCATCTTTTAAATTGCTTCTTCTGAAATCTATTATCTTCTGCAGTCCTTGGGATAAAACCCCTATAGTCTCTATTCCCGTGGACCCTACAGTTAGAAAAAATGTGAGAATTGTATTTATAAGTGCCAGTTCTGTGATTCTTAAGCTGGACTAATCTTTAGGTGTGTATCTATCAAAGACATTTCAGTCAAGGAGCCTGATTTAAAAAATGAGCAAATAAAAACCAAAGCAAAGCAGAGAGATTTTTCCATGAGTACAGTAAGCTAAATGTCAAATCTCCCTGCCTTTCTCTATCTATGATCTTTTGTAAAATAAGAAGTGAGGTTTATTTTGGGAAACAAATCAGCTGTACAGCTGTGGGCACAAAGCTTTGCATGAGATTCTTTCTAAAGCCTCTAATTTCAAGGTGAGGCAAAGCCAGGATAGAGTGAGACAAGAGGAGTGAAGCAAGTGATGCTTAGCTTTACAGAGAACAGTGGCTGTATTTGATGTGTCACTCCTGAGGGTGTGACAGACCCAGAGATAGCAGATGTTCCAGGTGGCTGAGGTTGTCCTGCTCTATTTGCTGCCAAGCTGTTTGCAGCATTTGCCCCAGTGGTGCTTATTGCAAAGTGGCAAGGGTGATGTCTTAATGTGATGGAAAAAACAAAGCTGTCATTTGTAAAGATACCAAGGAATAGATCAAAGAATATTTACTAGAAAAATCTGAGTAAGGCCATCTCTGAGGATCAAGGGGACACCTGTCTGCAAATCAACAAGTAACTGTCAGTGGAAGAAAAAGTTGTTTTATCTCTGTGTCAGTCTCCCAGACCAAGAACACTATTCACCACTCAGCTGACCTTCACACGAAGAGACAACTCATCAGTGTTTACTCTGCCTCATGTATATATATGCAGTAGTTTGATTTTAAAAGCCAGGAAAAAACACTAAGCTGACACTGGATTTGGGGTGGTGATTTTGTAGTGGTGGTGGTGGTTTGTTTGGTTTTTTATGTAATGTTTTTACCTTCCTGTGTAGTTTATTTGTTATGTGCAGGTCTTTGGGTCTGCATATTTTTCTTTGTTTCTAATTAAAGGAATATCAGCTATATTAATCTTTTATGTTACCTGAGATGATACCTTGACAAGTAACAAATTGTTCCAGCATTCCAGTGTTCTATTATTTGTATGACTTGTGGTCATATGTATTGGGTTTGTGTGGCAGTTTTTTGGTAGGGGAGGGAGAGCAGGGAGGCTTCTCTGAAGAAGCTGCCTGAAGCTTTTGCCTGTCCAAGACAGACCCAACACTGGCCAAGGCCAAGCCCATCAGTGACATTGGTATTGCCTCTGGGATAATGTATTTAAGAAAGGCCAAATGTTACTGAACACCAGCAGCTGCAGCTGGAGAGAGGAGTGAGAGTGTGAGAACAGCAGCTTTGCAGACACCCAGGTTAGTGAAGAAGTACGGGGGAGATGCCTGTCTTTCCTAGGTGAGACAAGAGCATGCTGTGAGGAATATAGACTGTCCTAGCTAAACAGGCAAAAAAATGCTAGGACCTCTCTTTGCCATGTACTTAGCACCTGGAAAATCACTGAGGAAGGGGAGGTTTGTTCGTTCCTGTTTATTCATCCATAAGTTCTAATTAAGTACTACAAGAGGATCATCATGTTCAGATTAGGAGCAGCAAACTCTGAACTCTAAATATAAAAGCCCTGTATTCCTGCTGAATTTCCTACAGCTGAGAGCTTACATGGCCAAATTTTGTACAAGAGCCTTGCGCAGAATGAGGCATTGGAATTGGTTCTCTCTTGGAGCCTGTGCTGCTTTAGTCCTTTCATAGAATTCTCAGTCCCTAATTTACCATCTGTCCACTTTATCACCAGGAACATCTCTCACACGCTCCATGTTCAGCCATATCTGCTTCAGGTTCTTCGTGGATTCTGAGGACTCAAGCAGTGGGATTAAAATTTGTTTCAAGTGGCAGAATCACCATTGAATCTACTTAAAGAAAACAGAACTATGAAGCGTTCAAAATTCTGGGCAAATATTTATATTTGAGCAAATAGAAATATTTGTATGTTAATGAAATCTTGCAACTAAGAAGTTTCCATATATGAAGCTTTCCTTGTGATGAGAGCTGTACAGAAAACAAAGTTGCTTTAAAATACCGACTTCATGGTGAATTAACTACAAATGACATTTCCTTTTACTGTGATTAAAGAAAACTCCAGCAAGTCTGCTTTTGAGTGCAGTGCAGTAATGCTAATTTATAGCTTATTTTGCCAGGACATTGCGACCCCTTCATTTTTTTTAAACTTCTTTCCAGGCAGATGCCTACATCAGTGGAAAACAGTAATTCTACAGAGAAGTACCAGAATTAGGTAGTAGACCAGCTAAAAACTGAATAAAAACTACCTCAAGTGCTCCAGCTACAGGCAGTATTTAGGGAACATTACTGAGTTCAATAAGCTCTTTTCCACCTTACTTTTTCTTATTAATAGCCAGCTCTGGACTGGAGAATCAACCATGAATATTTAAATTTGCTGATAACCTAGAAATAAAGCTCCAGACTGAATAAAACTCAAGCAGGCATAGAGAGGTACTTAAAATTTTTAACACAGGAATCCTCTTGGCTTCAGTGGGAATTTCACCTGAATGGAAGCCTGAGGATCTGGTGCAACTGAATTAGGTGAAATGAATAATAAATGGCTCTAGTGAAGTAAAAGAGCATCTAGAGTGGAGTTTTTCTGTGGAACAATCTGTGTAACAAAGCTACCAATGGTGAATATGCTGTTTTTAACTCCTTAATCCATCTAGCTAATCTAGGACTAAGATCCTGTTCAAACTGAGCAGAGAATGCAGCCTCTTAAGAAAGTGTGTACAACTGAGAATTTTACTGTGTGGAATCATGTTTCTGCTGAAGTTCAAAATAGTGAATGCTAACGTATTTAATGAGTGATCTCATTGAGGTTAATCAAGGTGTAGTGAGGGAAAATGTGCCTCATTCATCAAAACCACCATAAGAAACCAATTTCTTTTTGAGAAATACTCTGACAAGTGAAGGGACTGGAGAAAACCACATGAGAAAATCGTGCTGATGTTGTACAGCTTATTGTGTGCTTAATTCTGACAAAAAGTCAGTTTTCCTGCATTTTTTCTTTTTTAATATAAGATTTTTTTTTCCCCTGAAAAAGTTACAATAGAAGAATGCTTTAAGTGAATGAAGTAGATGTTAACCAGCAAGCTGGCACTGGGGACGGGAGGTCACTGGGATCCCGTGTCCTGCCCACAGTCTTTCTCCCAGCTCTCTGTGAATGTCTGAGCCCTCGGTGGCTGTGCAGCCCACCAGGGCCAGCAGGACCCTGACACCCAAAGCCATGCCAAGCATCCTCTCAGGACAGGCTGCCCCACTTGAGGTGGCAGAATCCTGTGGGAATTCGGCTCTCTGGGCATCCTCTCTGCTTTTAGCTGTTCCCAGTGTCCTTGTCCCACAGACCCTGGCTCTGCCAAGTACCGCCGACTTCTCTGGTTGCCGAAGGATGTCCAATGGGCAAGGCACAGTGGTGCGAGGGACAGTGATCTTCTGTTTGGGATTGCTTGGGACAACTTGGACCAGAATAATATCTAGGAGGCTGTGGCATTGGATGGGATTCATCCCAGTGTGTCCCAACAGGAAGCCCCTAAATCATCTACCCAAGGTCCTGAAAGACAAGGAGGTCCATGCTGGCTCAATCTTCTCCAGCTGTATCCAACCTGAAAGGAAGGACTTGGACGTTCCAGGAAACTCCAGCCCTGTTTATCTAATCCTGATAGCAGGAAAAATGGTGGAGAAGGTCATACTCGGCACTACTGGGAAGTGATGTAAGGACAGTGCCAGTGTCAGCCATGGGCAGCGTGAGATAACTGAGGGAAATTCCTGCCTGATTGATTATCCTGCTACCATAAGATCACCCGTCTCAGGGATGATGGGATGGCAATGCGGGTTCTATTTCAGGATTTTAAGTGGAGTTTTGATTGTGTACCTCACAGAATACTACAGGAGCAGGTGTCCAGGTGTGAGATGGGCAGGGGCAGGGGGTGCTCAGTGAAGATCTGGCTGATGTACTGGTTTTCAATTGGATAGGATCCATTTTCTTCCCAGTGAGTGACACAGAGCTGGGTTTGGGTTCAGGATGAGAATCTGGTGGATAGCACACACATGGTTTGCATGTTGCTGAGCAGGGCTTGCCCTCCTCTAGCTCTGGAGGGTCCAATGAGATAATTCATGTTTTTCACTGGGAAGAGAGGAATGGGTGTGNAGAAGGCCCCTGACACACAGCTGGAGCCATGTTTCCAGGCACGAGGAACATCCCCTCCCTCACCAGTGCTCCCAGCCCCCCACTAAGTTTGTTTATTCCAATGTGTGCTGACAAGGACCCTTCCCATGGGAAGATGGCTGGGCACTCTAAAAGGAGGTCAACACCCCAGGGGCAAAGGCAGCATAGGGGGGAATTTGAGGTAGGAGAGTGACCTCTACTCCTCCTGTCCTGCACCATGAGCAGGGACCTTCCTGGGACAGATCCAGGAGGACAGTCAGAACCATCATTGTCTGGGACAGGGATACCGGGGAGATCTGGGAAGGATCAGGGTCCAGCTCTGTGTCCTGAGGACCACCTTTCCCACAGAGCCTCCTGGCCTTTGATGGACTTTTCTTCCAGGAATGTGCTGTGGAGCTCATTTCTCTTTTTTTCCTCTTTCTGAGCTCCTGTAAACACAGTGTAAAGCTGGAAGGGGCAGGAGGGAGGGAGAACTCACAGCTGGGGGACTCTTGGGCAAGAGCTTTTCCCATTAATCACTGCAAAAGCATCAGCAACTTGCTTTCATTGGACTGACATTTGGAGGAAGAGATCATGTCCCCATTCATGTAAACCTCGGAAGGTGAATAAAATGGGATAAATCACTTTCTTAGGTGACTTATGTAGATTGTAGCTTATGTACAATGAGGATAACTAATCCAATTATTTTGGTTTAAGGAATCAGGGTGAAAATGTGAGTTAAACCCTTGTTGAAGGGAGTGCCGTCCCTTCTTTACTGACATAGCCTCTGTAACATCCACAATTCTGTTGAATCGCAGTCCTTCAGAGTATGTTTTTGCAAAAGTAACACTGTTTTCAAGAGTCTGCTCCAGGAAGATCTCATGAATTGTAGAATACTGCACTGCAGCTAAGAAGCCACTACCAAAGGAGGTGACTCTGCAGAATCTGCTGCACACATGCAGTGTCTGGACTCAAGAAAACAAGTCTATCCTTAGGATTGTATTCCTGTGTACGTGCAGAGAAGAAATGAAGTAGGAAGTTTTGCTGATACAGAACCTTAAAAACTTTCTTTTCCCCTCCCAGGTTTTTTCTGTATCAAGTGAAACATTTTTATAGTCTGTTGTTCCTTTGCTACTGATGTGTCAGTTTTCTGCAGAAAGTACATAATGTACCTGAAGAGTTCCCTTCACGGTAGACTTTTTCTGGATAATCCAACGTACCATACCTGGTAACATATTAAAAATAAGTAAGTAAAATCAATAGAGTTATACCTGTTGTGTTTGAAAGAAGCTTGCTAATCTGTCTCCTAGATAGTGTGGCATTAAAGCCTGTTCCAGGTTCAGTGCTCACTAACTCACTCTGCAGACTCCTGTTGCTTTTCTTAGGCTTTTTATCATGCCTGTAGTCGCCACAGAAAGAATATGCAAGATGTTAAAATAACACTGTGCTTAAGGTAGGGTAGATGTGAAGTATAAAGGAAACTCGTATGGTTCTGGTTAAATATTTCTTTTGCTAGTTCCGTTATGATTGAAGCAACTTTAAAATAACAGTCATACTCAACCTCCAGGAACTATATGTCAAAGTTATTTTCAAACTTTTTATAATGTTGTGATAAAAATCTGTTCAGTCCTTCATATTCACAGAAATAGAGTTCTTCCTGAATACATCAATCATTTTCTTGCTTTTAAGAAGGAACTTCTGATTTAGCAATTCGGGCAGTTCAATAGCTGGAGTTTCCTACTGCTTAAGATGTGCAACATCTGAATTATTCCTTTCAGCATGTAGTAGATTACTAAGTAGATCAGTCATTTCAGAGACAAACAGAATGGTGAAGTTTATATGTGAAAGAGTGAAATTACCTTTCTTAGTTGATTTTTTTCTGAAGAGACATTCTCTGTTTGTTGGCAATCTAATCTTCAGAATGGTGCTCATTTATCTTTCGAATGAGACATGAAATGAAAGCCCTAAACACTGCTGGTCATCAAAGATCCAGTTGAACCTGTATCCGATTTCAGCCTGTGTAATTGAATTCTGCCTTCTTTAGCAATGTCAGAGAAATTACTCAGTTGAAATAGCTGTCTGGCTAACATGGAGTGACACCCATGTCTTAATGTCATAGATGGCCATGTTTCTGTTATAGGTTATGGATCCTTACAGCTTTTGGTGGTAATTACTTGGTTTTAAATGTGAGTGACTCTTAGGTGGAGTACAGGCATGTGTGTGTGTGAGGGTGAGCTCATCCACTGTTCTTCTCATTGCACTGTCTTGGAAGCAGTGGTATCTCTGACTGGACAGCACAGTTCAGCAGGGCCATTTATAGGTTCTTGCAGCCCTGCCACATCATCTTGTTGTAAAGCTGGTAGGCAGAGGTGCTTTTGGAGCTGAGAAAACTGGGAAGGCACTTACATTCTGATCAGGGTCTCAGGCATCACTCCCGCAGCCACCCAGCTTCTTTATAATAGCCTGCTTGTTCATTGCTAGCTTGGGCTGTAGGCACACTCAGTTCAAGAGAGATTAAATAGATTTTTCTCATTTTCAAGACAGTATTTCAACAACTTGCCAGGATGAGTCTGTTCTTTCTCTTTCATTCGAGTTGATGACCTTGAAAACCAATGGAAGTTCTCAGGCTCAGAAGTGAAACTGCTTGTAGTCATGAGGAGAAGGTTGGTTCTTCTTTTCAGTTTTATCAAAGTATTGATACTGTTTCTGACACAGTCAATGTATGGCCAGTATGTTTATTTCACTTGCTTACATGACTGCTTGTGAGGATTGAATTCCAATCTACGGATGTTTTATGAAAATCTCCTATGTTTTCATTTGATGTTTTGGGGCACAGGTGGTACCTCAGTGGGGGAGAGATGTTTAGTTAGTTNGCAGAGGTGCTTTTGGAGCTGAGAAAACTGGGAAGGCACTTACATTCTGATCAGGGTCTCAGGCATCACTCCCGCAGCCACCCAGCTTCTTTATAATAGCCTGCTTGTTCATTGCTAGCTTGGGCTGTAGGCACACTCAGTTCAAGAGAGATTAAATAGATTTTTCTCATTTTCAAGACAGTATTTCAACAACTTGCCAGGATGAGTCTGTTCTTTCTCTTTCATTCGAGTTGCTGACCTTGAAAACCAATGGAAGTTCTCAGGCTCAGAAGTGAAATTGCTTGTAGTCATGAGGAGAAGGTTGGTTCTTCTTTTCAGTTTTATCAAAGTATTGATACTGTTTCTGACACAGTCAATGTATGGCCAGTATGTTTATTTCACTTGCTTACATGACTGCTTGTGAGGATTGAATTCCAATCTACGGATGTTTTATGAAAATCTCCTATGTTTTCATTTGATGTTTTGGGGCACAGGTGGTACCTCAGTGGGGGAGGGATGTTTAGTTAGTTAGGTAGGGGTTATGTAAGGAAAACTTGTCTCTGTCAATTGTTTGTGATTAGGTTTCCTAGAAGCAGACCTGATGGTTTCTCTGGTGTTGGTTGGTTTGCTTGTTTTTCTTTACAATAGATTGGGTAAAGAATGTCCTGTGAGCTGTGCCAGCCCTTGCAGAAAGTGAATTTAGTAGTTATGTTGGGTTTGAGGGGCCAGATTTTGGTAGCTGTCAAGGCTACAGGGATGGCTTATGTGAGAAGCTGCCAGAAGCTTCTCCCATGTCCAGCAGATCCAATCCCAGCTGGCTCCAGGATGGTCCTGCTGCTGGGCCAAGGCCAAGCCAACCAGTGATGGGAGCAATGCCTCTGGTAACAGATTTAAGAAGGAGAGGAAGGTATTGTGCAGAAGTAATTGCAGCCAGAGAAGAGCAGGGTGAGAATATGTGAGGGGAACAGCCCTGCAGCCACCCAGGTCAGGGCAGAAGGAGGGGCAGGAGCTGCTCCAGGCACCGGAGCTGAGATTCCCCTGCACCCCTGGTGAGGCAGCTGTGTCCCTGCAGCACATGGAGGGCACAGGGATGCACAGATCCACCTGCAGCCCATGGAGGAGCCCACACCAGAGCAGGGGGATGCCCAGAGGGGGCTGTGAGCCTGTGGGAAGCCCATGCTGGAGCAGGGACCTGGCACAGGGGAGTCCATGGTGGAGCAGATTTCCTTGTAGGACTTGTGATTCTGGGGGAGCCGTGTTGGAGCAGGGTGTGCCTGAAAACACTGCACACTGTGGAAGAGTGCCCACATTGGAGAAGTTAATGGAGAACTGTCTCTCATGGGAGGTAGCCTCACACTGCAGCAGGGGCAGGACTCTTCTCCCAGCAGCAGGAAAAACCTGTGATGATCCCACCACAGCTCCCATTCCCCATCTCCCTGTGCTTCCCGCGCACCCCACAGGTAGAGCGTGGGAAGAAAGGAGGGATGGAGGGAAGGTGTTTTTAAGGTTTATTTTACTTCTCACTATCCTGCTCTAATATTTTATTCAATTAATATCTCTAATTTTAGCCTGTTTTGCCCATGACAGTGTTTGGTAAGTGATCTCTCCTGTCCTTATCTCAACTCATGAACTTCTGCTCTGTTTTCTCTCTGTTCAGCTGAGAAGGGAAGTGATAGAGAGGCTTTGGTGCATGTGTGGAATCCAGTCAGGGTCACCCATTACAGCAGTGTGACCAGACAGGGGCATTTTCCCCTGATACTCATTCTCTCAGGACAGCAATGTCCACCTCTTGTGACAGCCATAGCTCTGGAAAGCCTGTCA
The DNA here is from genome assembly GCA_013397155.1 of Irena cyanogastra. Taxonomy (NCBI): domain Eukaryota; kingdom Metazoa; phylum Chordata; class Aves; order Passeriformes; family Irenidae; genus Irena; species Irena cyanogastra. The sequence continues at coordinate 220,211 of VWZV01014406.1, read as the reverse complement.
GTCCATCCAAAATGAATTAAAAAGGGGGGGAAAATCTCTCTGTATTTCAAGAGGTTTTTGGTTTTTGTCTGTTACAGCTCTGGCAGGTTGTGAATTCTGAAGTGAATGGAAGCTGCTTTTTGAGATGGGATTTCAGTTTTCTAGAACAGCCTTTCTGTCCCCCACCTTTAATTGTTTTGGTTTTCACCCTTGGAATATCCAACACAGAGTTTTTCAATCCTTTCCATTAACTGTGTGGAGAAAGTAAAGATTTTATTCATCCCTCAGAGATTTTCTTCCATTTTTGCATCTGAAATCTTGTTCTTTTATAGCAAAATCTCCAACTTTGATAGAGGTGATGCTGTTTGAGGTGTGTGTGCTGATAGCAGTAACAACTCAGTGATGCCATTAATCATTTGCAGGTTAAGGAGGCAGCTGATATGATGTGATAATGCCTGGCTATTCCTAAGGCCTCCCTTTTGAGATGGCTTGAGTCATGGGTTTCTTTTTGAAGAGAGATTTGATTATTTTTTTTTCAATCTCTCCTCCTCTTATCTTTTTTCAGCAGGTTTTATTAGGTGTATATGTTACTGAATAAGATGTAGGAAGGTTGAATGTGTAGATGGATGGTGGTGGGTCACTGAGGGTGCAGCATCTGATCAATATTGAGCAAAATTTCTCTATATCTCATGTCTGTCTCACTGAATTGATTATAGGGAATTTTTTTCAGATCCTTTCCATGATATGTATAGTTTGCAAATGTGAAAAGAGTTAAATACGACATTACAGAAGGAGATAGTCCGCTACTCCCTTGTCCAGTCACTATAAAAAGACACATTTCTTTGTTACACTTATAGGTTGTCCTTATTGTGCTAAAAGTTTCTTACTGTGCGTTAAATAAATTAACTACTGTGTTCAATCCATTATTATATTTTCTTGCTACAGTCTGCAAAATTAAACGGTCACTTAGTCCATTTGCTGTATAGCTTCAACAGGGAACTGATTCACTGTAAAAATAAATTGGAATAGCTCCTTTGGAGGAAATTCTGCCAGGGAGAAGGAACATCCAAAGCGAGAAATGTGATACAGTTGACATTGCTACTCTGTTAACTTGTGGAAAAATGGAAGACATGTCGCCTCATTGCATTTAATGTGATTTTTCATGAATGCTAAATTCAATCTAGTTAAAGAAGCTTATATACAGTATATTCACATTTCTAGATTCCATGTTCCACTCTTCTTTACACTTCTGTATATTAAGTGCCAGACTTAAAGGGCATAGACATTTTTTCTAAGCCAAATTGAGAAGTAAAATGAGGGAAGAATTATGTGTCAGTCAAAGTTAAAAATAACTGCCTATATGTGCAACAACCAGTTTCTGTTTTCCACTGAAGGAAAGATAGCTTTTTCAGAGTCATGAAGAAAAGGGTCCAACCAAACCAGGGAGTAACTCCCTAAATGTTTTTCTTTTCACTATTAGAATGTCTTACTTTTGAATATAAATGAAAAAGTGATGCCTCATGTGAAGGACTGACCATATCAGAAGCATAAGGTAAAAATCAAAATATTTTATGAACCTGTAAAGACCTATAGGCTTTCTGGTTTTCATAAGCTTTTCATTTATACTGTTGTACTGAAACAGGCTGAAAACTTTGACCTATTAAATTCGGGGAAAAAGGATTTTGTGAAAACCTAATTTATCTGACAGAGTGATAAAAGGCTTTGTCAGTCTTTACCCCAGTAAGTTGTCTTCCACTACAAGTAGTCATGTGGATTTCAATTGTCCAATAATGGTGTAAAGTACAGCTCAGTGTAATGCTAGCCTGGGAAAATGAATCCAAAAAGTACAATTAATGAAAGGAACATTAAGTGGTAATATGTATTCAGAAAACATTTTGAAATTAACATTTGATTCAAAATATATGAGTCACTTATCTGACATCGTGAGCATCAAGCTTTATAAATATTGGGATATATTATATGCTTGTAGTTTGTCTACTTAAAAAAAAAAAATATAACACTGAAGAATTATAGTTGACTCCTTCCCAGAGCAGTAGATTATTCTAAATTTCTGGACTCAGGATGAAGCTGTTGTTCAATCCTCAAGTTCCAGATTGCTCTATTGAACAATAATCCAGATTGATTATTTTTGTGGCTCTGAAGATTTTGGCTGGATGAATTTTAATCTCCACAGGAAAAACCCCTTGTATTAGTGTACAGTGTTATAGAATGTTTAAGGTGGATAGAACAAAGGCCACATGGTGTTGGCATTCTGACATATCAGGTCATGCACACACAGAAAATTTGAGGAATGTAAGTACAGAAACAAAAGTTAAGAATGGTGGGTGTCATTCCAGCTTTTCTCTGGGTGTGTATCATATTGGCACATGATGTGAATGTTTGTACTTTCTGGGAATGCTGCCACAAGTAAGGCAGAAGAACTTAGCACAGAGTGTCTTTTCTCTAGATTGTGTAGGAAAGTATGCAGTCTTTGAATGTATGTAGTGTTACTAGTTTGTTTTTCCAGCATAGAAGGGGGGGAAAACCAAAAAACCCTTGACAATCCTGAAAATTGATTGAGGAGTTACTGTAGAATGTGTTTTATAAAGTGCATTGCATCAGATATGATTATATACCTTACTATACTTATACTTATACTATATACCTTTATAATCCAGTTTAGGGAGGACAAACAAGAAAAAACACATAGAAAATTATATAATTCAACCAAACTCTAATGGATTCCAGTTTTGACCAGGTCAGCCATAACAATCTATCTTAATTGTCATGTTGTTAATTTAAAACAGAATGGTTTTTTTTGTGGTGCTGTATAAAACAGCACTAATACGATGGGCAATGGCAATTTGTGGTCATGGAGATTGTTTCCTAGTTGGAAACAACTGTTAAAGTGTTCATCATATAAAAAGAGTGGGTATTATAGTTGACCTTAATAATCTGCTACTTTAGGAAATTTGCTGCAGCTATTCCTGAAGACACCAGGCACAGGCATTGTAAGGCAAGGGATGAACCTGGCAAGACCTGGTAGAAACCCAACACAAGTCTTGGGTTCTTCTCTATGGGTAAAGAACCTCTGGTTTTGGCAAAGTCATCTCCAAGGACACAGCTGTCTTAAGGCAGAAGATTTTATTCCTTTGGATTATTAAAAGCCCAGGTAAAGCCTCCTTAAAAGACAAGTTTATACTCTAAAGATGAAATGATTGCTCTGTTATTGAGAAGTGACTTAGCTGTATATGGTTCCTCCTACTTTTAGAAAGAAAATCACATGCAGCCCCTTTAGTTGCACCTATATATTTTGTGAATATGTAATACATGTATAACACAGTTTATATGTGCCTGAATAGATGTCTTTTAAGAACGCCCAAGGAAGGAGTGCCAAAATTGCCTGTAAATGTTGGCAGATAATAACAGTATTCATGAATTCTCATCTACTTTTCTTCTACTTCCCTCTCAAAAATACCCAGTGTTGTTGTGAGCATTCTGTTACTTCCAGAAATTAATTTGAAAGTGAGATAATCTAATCTAAATTCAGTGTAACTGTAAATACTGCTGAAATATGCTTTCAGGACTAACATAGAATTATATGTGTACTGTGGGCTGTAGGTCATTGCTTGTTTTCAGAAAACAAGGATGTCTGTGCCTAAATTGTACATTACTGATTCTAAACCGCAATTTATGATTTTTGTGTACACTTGCTCTGTGGAGATAAGTGAAAAAAACCACCAGCAACGAAACACCAGCCTAAATAGTTGTGCACTTTTGATGTATTTTTCTTGTGTTTTATAATAATGGATACCTGTGCTGAAACAACATATTCTAGATCTGTAGAATTATGTGACTCTGAGTATCCCCCATGGGGAGGGATTCTTATATAGTAGTGAAGGAGTGGAACAAAAAAATGTATTTTCATTATTCTAATTCTGGTTTAATCTGTGGTAGGCACAGTCTGTGCATGTGTGTACATTTAGAGTGGCTTAGGTGGGGGAGGATGCCTGGCAGAGGACATAAGGGCTGCACCATCAAGTAAAAATAAGTGAGGAAAAGAGGACTCGAGGTATTTTTCATCTGGTCACTCTTGGTGCATTGTTGCAGGGGCAGCACCATCGGATGCAGTGTTCATGTCGTGATTTTTACAAGACCTGTGGGATGGGATTTTCCCAAAATGTTATTTCTCTAATCTCTGGTGCAACTACAGGTACTCCTCCTACTGAAGGAGTAGAGTCAGCTCTGCAAGAAGATGATGTGCTGATATGGTACCAAACAGTTTCTAGTTACGTATTTTATCTTCTTTCCATGATTTATTATTTTACAGAGATGTGGATAATTAGAATATAAAATCCCTTTCAATGATTGCATGAATTCCTTTTCTTTGGCACGGAGGAGGGTGTCTAATGCTTAAGGAATAGTAACCAAGTGGTGAAAATAATTGAGATGGTCTTGAATTTTTAAATTTTTTTTCCTTTTGCCTCTGGTTAGATGGATGTGGGTCATGGATAGATAATGTAGCATAGCTAGTTCTATTCTTATGATGTTTCACAGATCAAGCTCTTTATTTCATTGTTAATTTTCTTTGACAGCATCACAGCATTTAGATGTGAGAATTTCTAAATTTATGTACTGCAAATTTGGCTTCATGTTGTAAACGTATTGCGGCTGTAAGAATTATCAGGTGAGTAATACTATGGCAATAACTTGAGATTTTTTAAAAAAACAACGTCTATGTTGGATTTCTTACTGTAATTTAAAATTCAGTATAAACCTCAACTTATTAATATTTAAAATGAGATTATTTTCTCTAAAAATCAAGGAGTAGATGTGATTAGTCATTTTAGCAAAGGGCTTTAAAAATAAAAAAAAAATCCACTGTTGTGAAACTGTCCTAATTCCTCTGGCTATGAATATATTATGGATCTATATCTTCACAGAAAACATTTCCCCTCTGTCATCTTCATTTAATTCAGTCATTTTCTGCTTTATTCATTTCACCTGGGTTAAATTTTGTTTACACTGTAATGCAATTTATGTTACTGAATGTGATTCTCATAGGTCCCTCTGAGAGATACATACAGCTCCACCCTGCAACTAACCTTCCTGTTTGGTGTCTTCATTGCTGAAATCTGCTTCTGTCAGAAGTATATAAATAATGAAGCTGGCAAGAATTTAATGTTATGGAAAATATGTCAGAAGCAAAGGCAGTTTGTGTGTGTGTATCCTTGTATGACCTATTAGACCTTCATGTTACACTGCCTGTATTAGTTTTTGCACGGAAACCAGGAGAGCAGTTTGTACTGGAGATACTTCTGCAGGGAATGTTCAAGGTTTGGCAATTGAAAGGCATGCATTTCCTCTGATTAGCATTTTCTTTGACTTCACGCTATTTTGGCAGATTTTCTTACTGCACGTAATTTGCTCTTGACATCTATTATTACTTAGTCATGCTTTCAAATGCTATATATTGTTTGTAATATTAAAACACAATGTATAATTGACTTCCAGGCCTTCTGAAAAGAATATAATTTTTCACAGAAAATGATGTAGTCTTGTGACTACATATTTTTATGATAGGAAAAATACTTTGTTTCACATCTCTATTTTCAGGGAATGCAGGCAGTTGCTTGGATTCATTTTCTTTATTCTTCAGTATTTTGGAGACCTTTGTTTTGCTGTTTTGAGTAGATCTGAGGTTTCTGACAGCAGAGTACCTGTGGAAATGTTTAGGATGGAATATAATGTACACAAGTGGCAGGTAGACATCCTGCACACGGTTCTTGTCACCCAAGCCATCAGACTTCTCTGACACTCTTTCATGCCACGTTTTGTACTCATTGTTTTTGTCCACTGAGGACAAAAACCGGCTGTCGCTTGCCCATGCATTGCTCGGTGCAACCTGTCTGAAGCAAGGCTTAAATAAATCTCTCTGCTCAAAAGGAGAAGAATTTTAAATCACCAGGCTCCCAGAGAGAGGGTAGAGCAAAGTGTTGGGTTGCAAATGTAAAGATTTTTAACTTCTCTCCAAAAGAAAACTCTTGTGATAGTCTTGTGACCTCTTCTTTCCACCATATTGGTAGGGAAGAGTCTTTGTTGGTTGTTCAGTTACTCTGAGATAACAGGGGGATGAGTAACACTGAGGGGGCAGTAAATTTCAGACGTGTTTAATGTCACCTGTTATGTTCATTGAGGCCTGTTTTGGTCTGTTCTGGGTTTTATGTGTGTGCGTGAGAAATAACAGAGATCTAAACAGAAGAGCTTCCACCTACAGAATAGCAGTGAGAATGCTCAAGTATTTTCTTGAAATCAAAACTGTGGGACATACTTCTCCAAAAATACTTACTGCTTTCTAACCCCTCTTTTATTGTGTTAGATGTTACTGTCTGTTCTTAACTTACAACAGGATGCTGTGAGGAAGAAACTGTAGGAAGTGTATCGGTGGTTTCACTGGTGGAAGTCTGAATAAGAACAGTAAGTTTGGAACTGTTCTCACTGTCCCAATTCTTTGAAACAAGACCATGCACCTCCATGAGTATGATGGCAGCTACTCACTCCTCTGAAATACTGGTTTTTTTCTTGTTTTTCTTTCAATCTACAAAAATAGGCAAGCAAACAAACAAAAATGGGTTATATAAAACTCTTTAATACAAGCATAAACTATAATTGTTCTTTTTTGCCTCTTCCTACTTTCCTCTGTGAGTATAGATAAAAAATAGTCCCACAATTGAAATGAGACTGTGCAATTTGCTTGGTCAACAGAGGTCTCTTAGCCTCTACCCCTGTTTCTTTGTATTGCAAACTTCGTGGTAGATTTTATGGACATACCTGGAAATTGAGCATCTCATAAATACGATGGCAGTCAGCTGCTGTGTGAGAGTGGTCTTTGTGCAACTGAAAATTTCTCAGCTGTTGTTTGAAATTGTTGGCTTTATTGAAAGGAAGTTGTTGGTAGAGCTAGAGCTAGGCCATGGCCTTTCCTGGAACTGACAACAACGTGGTCTTCATTGTGGCTCACTTTTCTGTGGGCTGTTGTCTTGGTGCAGAAAGACAGATTTGCCCAGAGAGGAAAGAAAACAGATGCTTTCTGCAGGTTTAGGAAAAAAGATTGAATGTGTTGGTGTGTGAGTGATAAAAGGAGGCTCCTAATCAGCGTTAAAGCACTCTGATTGACAGCTTTCAGCTGTAGTGGAGCCTGCTTGGGGCTGCGTGAAGAACCTTGTGATGATAATTCTTACTGACCTTTTTGCTTGATTTTATTTGTGAATCATTCTTGGTGAGCCAGGGCATTTGAGTTATTTTTCATTCTCTTACCCACCTCCTCTGCCCTTGACTGTTGTTGTTAATCTCTGCAGCTAAACAGTGGATTGCTTTGGCATTTGTCTTATCTTACAGAATCAACATGGAAAGGGAAGAAAGGGAGCGAGACCTTAAATATTTTTAACTTTAACAGACAGCTGAACTAGAGTCTTAGAGTGTGTCAAATCCACATAATGCTCAGGGAGTGCTACACGCAATTCAACAAAAACTAATTAGATGTGATCCTCCATATGGGTTTGTGTGTCTTCTTAAAACGCAGCAAGTAGTCTGATTGGGGAAGGGTGGAAAGAGGCTGCTTTGTGAAGACAGCTTCTTACACTCTGTGACTAAAATAAATAATAGCACTTTTGGGCTTGAGGTGCACATTATTTTGGTTACTCATAGATCTCCTGCTGCTCCAGTGCACTGGGAAACAAATGCATTTCTTTTATAAGAAAATGAAACCCAGAGTTAGTTTTCTCAAAGCTTGTTTTGATCCTCTGCTGAAGATTATTGTGTGTTTCCCTGACTGTCCTGTGGTCTCTCTTGTTTCTTTCCTTATCTGGTCTGAGACAGTGTAGCAGAGAAGAAAAATGGCCATATCAAGTTGATCTGTAGGTCCTGAGTTTCAGGAAGCACTGTCTTCTTTGTTGGTAACCATTCCAGATTAATTCCATTCTTTCAAAGAAAAGATGGCTGTATTTTGCCATGTCAAATTACTCTATCATTTTTAGTTAAATAAATTTTTTTTGAAGAAGTAGAATGATCTCAGATTTATGGGAGGCCAAAATTTGCATCTCTTATTTGTTAAAAAAACCTTACAGGTTTTTATATGTGTGCTGTAAGATTATGCTGATTTAGTCTTTCTAGTCAAGGATATGAAACAAGAGTAGTGGCTGTGCTAATCAAAAGACATACGTAATCCTCTGAATATCAGATCACTTCTCTTGGTGCCTTGAGTTAAATATTTTGGCTGCTAAAATGTTATTATTCAGTTAATACTGTTCCTATTCATGGCAGGTATGGATAGAGTTCTTTTATGTGTAGTTCTCTCACCCAGAACACACAAGTTGATTTAGCCTTTTCTCTGAAACACTAATTTTTGGGGGGGAAGATTTTTGAGTCTAGTGAGGTCCTAAACAGACCACTTGAGCACCAGAAGAGCTAAAGACATGGTAAAGAATGTGCTGCCTTTCCTGAGGTGGGCATTCTGTATCTTCTTTCTCTCTGACCCACAGATCTGAAGGAAAGGTAAGAGTTGCTGCTCAGTATGGATGGATAGCTCAGGTTCCAACCTCATCTGCTCCTGTGATGGAGAAATACAAAAACTCCCTTAGAAAACCATGATCAGCACAGGCAGTTTAGCTGAATGGTAGGATATTAAGAGTGCTAATAATAGTAGAGATTTGGCAGTACATTTTGTCACTCTTTATATGTTATCTGTGTATTTTTAGCTTGAAAATGCTACAGAATTTCAACAGAATTTTGTGCACTCTGTGCAGAATGCTCAGCCACTGACTAAACACAGTTTCATTCCCGTTTGCTCCATTTCCGTCTCAAAGTGCCATTCAGGCTCAGTGTGTGAGCAGGCTGGGAGTCTCTGGACTGAAATGCAGTCATGAGCAAGCAGTAGGAAAAGGGCAGAGCTGCTTTCTGGGCAGGTCACAAAGCTTATGTTCCACAGGTCTGACCTGGTCTGAGGCTTGGAATGTTGCACAGTATTTTCATTCCTTTAATTACAAGAAATTGTCAGTGCTGATTTTCTGAGTATTTTAAAACTGTCTGCATTGAACAATGTGTTGACACATTTTAGATGTCAAAAATGAGCAAGGTCAAAAGTGCTGCTTCTTTACAGAAGAATGCAGTGCTATCATTACTGCTGTTAAAAATCAGTAGGTTACCTATAAAAATCCACAAGGTTCCCTACATCCAGTTCTGGTATGACCAGTTGCCCATGGAAACATTCATGAAAGCTGACCTTCCCTTTGATCTTGCCAGATCTCTGGGGAAAATCAGGGCTTTTTTTACTGTCATGCAGGATTATGTATAGGCTGAAGGAAAATGTAGTTCTGTTGACAAAATCAACATGAAGAGATACGATAGAAATTCAGCTATTAATTCATATGAAAGCACTGTTCTTTCACATAAAACATTTTCTTAGAAAATGTCTTGTGATTAAAAGGCAATGGTTATATTCCAATTCAAAATACCACCCTGAAGCATGTATGTTTTGACAAGGTTTATGAGTCTTATTTCTGAAAGCACTCTAATGCATAACCTTCAGTGGTGATTTACGAGGTTTTTAGGAGGCTGGGTAATACTGTAAACGGACAAGGTGAAGAGAGAACCGTATCCAATTTAGAAGTGATTAAAATAAGGCTGAGCAAGAGCCTCATTTACAATATGTTCAGTTCGCTTAATCAACAGTAGGAGGCATGAATGATGGCAATATCCTCAGTTCCTGAATGAATTGTCTTGGTCCTAGTAATCTACAGAGTAGCCACCTGGTATTGCTGCATATGTTGCTTTAAAAATCTCAGTGAGCCCCTGTGTCATAATTTGGAGTGGAAGCAATTACAGACTGTGACTGACACTTCTATTAAAACCCTCTGGTTTTCAGGGTCCATTTCTACCTGAGAGCTTTTTTTTCTTTCATCTATACGAAAGTCCAAAATACGTACTTCCATTTTTTTTACCTTCATAATAAAAGAAGAAAATATATTGGCTTTTAAAGTATCACCTGCTCATATGCAAACCACCACCAAGTTGCAACCAGAAGTTTTGATGGTTTGGTCATAACAGTGTTTCTTCTTTTATAGGAGCAGCCCCAATAGCTGGTTATGCTTCAGGCTTGTTTTACACTGAGTTTTCTCTCTCTTGTAATGCCAGCCCAGCTGGAGGGTGACACCTCAAAAGGTTTGATTTCTTTGCTCTGCAGAGAGCCACTCTGTGGATCTGCTGCTCTTGGAGCTGTTCTGAGGAGATGGGAGCACTCCTCCTTTTCCCCTCCCAGAGCAGAGCTGGGGCTCTGTTTCAGCCAAGCCAGGAACCACTGCAGGGCTGGTGCTCCCCACCATTCCCCTGTGGAGAGGCAGTGGCATTCTGCAGCCAAGTGAAGCATCTGTTGCCTCTCTGAGATGGGAGGGAGGGGGAAGAATTTTGAATTCTTCTCACTGCCTTCTGACAGTGCTTAGAAGAGACAAATAATAGTACAGAAGCAGCAAAAGGTGTTTCCTAGACCTCCTCTCAAAACAGGCATTCTTTTCAACCAGCCTAGATTGCTTGGCAGGCACAGATAGTATGGCTTTAGTGCTTTCACTGGGAAACCATAGAATGGTTTGGGTTGGAAGGGGTCTTCAAAGCTCATCTAGCCCAACCCCCTTGCAATGAGCAGGGACATCTTCAACTAGATCAGGTTGCTCAGGGCCCTGTCCCATCTGACTTTGAATGTTTCCAGGGATGGGGCATCCACCACCTCTCTGGGAAATCTCTTCTGGTGTTTTGCCATCCTCAGCAGAAAAAAAAACTTTATCCCTATACCTAGTCTAAATTGACCCTTTTTTAGTTTAAAACTATTACGCCTTGTCCTATCACAACAGGGCCTGTCTTACTTATGGGCCCCTGCAATTATTGAAAAAACACAATAAGATCCTCCAGGAGGCTTTTCCTCTCTGGGCTGAGCAACTTCAACTCTCAAATGTGCCTCCTAGGAGTGGCGATGAGTAAGGGCATAAACTCATGCTTAACACCACCTTTACAAGACTGCTCTCTCTACTCCAAAAACCAAAAACCAAGTGGCCTTCTAGCAGCTGAGAAATGTAGATAGTGGTATGGGGGATGGATTTCTTCTTTACCTTTTCCCACATTGCCTCTGTGTTGGCCAGGTTTATTGTTAAAGTTGGCTCTCTTGTCTGGTTCTTCTCATTCATTGCTACTCATGTACAAGAGCTTGTGTTTCTTTCCACCACAATATCACTTGCTAGCTAATGTCCAAAGTATTTTTGGAAATTCATTAGAAATGTAAATGGAATATGCTTGTGTTATTTTAGTTATGAATGAGATGTTACCTGGGAGTTAACAGACTCCAGACAATAACACAGCTGTGAGTTTCTTCAGTGGAAATATCATGGAGATATTCTTCAATATCTTGTGATATAATTTATATATTGTATTTTAGGTATGTATGGTTTTTAGCATTTGGCATTTAATACTCTTAAAATTGCTATTTACCAAATAAAAAATGTAGAGAACTGCCTTAAAATGAGATCAAACATATTGCTGCCTTTGATCAGAATAAAATCAAATTCTTTCCCTTGAACTGGTTTTACCATAGCGTAACTTTGTTGAGTTAGCTGGCAGTAATGAATTGGAGTTGAGTACATTTTCCTGGAATCTGTGATAGTTTTTTTCTTTCTTCTATTGATGTTTCTCCTTGACACAATTGATACTTAATCTGTGAACCTGGCTGCACAAAGTGTCATCCTCTGCTCAGGAATATTGAGATCCTCATTCTGGGGAGCTGGCAAACTCCAGTTCTCTGAGGTAAAACTCTTTAATGGGATCGTTCTTCAGCAAAATTCCAGATGCCTTGTGATCTGCGACACACCTTGGGAAAACTGAGGTAAAAAGCTGAAATAGAAAAGAATCCTGCCAAGCTGGCTGTGGTAGGCTACTGAGTTATTGCCAGGAAGAGGATTAGGAAGGATTTTACAAGTATCAAACCGTGCTTAAATTCATAGTAGGATATATAAATGTATCTCCCAGTGGGCCAGAAAGAATTTTAAACACGGTATCTGGGGCATTTGACTCCTCCTTTCTTCTATGCCAGGATCTGAATTCAGGAATTTCTGTTGCTTCTTCTTCCTTCCCAGTTAGTTGCATTTATCAGAACACTAAAGTAATGAGACATGTGTAAGGAAATTAGAATTTTTTGACTCCCTGATTTTGCTGAAGTCAGTGACAGAATAGGAACTTGGGACTCAGTATCTTAAATGTATTTTACTTTAATTTAGCATAGTACTTCAGTTCTCTTCAGAATTAAGACCTATTTTTGTATCTTCAGTTTATATTTACCTGTATATTATTCCACACACACACACCACTTTATTGCCTTGAATCATGTTTTCTAGACCTCTCATTTATTTTGCTATTCTCTCCTCCGGATCCTCAGTTGATCCACGTTGCCATTAAGCTTGTTACCTGCTTTTTGGTGGACATAATACAGTAGGTAAGACCCTCTCAGGAGTGTGAACATCAGGAGAGGATACACAGGGCTTTTGTCCATTCCTTCCAAAGTGATGGTGGCTTTGATTTCATTCTGGTATGGCATCACACTCAGGCTGTGATCTGCTCCAGGTCTTGCTCTGCTGCTTAGTTCTCAGGATGGTCAGGGAAGAGGAGCTGGGCCAGCAAGAATGTTCAAGTAGAACAGCCTGAGCATAATGACTCAACTCTTATTTCATCTCTGCTAATTTCTTGAAAATTGGCCTGCATTATTTACCCACTTTCTGCTAAATAAATCAGAATATTTCTGTATGACACTGCTGCTCAGCAGTCCTCTTAATTAGCATTGTGAGATAATCATTTGTAACCCTGAGCCCTGAACTTTCATTAATTTCAGTAGTCAGAGGTACTGCTGATTAAATGAGCTGTTTCCAGGAGAATAAATCTCCCTGCACACATAGAGAGAGTAATTGACAACACACCAAGATTTCCTGTATGGCTATTCCAGATGTAAGAGTTCAGTGTGATTTTGTATCTGTTGTAAGCTTGGGAGCAGCATTGGAAACCTCTGCAAACATTTCCCATTTTCAATGTGAAACAGCTTTTACAAGCCCTTGAAAACTTTAAAATAAGGCTAAAAAATAAATGAAGCATTATTTGACCTGAAGCATGGTTGTTTCACTTTCCAGTGTTGCAAACAACTAAAAAGCCTAGTTATTTTGACCCACTCTACTTAAAATGTTAATTGTGCAATATAAAGTTTAGAGATCTTCTGCCATTGCTAATCTCAATCTTCATTTCTCTTCTTAATTGCACATTTGAACAAGACATTGTAATGTTTTTAAATTAGCTCTTAGGATCTATTGAGTCTTACGTGAAGGAGATGGGAGTTACTTGGAGGAGATGAGGTTTATATCCAGCTAGATCTGGCTGGTTCCTAGCAACATTGCAGGAGAAGTTGCACTTGCAACAAACATTTTTGAAAAGTATGTGTTGGGTCATCATTCCTTCTCTTTTCCTCAGTCCTGCTGTCTGAAGGAAGCCCATGTTTTGTATTGAGAGTGCTGTTTGGCTGGTCTGGGAAGAAGGAGGGGTTCTTGGTATGTAATGGCAAGGATTTGATAACAAAGAATAAAATTAAAATGGAAATCAGGCGAGTTCTGTTTAGACAGGAAAGGGAAAATGGCTCAGAGTTTACTGTGTGGTATCTGATATCGTGAAGAATAAACAGTGTTGTCTCCTTTAGAATTTTATTGTATATTAACAAATATTATTAATAAAGTAAAAAAGCCTCTAGCATTTTATAGCTGCATAAGGAGCATTCAGATGATCTAATTTAGTTCCCATTTACCATGGGAGACTGTGTCACGTAGTCCTCTTTATGGATTTGTCAGATTTGTCCTAAAAATTCTTTAAAAATAAAAAGTTACCGTCTTGCTCCTCAGTTTAAAATTATATTTCAGACATTGCTTTCTTATGGCTGGGAGTCCTTCACTGATTTCCATTCAAGACTTACTCCTGACAGTTAATACTCACTTGTATTGGTGTTCTGCCACTTGTCATTCTTCCTCTTAAATGAAAAAAAAAACCTTTTTAGGACTTGTCCTAATGAGTTTACAGGAAGGCTCTTGGCTTTGAATGTGCCAGGCAGAATAAAAAAAAATGCAGGAACACTACATTTCATAAAATAGATTGTTGTATGTCCTAGTGCCTCTCTTCACTTCTTGCCTTTTTTTTTATTCTTGAGCAGAGCTGAAAAAGAATTGTATTGAGATAAGCATCACTGTGGTTTGTTTCATGGCATTAATAGCTTTATGTTGTTGTTACAAATGCTTCTATTGATAAATTCTAGATAGCTTTTGCCTTTTTCAACAAAGCTAATCTTCCTTATCCTATCATCCTCTGATTGATTAACATGGTCTTCATCCTCCCCAGTAATTTCTCACTGATAATTTCCCGACTTTTAGTAGAAATACTTATTATTGCTAGGCTCTCAAGCAGAATCACAAAGCACATTATATCATTACTTTTCATTCCATTTCTATTAGGCAAGACTTTTCCTTTCTCTCAGAATGAAATTCCAGTATTTCCTGGCATTGGCAGTGCTTTCCAAAGTTGTAACAGTCTAACCAACCAAAGTTGTGCCCCTGTTTTCATGTCTTTGATAAAAATACTAGATGAGCTCCAAGACAAATGTTTAAAGAAATTACCTTTCCCAGTTCTCATTTTTTTTAATCAGTAAGCTTCCATGATCTTTAAGGGTATTGTTACTCTGTTTATATTAGTGAGAATATTGACAGGCGGAGTTGGAAAATCATGAATCTCCAAGGCAATTTAGTCACTTGTAATGGGGCTGTGAAGAGTGTAGATGTCCTACTGTGTAGTCCCTCATTAAATTCTGTAATTGTATGTCTGTGAGTACTCCTGGTTTTGCATGTAGAATGTCCTAGAGGCCGTAAGTTCTGCTTCTGTGTGTATCCAATTTATATGCCTTATCAGGGATGCCCAGCCCTGCACTTCATGCTAAAGCTGTGGTAACTAAAAGTCTGAAATAAGCTTTTTTGAGACCCAGCTAACTGGAGCACTCCAAGAATCCTGCCCTGGAGCTGGGTTCTTGGAAACACACCCTTGACCCAGCTGTAGCTGCTGCTTTTGGTCGGAGACATTAGGCAGAGCATTTCTGTTTGTGGTTGTACGTGGCTTACAGAGTGGCTATTAATAGTTTTAATCTCAAATTTTTGATTTAGGATGACTCCCTGTGCTTGGGGTGTGGCACACCTCCCCTCTTCCCAGAGCAGGGTGTGAGGGAGGATCCCTTTTAAGATCTGCTGATGTTGATGTTCTACTCTGCAGAAACCAAGAAAGACAGACTGTTTTTTGCAGGGTGATAAACATGGACACAGATTCCTGGGAGGGTGGTGGGGGTGTCTCTTCTGGCCTCCAGTGGCAATAACTGTTTAATCCAGGGATGGCTACACCTCCCTGTCTCTCACTGCTCATCTCTCCCTGTCTCTCCATCCTGCCTGAGGATTGAGAGTGATTCTCCTCTCCCCATCCCCAAATAGTCTTTGCAGGATATAAATTCAAATAATATGTCCATCATTACCAGCAGATCAGTGGCACAGCCATTGTAGGACTCGAGCACCAGACCCAGAATGCTTTCCTTTTTTGCTTTTTTCTCATTTTTAAAAAGCTGGCAAAAGCCAGTGGGCTGGATAAAGAGGCCAAGGGTGTTCCTGGTTACCTTGAAGTATCATCCTTTCTGTATGGATGGAATGGCTTGTGGCTGTTGGAGCTGAAGCAGTGAGCCATGGAACAGTATTCAAAGGAATTTTTTCAAGTAGGCTCCTTTCAGAGCTGAATTTTGTTATTTATTAGAAGTACTAATACATGGAAATATAGCAGCTCTTTGGGGCTGGTCTGAACTGTTGTCATCGTTCCACACATGATTTTTGTAACCTCACCATTTGTTTTCATTTTCTGTTTTTTCTTTCTGGCCACCTTGCTTCCATCTCTTTGCTCTCCAAGAGATCAAAGGGCCAAAATGCTGCTCCCTAAACTTACTTCATTATCCACAGAAAGTTTCACAGTATAATTATAATGCAAATAGGAAGTTATTTATAAAAGACAAGGCAATTTAATTTAATTTAGTGCCAAATAGCAGGAATGAAAGGTACTCTCTTTTTGATCTATGAAATTGCTCAGTCTTTTCTGGATAACAAATTTTGTTCAGGCTGCTTAATAGAGTTTCAAGTCATATATTAATTATTAAGCATGATCTAAACTGTCATATTTACAAAGTGTTGCTGCAGTGCTGTAATTTAATGTCTACTGCCAGGAAATAAATCCGTGGAATATAGATTTTAGTCCTGACTAGGCTACTAACTTAAGTGACTGGAGGTGCTTCCCTCATTACTCTAGGCTCATTTTTCTCTGTCTGTGAAACATATATTGTGGCAGGTACCTATAACATGTTGGGTGAATGACAAGTTCTTGATGCACCTAGGAAGTTGGAATTTACTTTTAGAGAAAATGTTTGTGTGTTAAAAGATAAGTTTTGGTATGTTTTGAAGTATTTTGTCCTGTGCATCTGAAAATACTTCCAGAAATTCTTCAGGAATATGAATATTAAAATTTCATCTTAAGTATTGCTGTTGGTATATTATTTCTTTCTTCTTGTATTGGCTTTTTGTGCCTTAACAGTGGTACTAGTGCATATATTAGTGTTGAGCCATGAAATTATAGTACAAATTAGAGAAACTGTAACGAGTAGGAACAGGCCAAATTATCTTAAGAAACCAAAATTAATTAAAATCCGTTATGTTTGCACAAAGACTGCATACTGTGTTAAGAAGTAATAAAGAAAAGAAAACATGGAAGTTTAAAATCATCGTAAAATAAATTTTCAAAAGGTAATGATGAGATATATGATTTATCAATTCTTTTAATGTAAGCAGAAGCAGCATTTGACAACCAGTGCTTCAGAATATAGATCAGTTATTTTCTGAAATTCATCAGGTATGTTTTCAATAAATTATTGAAATAGACAACTGTTTTTCTGTCCTCATGCTAATGTGTATCAGTAAATTGTCTCTAACTATCAATATAGTAGATGGTAAGCAATTATCAATCAATGGAGACCACAAGCTTTAGAGATAAGCTATGCAAAAGTAGAGAAAAAAATAAAGTAACAGCATTATGCAGTTCAAGAAGCAGAATTTTATGAGCTGTAGAACCAAAGAGGATGTTTAAAATCAGAAGAAAAATAATATGGTATTTTGCTAAAATGGGTAGTGTAGACAAATAAGAAAGTGGTGAATAATGAGAACAATAATTCATGTGTATCTGAGCAATCAAACTGATTAATTTCATGTAGAAGTCTGTTCGGTTTTCTTGGAAATGGTGAAAACTGTTTCAAGTTAGAAGGAAAAACTCTCAACTTGATCTTTGTTTCTCAGCAGCTTCAGAGGGGGCCCTCTGTAGAGCTAAAACAAAATGTACTCTGCTCTCCCTCACTTAGTCATGTATTAGAACTATGAAGCAGAACTAAAAACTTAGGAGAATTATTGTCAATAGTATTATCAATATCAATATTATAATATTGGATTTATTTTTAATAAAAATTTCAAGACTGGTAATCTGAAGCCTGAAATTGACTTTCTAATCTTTTTTATAAAGAAAAGACTGAGATTGGAAGGTGATTTGTCTGTAGTGTGTTGACCCTCTCTGCAGAACATTCTGAGTTGGAAGGGCCCCACAAGGTCCCTCAAGTCCGGCTCTGAGGTGGATGGTTCACATGGGGGTTGAACCCACAGCTGTGGTGTTATCAGCACCTGCTCTGACCAGTGGAGCTCCTCAGAGTCAGAGCCTCCTTCTTAGTCCCCTCCACAGTTGGACAGGGTGAGAGAAAATATAGTGAAGAGCTCCTGAGTTGAGATAAAGACAGGGAGAAATCACTCACCAAGTACCAGCACAGGCACAACAAGCTCGAATTAGAGACATTAATTGAATTTATTGCTAATAAAATCAGAGCAGGATCCAGCCACATCCATCTTGGAGCCTCCAGGGATTGGCTGTGCTGGACACGGGGGAAGCTTCTGGCAGCTTCTCACAGAAGCCACCCCTGTAGCTCCCTCACTGCCAAATCCTGGTCACACAAACCCAGTACAACATGTTTGGAAATTGTTCTCCCCAGAGATCCAAGGCTGCCACATGTTCAGTTGAGTGTTTTGATTTCCCTTTCTACGCATCCCAGTGTAGTTGAACATGTGCCCTGTTCTCGAGCCCTGATAGGAAGGCTAATTGCCCCCTGGAGCTGGGAGGGGCTGGGGAGAAGTCAGTCCAGTGTTCTGGGAGGGATGTGCTCTCTTCCCTCAGAGATGCAGGAGCTGCTCTTTGTGCTGGGGATCAGAGCCAGGTCTGTGCTAGCCAGCGAGAGAATTGGGGATCCCTGCTTTTTAGTCATCTTTTGGAAGTACTTGTTTTGGAACGAGATCAGGTGTGATTTGATGCCAACCTGTGGAGACACAATTTACCAGGGGTAGGAGACATTTCTGTGGACTCGTTCTGATGGACATCTCATCACAGACTCCAGGCCAGTTCTTCATGCACCATTTCTTGTCTTCATGATGTTTGGCTCAGGATGAGCATGTCCCTCAACTCTAATTTAATCAGAAGGCACCTGAGTGATATTCTTCAGCCCTCGTTTGCATTGTTCCCGTGCACAGCGTTCTCTGATGGCAACCCCAAATACCCCTCCACAGGAAATGTCTGCATTTCAAAAGGTTGCTTTTGAGTTTGTTTCCATCTTGCCTGACAAGATGTCAGTAACAGTCACGTAATGGTTGGAGTAACTTCAGTGGCGTATCATAATGAGAAATTCTAGTTGGGTAAAATATTTTTAAAATATTACGGGTAACTAAGTAATTACTCAAGTGGTTTACACACACACACACATTTATGTAAGTACATCAAAGTACTTCTTATTAGTGTTGCAGTGGAACAGTTTGACACTTCAGCTTCAATACAGCACAGCCAGGAGATGCTTTGATCCAAGTGCCAAACTGCACCTTTGCAACAAACAGGACATGCTTTGATGTTAAAAAAAAAAAAAAAATGGAATTTTCATTTGGAATTAAGTTTTCTATCCTGGCTTTTTTTGTATTTATTTTTTCTGACATGAGATATTTGGAAGTTAGTGCTCTAGGGGATTGCATCTCCTTCCTGAAAGTGCAGTCCCTGGAGCTCAAATATGATCCTGTATCTCCACATCAGGATGGGAATTGCATTAGGGAAAATGGGACCTTTACAGGTGTTATGTCAAGGTGAATGCACAGCAATTTGAAATGAGAAGCTGAACTGGTTTTCACCACAACATGGTCTCTGGTATTGACACAGCCAGGGTTAGGTTCTTGAAAAACTTCTCTCTGGAAAATTCTGCTCCTTAAAGTGAGTCTAATGTTTGTGGTCAAGGACACTTTCTCTTTGTTCATGTCTGGGTAACTATGTGTCATGAAATAGCTGCTGTAGATAGCTCCAGGGCTGGCAGCGATTGGAAAAGGGATTTCTTCCTACCCTCTGCATTATTTTGATGGCCCTTAATGGAGGAAGCAATTTTATTTTTTTAACATTTTTTAAGCATCACAGTGAACCTGAAAAATAAAGACATAAATATTCAGTTCATCCTAGGAAACTCAGTTCTCGTTTAATATTTTCGGTATTCTAACAGGGCTAAAAGAGATGCCTTTGACTAAAAGCAATATAAATGAAGGTAAAAAATTAAATTTTTATGAAGAAGATTATAAAATATGAAAACTCTTAGAGTAGTTCAGAAGATTCTAGTCCCATCTTGGAAATACAGGAATGTTCCATGTGTGCTTAGGTCAAAACCTCTGTTACATAGGTCTTAATGGAAAAAAAAAAGAATTCAAAGGAGGTGATGAATGATCACTGGCAGGTGCAAGAAGGCAAGAAACTTGATCAAGGTTTTGCCAGCAGAGCATGTGTGGGTGGTTTGACTTTGAAAGTGTAGGAATACTTTTCTGGAGTAGTCAAGGCTACCAAAAAAGAGCCAGCCTTGGACAAAGCTCAAAACATGGTCTGTAAAATGGCAGAGTTTGTGTTACTTAGTGTATGGAATACTCTTCCTTGTGCTCATTTTTCTTCATATTGTCACATGAACTTTTTATTCTATATCAAAAAATAAAAAGGAAAGAAGAAAGCAGGAAGATATAAAAATGGATAGAAGAAAAATAAAACGTAGGCTTACTGAAAAAATATATCTCCCTTAAAACATTGTTAGAAACCTTGTTTCATAGCTTTTAAACTCTTTCCTCCATCCAAGGTTTCCCACTGGACTGTTAAAGAGGCCAGAGCAGCCCCAGTAGCTTACTTGTCTACATGCCCTGAAGATGAGCCCTTCAAATTTATGTTCAGCTTTCTGAGAAGTGGCCTCCCATGGGTGTCTGGAGCTGTTCCTCACAGCTGGTGTGCTCTGTGCACTTGTTACTGCTGCTCCTGCAGAAGTGCATCAGCCAGGGAGGGTGTGACATCTCCAGGGGACACATCTAGACAGGAACGGGGTGGTTTTCCACACCTCAAGCTCTGAGCTGAGCAGCTCTGGTTTGCCCTGACTGTGGGCCCTGCTGGATACAGCACTTTGGTCCAGAGACCTCTGACACCCCAACCAGTCTGAATAAATCTGAGATTCTGACACATGTATTACATTTGCAGACCCCTTCGGCACAGTTGTCTCTCTCATGCAGATTCATGCTTTGCCAGCTGGAATAGAGTTGTTCTTACCCTGTTCTGATGAGAGAGATAATGGCTGTCTGCCTTGAGTTAGCTAAACCTCTTCTTACAGTGAGTGGAGAGAAATGGGTGTTTCTAATGTGTGATGCTTCTTCTCCTAAGGAAGCACCTGAAGGAGTTGTTAGATGAATTGTAGCCTGAAAGCACCCAAGTCTCCATTGATGATGTGGTTTGAAGTAAAATTATTCTTAAAACTGAAAATCTGTGAGAGACCAAATTTTTAGTTACTGGAAAATAACACAGTTTTACTAAAGAATTATCCATAGGAGTATAATAAATGACCCCATCTTAAAGAAAAATACAAAATCGATATTTTGACTAGCTATTATAGAAAATAAAATTTGCATCTAAAAGACTGGTAAATTTTGGGGTAACATGTTAGATAACTGAAGAATAAGTAAAGAAGGCAGCTTCTTTTACTGTATGTCATAAATTTGGGTGACAGTCTCTAGGATTTCTAAGTTGGCACGTGTTAAGAACCAAATAAAATGCTTATCTCTCATTTTGCCTTTTCTCTGCTGTGTTTTACAGTCTATGAAAACCTCAATTTGGATAGCCAGATATTTTATATTCTGCTTTGGTGGTCCCAGGTTCCTTGCCAGTTGCATGCCACATGCTTTACAGATACTTAGTGCCCATCTATTTCAGATCCACCATTGTCCTAAGTCACTGTCAGGCAGTAAGCATCTTTTTTTACTGACTCTCAAGTGATTTAAATCTCACAGACTGAGACATAATAGGTGATTTCATGTGGCCCTAAGAGTAATTTCCACTGTTTTGTTGCTATTTGTTAGCTGAGGTATTTTTACTGTGGAACAGTTTCCCCTACAACCCTTTTCTTGCTCATGTCCTCTGCTCTTGGTGGGTAAGCCACCACTGCTGTTGTCCTTGTTCATGACACGAGTCACAGTTGTCACAGAGTCTGGAGTACCTCACCCAGTCTCTGGTCTGGATCAAATGTGCAGGATGGAGACCACAGTCTCTGAAGAAAGATGCATATCCAGCACAAATAAGGAAGGAAATCTAAAGGGACAGGGTAAGTGCTCTGTTTACGCTGACTTTTTTTTTCCCCTCAAAGTTTGTCTTGCTTCTAAATGCATAAATATGCATAGGACAGTTGGGGTTTCTTTTATGTTTTGGTATCCCCTGTGCTGCAGATCAACCTCCTTTCACTGGTAATGAAGCTCTGAAACACAGACTGTACATATACTTATATCCATATATGAAGTCTCTTTGTAAAATGATAGCATTTTGTATATTCATTCTTTCATCTACATACTACCTAAAGTAGATACGAAGAGCTACTACAGGTTATTGTAGTATCAAAAATATTTGCTTGCAGATAAACAGAAACACAAATTTTTGAAGATCAAACACAGTGACAGTAGCAGCACCAGTGTTAAACCCCAAGTAGCTGTTGCTTCTAATCCCAAATTTACTCATCTAGCCAGATTCACCAAGCCTTTCCTGCCACCCCAAGCCCCAAGCACTAATATTGAGACCATGTAGCTGTTTGATATCCTACAAAGTTCGAGGTGATCCTCCTAGTCCAGTAAAATTTTACATTCCAGCTTTTGCAGATGCATTTTTTGAGGACACTTCTATAGATTAGTGCATTTTAAGAGTAAATTATATTGTAGTCTTCAAATTTTAAAACCAACTACTATGAGGAACTTCTTCCTTTGGAAATGGTAATGAAAACAACTGAATTCAACTTAGGTATAATAAAACTTTGTTAATTTAGTGGAACGAAGGGCACAAAATCAATTTGGATAAATGTGTGGTTTTAGTGAGTGGAGGTCTTATGCAGCAAGCAGTGACTATCTTCATCATGAATAATTAAACCCCTTTCAGACAGTCAAATAAACAGAGGCTTTTTATATTTTTCTTTTCATAACAAAGTATTGTGCTATTAAGAAGTATTTTGATATCCAAGGATGAAGGACAATTTAGAAGTGCAATGTATAATAACAATAACATTATTATTGTTATTGTCATTATTATATTAGTCCACTGGCTTTACTTTTAAGATTTTCTACTTATTTCAGTTGCACATTTTTAATTGCTTAGAGAAATGATGTAGTCATATCTTCGAGTTGGTTTAATTAGAATTATTGATGTTTGAAGCAGCACCCAGGCTGGGGAAACTGGGGTCTGATCAAAGTCACAACTAATGGTTTAGTGAAGTTATAAATTCAATCTGTAATTAACATTGAAAGATAAAACATATGCTTTCAAAAATCACATTTTATGCTAAGGAGAAAGGCACTTGTTAATTATTTGGAAATATTTATTGCACTATATAAAAAGAAAGGTAACAATAATGACTGAGTTTTTCACCTGGAAGAAACACTGGATGCAAGATTTTACAGACACTGGTATACTTTACTCTCCTTGATTAGATTTAGAAGTGCATGTGAAATAGGAAGTTCACTTCGAGAAGGGTTTTAAGACTTTTGGAATTTTGAGTCTTCTGGGGGGAAATCTTTCTAGCTTGATTGAAAATATATATAAATGTTTACATGTTTAAAAATATATTAAATAGAAAAATAAGTTTAACACTGCAACAAATTCTGATTTGAGGTGCTGAAGAAAACAAAAGACATTAAGCAGTCAGTATTTTAAAGTCTGTGTCAGATCATTGACTCCTGAGGATGCACAGGACAGTTAAGCATCTGGGATGAATTCTCACCTTCATTCTGAAGGTGTCAGTGGATATGTTATGTCGGTTTAGTAAATTTTTGTAGATTTTTTTACAGCACTCTGATTATGTAGTGAAGTGAAATGTGGCGCTGTCCAGGTTTAAGTGGGAAAACACACTTTTTTTGTGTTTCTCAAACTTGCTGGGTCGCGCATGGGAGATGGCGACGCCAGAGCGCTTCTTGTGACTGTGCACATGGTGTGACAGGGCTGGGAACGTGGGTAAATTTAACTGCACTGCTGGAGGAGGCTCTGGGTAACAGATGGAAGGTGGTGGGGCTGGAGAAAGTTCAAGCAGACCGAAATAGAGAGTGTCTTTTACTTGCATGATGAACACAAGGAGATAGGCAAAGTGCTGCAAGAGTCTTGGTTTCTCTTAAGCACCCCTTCCAGGCTTCTGTTGTTTGCTATCTGTTATAGGGTCTTTTTGTGCACCCTTCTTACTATCAGAAATAAATATATATATTCCAAGGTGGCTGGGGATCTTCCTTTGATGAGAGCAGTTGCAATTTGGTGTTCTGTGTGGAAGACCCACCACAGATTTCATCTTTTTATGAAACTGTGTTCGCACATTCTCCAAAAGCATGCATTTTTATCATTTGCACTTTATTGATCAGCCCTTCCTGAACCATTTTCATCCCTAATTAAGGATGCAGAGAGCTTTACATTATTCTGCTTATGATTTCAAGAGCTCATTTTATACTGATTGTTTGGGGATTTGCTTCCTTGGGAGGATTTATTACTGTATGAATGAAAATGCTTTTCTGAAGCTGTTAATCAGTTCAAGATTTTAAAAAACTAATTGAGAATATTTCTCATTATTATTAAATTCTCAGGGGTGCTATAGGGTGTGCATACTATTATAATCTAAACCTGTAATTTGGATTTGCTTCTTGTGCCCTTTGGCACAATGGTATACATGGGAATTTTAAGAAAAATGACTGACACTTAGCCACCCCAGCCACAGTGAAGAAAATGTGCTTTTTATTATTTTGTCATCAGCTGCTGCCTCCTGTTAGCAGTGAAATTGTTTTGACAAGTGCTGTTCTGATATACTCATTTATAGAAGGGCTCAAACTAATCAAAAGAACTTCCTAACACAGTGGACTATTGGGCTGCAATATAATCTTCTCAATGAAGTGGGGGAGGACTCATCATGTGAATTGTTCTAAAATTGGGTGAAGAATTTATGGAAGGGAACATCTATTCTCTGTCATGGGATGTTCTAGAAAAGATAATAGGCTATTTCTATCACTCTTTGATGTTGAAACTTAGCATTTCAAGTGCCACATGGAGTGATATATTGCTTATGCATTGTACCTGGAGATTGTGCTTGAAGTCTGGTGGCACTGGGTAATAATGCTGGGGCTCATCCATGAAGCTTTTATACATAGAACCACTGTCACCTGAATGATTCCTTTTGTGCAGTGCACTGGATTGCAGTCAGTAAGTTGGGTGGAGAATGCTGTTTGTCAGTGTCCTCTTTTATAAAAAGTTTCATTCATCTTTTGTAGCTCTTATGAAACAATCTGCAGCCTGCAGCCTGCGTAGTTCATCAGTTTTCATTCAAGTGAGCATTCCTTCTGAGGCAGAATCAGAGAGTGACAGAATGGCTGAGGTTGGAAGGGACCTCTGTGAGTCACCTTGTCCAACCCCACTGCTCACTTATGGCCACCTGGAGCCAGTTGCCCAGGACCATGTCCAGATGGCTTTTGAATACCTCCAAGGATGGAGACTCCACAGCTTCCCTGGGCAGCCTCACACTGCAGGAGTGTTTGCTGATGTTCAGATGGGCCCTGCTGTGTTTCACTTTGTGCCCATGGGCCCCTGTCCTGTCACTGGGCACTGCTGAGAAGAGCCTGGCTCCATCCTCTTGCCACCTTCCCTTTGGGTGTTTATATGTGTCTCTAGGATCCATCTGAGCCTTCTCCTCTCCAGGCTAAAGAGGCCCAGCTCTCTCAGCCTTTCCTCCTGTGAGAGATGCCCCAGCCCTCACTCATCCTCATGTCCAAGGTTGGTCTCTCCACTGCTGTTCCATCTCTCTTTTGTGCTGGAGAGGTCCAGCACTTTAGGTGTGGCCTCACCAGCTGAGCAGCAGGAAGGATTACCTCCCTCACCCTGCTGGCAATACTTTATTTAATGCAGCTGAAGGCACCATCCACCTTCTTCACAGCAGAGTCATCTTTCTGGTTCATGTTCAACTTGGTATCCACCAGGACCCCCAATTCCTTTTGTGCCAAGCTGCATTCCAGCTGGTTGGCACCCATCAGCTATTTTGTCTTAATATCTGTCCCCTTTAGGTGATTCTTCTTAAATTTTGTGATCTTGGCAAAGAAGGTATAACTCTTTAATTGCAGGATGCCAAAATCGCTTGCCAAAAGTACTTATTATTCTCGTTGATGTATTAGTCTTTTTATGAGATACTTAATGTATTTTGCCATGTGGATTTTCTGAAATTCTGCAATCTGTAGTAAGCTTTTAGTATGGTTTTACCAGTCATTGTAAATTCAGTGGATCTGAATTTACAGCAGTTATGCTTTCAATAAGCTTAAAGCAGTTGTGTATGTGAAAGTAGTTTGCTTTAGGATTGGGTTTGAACTTCCTTTTTAAAAATTTGTATCATCCTGGCTGTGTAGAAAAATACCTCTTTGTGCTGAAGGCTCCATTGATTAAAGTCCATTGACACAACAGACCTCTCCTATTGATTGGTTTTCATTTTATTCTAGTATGCATATCTATTATTCTGAATAGTTGCTTATAGATAATATATGCAGATACAACTCCAGTATTGCAATTTAATTGAATTAGCAATCATGGATGAAGATACTGAACATTCTTAAAAAATAAAGCTTGTGTTCATGAGTCATGAAGGTAGCAAAGGTTGGCCTTGCCTCTGCCTGGTTGGTTGAGAATTTTTTTATAGGGAATAGAGAATGGTAACATAAATGGCAGGACAGTGGACTGGAATTAAAAATTGAGAAGTTTGTCACAGCTGGGCTTTGGACAACTTTGGATAGTTATTGGTATCTCTCTCTGCCTTATTTCTCTTACCTGTTAATTGCCCATTATACCTCTCTACCAATAAATATATATTAATATATTATATTAATTAAATCATAGTGGTCTTTGATTTACTAGTGGTCTGCGGTTCAGTTTCTCTGCAGAAATGCTCCCAGATTGATTTACATGGGTAACCATAGCATGAAGACCACCTACTGTTCCTAAATAGGTGGAATAATAGGTAGAAAGACCACCTACTAAATAGGTTCCTAAATAGGTAGAAAACCACTAAATTTGGAGTTCTCACAAGGTGCTCCAGTATGTTTAGGCACAGCAGAATGTCAAAAAGAGTAAGAAAGGATATTCCTGGAGAACTGTGGGATACTGCCAGCAGATACAAGGTGTTAGTAGGCAATGAGCTGAACTTCTGTCCTGAAGTTCAGTGTCATTACTTCAGTAGTGGCTGGAGTTGGCAAGCAGGTTCTTTGGACCTGTGTGTTCCCCGTGCCCATCTTCAAACCAACTACATTATGCTCGATGGGCACTGTTGTTCCAAGAGCTGGAATGCATTAAATACTGGGCCAGTAGCCCTGCTGTTTTCAGGATCATGTAGTTTGAGAGACATATTGACCATCAGCCTCATATTTGACAGAAAGTCTCTGCCTCAGGCTGAAGCTTAACTCACTGATTGTGAAGACAGTCTTTTTCTGGCTTGTGGAGTGACGATTAAAATCTTGTTTGCAATGAAAACTCAAATGCAATACTAAATATGAAACAGTTCTTTACCCTGCCAGGCTTTCTACTGAATTGTCTTCTCCAGTTCTTATGTCCTACATCACCCAGTAATCTTTAGATATGAGAAGAAAAAATTCTTTCAACTTCAGGCTTGTGAAGTAGGATTTATTTGAATGAGGCAGGATCTTTCAGTTGCATACTTGAAGTGTGCTGCATATTTAGGATGGAAATCGATGAATATGAGGGCATGAGAGAGATGCACTAAAATCATTAAGACATCATCTTGGACTGTGTATAAGTAGATAAAGTACTAAAATGAATTTCAATAAATTAGATGTTATATATTAAAAGAATTAATCTTAAAAAATGCTGGTACAACTAGTCCGTATTATTATTCTGGTACTCGTTTAATTCCATTTATTCTTGGTGAGCTCATCATTCTGAATTTGCATGGGAGTTTCAAGTTATTAAAAATCTTTATACCAGTCCAAAATTATGCAATAAAGCATATCACAGCTGTTCTTTAATTGTAAAGGATGGTGGGCACACATTTCATCCCTGAAAGCCATATAGTACTATTAAACTGTTTGTGTGGGTTTTATTATTCATGAATGTGAGTGTTATTCACTATCTTAACAAATGTAAAATTTTATAGTTTACCACTGTGTCCTCAAAATAGGAAAATGGACCAAAGCCTCTACCATTTATACAGGCAAAACTATTCCTGCCTGAGAAGGAACTCCAAAGGCCAATATAAATATAAAGCAATTAAAATCAATCTGTGAAAACAGCCATGACTACTGAAGAGAGAGGAATATGTTATTTGGTGTTAATTGTTTGCCCATAATCTCCTAATGAGTTAAAATGAACATAATTAAAAAGGAGGCTAAATGTCAAGGAAAAGTTTCCTGAGCGCTTATTCCAAAGCTTGCTGCTGGCTTCAGGCAGAGGTGGGGACAGTCTTTATCACCTGAGATACTTAAAGCTGTGAAATTAAAACATGATGATTAAAAATGCCAGCAGATAGTTCTCAGATAGATGTCTTTCCTGTCCTTCCTGGTTTTTAGTATCTCTGTTGTCTTAAGAATGAAGTGGCCCCATGAGGCTGAGCAACAGCCAGCAGTCATTATTCAAATGTAACTTAATTACAGAGTTATCTGTGTTATCTAAGTTACCATTTGTTTAACAGCTAAATTGCAGTACCAGCTGTATCCTTGGTATTCCAGGCACTCTAGGTTCCAAACCTGTGACAAGGTCAGAGTGTTTTAGCCTCTCCTACTTCCACTGGGAAAATCTAGCACACTTTAAGGGTGGCTGCTGGCCCTGTGTTTCTGCTTGTATTGCATATGTTTAAAAATACAGGCAGGCCCCTCTTGTAGTGAACTGTCAAAACTAATATAGAGATGTAATGATATAAAATATATAAGGGTTTATAATAAAGGATAAAATTCAGCCTTTATATAAGTTTATGTAAAACTGTAGAGGTAGGCAGATGGGAGAGTTTGTTGGAGTTTTTTAGAAAGAGATTTTTTTCATCTGTTCTTATCCAAAGTAGTTGTCTTTGCTTTCAGGGTTTGTTTGAAATAGTGGAATGAGTCCTTTGCAGCAGGGACACTGTTTGCATAGTGCTGTCAGTGCCATCCCTTTCTTGCTATCTCTGTCTTTTGGAAGTGAGCTACTGTTCGGAGTAGGAGATGAGAAGGGGCTGTATTTTAAATATAACTAATGCCTCAGTTGTCTGGCTGCATTTTTCTAGTGTTTTTATGTTGAAGAAAAATACTATGAAGTGGAAAACAAAGCTGAAATGCTCTGGAAGCAGTGGAGTCAGCTTTCAAGGTACAATTTTAATTCAGGAAGCTTGAGATCTGTGTGATCCTTTCTTGTCAGCACACGCTTTTCCTGCTTATAGGTCTCCTAGTCAGTGGAAACCAAAGATAAGGAATGTATATTTTTTGCATGAAAAAGAATACAATAATGGTTTGATGAATAGACACTTTTACAATAAAACTCTTCTGTCTCGTTGAAAGTGTAGATTGCTAGCTCTTACATGACACTGAACAGTTTTCCTTTTAGTATTATCACACAGTGACTTAAATGTGGTGAGGCATTAGAAAAGATTGAATTATTTTAATTTTACTTTTTCACAGGGTTCTGAAGCTGTTGTGTTTTATTTTGAGACAAATTATCCTATTTATCTTGTCTGCATAAATACCTATATGAATAATGCAAGAAATTGCTAAAAGTAAAAATTACAGACCTGTCCTTAAAGGACAGGATTAATATCTTGCAACAGCTTATACAAAACCAACTGGTGCCTTTATTCTTCAGTACAAAAACGTGCCATTCACAGGCATTTGCAAAGCCACTATAGTGGAATGTTGCCAGATCCATTAACAGTTCTCTACTAACGGCAGTCAAATGACTGAGTGGGGTAAAAGCAGGCAACAGGATGGTTTGTCTGAGGTCTGCTTTTACATGGATGTTATAACAAGGCTTGAATGAAAAAAACTACAAAAATAGTGTCATGGTGGTAAGAGCATGTCTTAGAGCAAGAAATGAAAAATGAAAAATACTACTCTTAATGCAAAGGTAGCACAGATATTTAGCCAGAGACTACAGAGGAAAATTAAGATTATGAAACTTCCCATTTCCCAAAGAAACATTAAATTGGCAGTTTCTCACAAGCACTCTGTTTTAGACTGTCTAGATGCTAACACAGCCATGCAGAAAGCCCATACAAAACTGCCCGTCCTGCTGCCAGGAGCACCGAGGGCAAGCAACATCTGCAGCAAAGGAACACAGGCCAGAGGACGACCACCAGTTGTTTCTTCTGGCCTGTGTGAAGTCACAGAATTTCTGATCAGGTTTTAATATGCTCCTTTGAAAAATATTAGAATTTCTCCACTGTTTTCACTCACAGGTCAAAATTATTCACTTTCATTTCAGCTTAACATAACTTTAAGAAGGAAATATATAGCACATTCTGGTAAGCATCTGCACATACGAAACACACAAAAATAGTGTATATATCTAACTTAAATTCTATAGCAAAACTCCAAACCAGACTTGGATAGAAAGACTTTTATCCTGAGGCAAATCTGGTGCTAGAATCTAAAGATGGAAAAGCAATGGTGAAGAGAAGTGAATTGATTCTAATTCCCTGAACTGGCTCTTATGTATATCAACATTTTTCTGTGCAGAAGAAATGCTCGAAAAAAGTGTTTTGAAAAGACAACTAAATAATGTCATGTATATGACACACCATTTTATAAAGCTGTTATTTGCTTTTCTCTCTTGGTATTCTGAGCATCTTAAATCTCTAAAACATCCTAAATTTCTAAAACATCCACAATATTTTCCTATTCCCACAGACCCGTGTTTATACACGTGCTACAAATAACATACAGGATCATAGGAGAAGCTTGCAGAGCTCCTCATGGTATTTCCAAACCTTTTAGTGTTTGTGTGCAACATTTGAAGAAACAGTAATGTGTTAGATAAACAGAGATGCTGTTAAGGGTTTTCCTTGTTGATACAGCTCTTCATGCACGTCACATCACGTGGTGCTGCTGCTGATGTGCTGCCAAAGGAATCCTGCCCTGCTGCAGAAGCAGAGGGAGAATTGATTCCCCATTCCCATTCCTGCACCATCCTCCCAGCCTGTATCCAGCACCTGCATGCAGGAGGAGGCTGGGCTGGGGAGCAAGGAGGATTGCTGACTTAACCTCAAGAGGAGAGGTAGTGGTGGGAAGTAGAGCTTGAAGAGTTTTTTGCTAGTTTCTTCCACACCAGTGGTGTCTGTCATGGCAGATTTTCCCAAAAAGCCCACATAGCTTGTCCTTTGCCCACTGCCCCCAGCATGTGTAGGACAATGCTGGCATAGCTCCACTGGTTTAGGGAGATTGAGGAAGTAAAGGAACAACCTGTAAAACTGAAAGCAAGTCTTTTTTTCCTAGCTCTGCTGGTTGAAGAAATTGGTTAGTGTCTCCTTACACATCAGGGAACAAAAGCTGTAACAGGTATGGTACTGCCACAGTAAAGCCATCTAGTCTTGAAAGAGTTCTGTGTAATATTTTGCTTTTTGACATAATGTAGAGACATAACCTAACGGCTCTTCTTCCATTGAGTAAAGGTGCTGCTTAGTTTTGGTACCTTGGCAGACAGGCTTTCTGAAAAGTAGCTTTCTAGTCAGTGTCCTTTGCCATGAGCCTAAATCATATACTTTTGAAAGGACTTAAGCTTCGAAATAAACTTTCAGAACTGTCTATTAATTTTGTAAAGTAAAAATGTAAAATTGAACAGATTGAAGTCCAGTAGAGGACTGACACAAGGAAGCAGTCTTTAAACAGAAACATTCTCCAATCCAACACTGGGGAAGAAAGGAAAGTAAGAAGAAGGATTTGTTTGCAATTGACCTGCAGTAGCAAAGTCATTCACTTTCCAAATAGGATTAAACCTGTTTCATCAGCCATGGCATGTGAAAAGATCATGGTTATAAATTCCATTTGCTGTAATGAATTGAAAGTGTCTGACTTTGCAAGCAGCACTCACTGTTGATGGACAGCTACATTCGTGCAGTGTTTTAACACTAAAATTAGCTTCCACAAAGTACAAAGTACAGAAAAGGTGGCAGCAGTGACAGATCTTAAAGCATTTAAAAATTGACTGTATTGTTAGATGGGAGCTGAATAAAGCTAGAAATAAATAGTGGTTTTGATCCTGTTATGTAGATAACTTGGTTCAGGCTTGGGTGAGGGTGAACACGAATCTTGGAAAATGGTATTTTTTAGGTTTCTCAGCCATATTTCAACAAGAATAAATATTGTTACTGAAATGAGGAAAAATCGAACTTCTCTACAGTATTGCTTGTAAGATGCAGGAAAATGGGATTATGTTGAAGGATACTTCATTCAAATTGATTTCCACGTACATCAACATGACTCCAGTGCAGTCCATGAAGCCATAGCAGTGCATGTATTTTGGAAATGGAGATAAAAGCTACATTCTGTGGTTAGTTAGTCACCTTAACTCAGTCTTGCATCAGGATCATGAGACATTTGTCCTTCGATGCTTGTGGAGCTAAATGTAGTTTCCAAACCTATTTTCACCAAGTTTGTTTGGTTTGGTATACACATTTTAAGTGTGCCAAGAAAAAAATCTCAGTGGCTGAAAGTGGGAATTATTTGGGAATAATTTTAGTCTCCTTTTAATTGGTAAGTTACCCAGCTGAAAACTGTCCAAAATTAAAAAAAAAAAAAAGCTTGAGCTGAATAGAGGAATGAAAATATAATGGCTTCTTAAATTACCACAAGGTTAACATATAATTAATTTGCTAATTTTAATTACAAGCCTACAAAATGTGCTGAAAAATGCTCAAAGGGGAGAAGCAGCCAGGTGCCAGCCATGATTAGCCAAGGTTACTGGCAATTAGGAAGTCTCTATTAAACGTGTTACAGAAATTTGAGAAACCCCTTTCTAAAAACAGCACATTTATTGAAACACAGCAGGGTGTTCATCATGCTGTATCTTTCCATTGCTACAGACTTGCTGTCATTTGCCTCACTCTTTTCCAGCTAAACATTTTATTGCAGCTGAAACGTGGACTGCTTTTTCTGTTTGTCACACGCTGTTACACTTGTACTAGGTATTTATTTTGATCATGTAAACAAAAGAGATTAACCAGTGTTTGTGGAGTGTTCTGAGCACCTTCGGTTCCAGGTAGCTGCCAATATCACAGCTGAATGCTGGAAACACAAATCCTGAAGAAAATGCTTTTTCTTTCCAAGGTGTCCTGGCACATGCAGTTTGTAAAGCAGGAATATTGCTGAAACTGCCTTTTCAGTGGACAACCTGTTCTGCAACGCTTTAAATGCACAGACAAATGTAATTTCTGAGTTTAAAAGCAAGCAAAAATCCCCAACGCAAACAAAAAAACGAACAAGGAACAAAAAATCTGCATGTTTGCTTTGCATTTTCAGCAAATCATGGTGTAAAAGATTGTCTTGTCTGTAACAGATTACATGATGTATTATTGTTATTTTTTATTGTTGTTCTGTGAGTCATGCTTTAAATGTCTGTTGTTTGGAACCGTAATAAACCTTGATCCATCTATTAAAGGAAATCTTTAAAAAAACTTCAAACCAATAAGATTTTTTTTAAAAAAAAACAAACCTACAGGATTGGTGTCAAAGGAAATTAATTTCCTGGCTGGCTTGTGTTTTTCTCTGAGGCAGATATTGATGAGTGTGCAGAGGGGATCATTGAGTGTCACAACCATTCACGCTGTGTTAACCTCCCAGGGTGGTACCACTGTGAGTGCAGAAGTGGTTTCCATGACAATGGAAGCTATTCTCCTTCCGGGGAGTCCTGTGTTGGTAAGCAATGATCAGCAGAGCCTTTTTTTTTTCCCTCCTTGTGCATGGTGTTCCCAGGTGACTGTGGAGTTCCTGAGCAGAGTCTCAGGCTAGGATGGGGTGCAGCGAGGCTGTCTGTCTGTCTGTCTGTCTGTCAGCACCCCCAGCTGTGCAGGGTCCCCACAGGAGGGGCATCCAAAGCCTGACCCACTGCACTGCTCCGTTTATCAGAGCAGGTGGCTGTGAAACCTGGAGTGAAAGTGGGCTTGCTGGGGAGCATCATTGGCCACAAAAGGGGAGGAGGTGGTTTTCCAATTCAAGGTTTCGACAGAGTGATAGAAGAACATATCTGTGGTGTGTCTGTGTTGCTGTGGTTTGCTTTTTTTCCATTTTTCAGCATCTTCATTATCAAATTTTTAGAATTATGCAAATAATATCAAATTCTTTATGCACCGTATTTGCAGAATAAGGTCCCAAGAGCATGAGCAGAGAGGGATTTTTACTGAGTACAAAGGTGTTTGTCAGTTGTTTCTATGGGAGGAAAAAGGATGAGGGTCCATAAGGAGTTAATGCTGGCCCCTGCAGTCTGTGTGCCCTCACTGGCTGTAGGGCTCTGGGTGCCTCTACAGCAAGTAAGCAGCAATGAAACCATGGTGAAGATGGTAATTCTGCCTTACCCCTGCTTTACAGTTATTCCACCTTTTCAGTTATTTGCCTTATACATAATTTCTATGTGGTATTTCATCAGGTGAGTTTTTCTTTAGAAGGGATCCCATTTTAACTTCTGTCTCTAGTCAGTTATATGAGTTTTCTCCTCCTTTTGTGCTTTTTTTTGTTTGTATTTTTATTTATTTTTTAATGCTGTAAATTTTATTTATCATGTCCATAACTTCAAAGAGTGTTTTCTATGATTTAAAATCTATAATTAAAAAACAATTTGTAACAAAAATATATGAATTTACTTGTAAAAAACATTCCCATCTTTTATGAATTCTGGCTATTAGAAGTCCTCGGGATAAGGTATATCATAATTTAAGAATGCAGAGGAACAATAATGATTTTCAAAGCAATACTTTGTAGATTGTCCAGCTCAGTTAGCTTTTTGCACATTGTCCTAAGCTTATAGGGAGCTCAATAAAATCACAGCAGTGAACTTCTTCAGAGGGTGGCTGTGTAAAAAATGGCAAATTTTACAGCATTTCATGATTCCATAGATAAAATAGATGAAAGTCATGTATTTCTAAACGAATTCTCAAATGTTGAGTTCTCCTCTGGTTTATTTGAATGTTGTGAAATGAGTGATGAATGGAGCAATGTTGAAAATACCTTCTTTGTGAGAAGTCAAAGCAACATGACATAACTTCAGAAAGCCCTGAGGCAACTGGGGGTAAGAGGCATTTTTGCCATTTCTGGTGCTTACTTGTACCACTCCCATGGGGAGCCCCGTCCCTCCTGCCTCCTGTAGCCGATTTGGGAAGCAGAAGATCCAGAGCCAAGCTGATGTCAGGAGAAGACAGACAACGTAGGCAAGACTCCAGATGACCCCCAGGTAGGCTCAGCTCTGGAAAGGTTTTGTTTCTTCCACTGAGTCACTGTTGAAGAGTTGGGTGCTGCAAAAAGAAGCCCCAGATGTTCTGTGTTCTGGTGGAGACGGGAGGAATAAGATTCCATGAAAACACACTGTCCTCATTTTGACCTGCACGACATGCTGGAAGTCTGTGAGGTGAGGTGCTCATCTTGCCATATGCAAGTTGTAAACAGAATGTGAAAATAGGGGGGTTATTTTAATGAAATAGCTTCTCTGAACCATCTGCTGCAGGGTACCAGTGAGGAAGAGAAATAAAGTTTGCTTCACCAGTATAATGAAATAAAATAATTAAAAAATTAATTGGAAGATTCTGCTAACACATATTGACAAATTTCAAACCATGATGTTTATTTGAAAATGCAACTGAGAATTGGGTTAAACAACAGAGAGAGAACACTGCATCTTCTAGCTAATATGTCACATTACAGAGCTTGTTTGCATGGTGGAGCATTTAGAGTCAGAACCGGTGCCTTTCACTCTGTTTCAGATAAAAGAGGGTTCATCTGCTTAGCAACAGTATTTTTTCCTGGTGTATTGTATACTGAATTTATGTACATGAGGTGGGTATGAGCCATAGTCTTTCAGTGTGTTTTCAAACATTTCTTCTTCCTCCCTGAAGGACAAACTTGGAGAACAATAAATAGGCTAAAAACATAAGTAAAATAAGATTAAACCCTTTCCTACAAAATAATAACTAATATATAAGAAAAGAAGATCACAAGACAGTGGGAGGGAGTACTCGTCTCTGACAGATTACCCAAAGCCCAGGCAGCCAGTTGCTTTTGTTGGATACATTTATGTACATATTGGTTAACCCCTTTTCCCTCCATTTTTATGTAGCTGTTATGGAGCTGAGTCATTGCTTGCACAATCTCTGCAGTGCCTGCAAAACATTAAGAAAAATAGCATCTATTTGGGAAGTGTGATACCTCAGTGCTTCTAAAAGCTGTATTCTCATTGACAAAGAGAAAGCAGTGAAGTTTGTCACCTGGTGAGGGACAATTGTGTAAATCAGCAGATGTGGTAGGGAAGGTCATAATATTGCACCAGAGCTTGGATAGTAAGGATGTGTGGCTCAGCCAGGCCCCTTCAAGATTGGGAAAATTCTTTTATTGCTCAAAATATCAACCAAAGACAACTTTTATCAAGGCTGTCAGCTTAATATAGTGATGGTGAGCGGGCTCAAATTAAGAGAATGTAATTTGATTTCCCACAGTAGTGTTTTTATGAGCCCCTGGTCTTTCACAATGTGTTATTAAGAATACTGCTTGCAGACAAAAGACAATTGCTGTATGAAGTTGCTACCAAAGTTTGCCTGGCAATTAAAACCTGTAGGCTACAGCTGCTGTGTTGTTTGGTTGTTTTTTATTTAATTTTGTAATAGGAGCTTTGCTGCAGTCTGAGGTAAAGAAACAATAATACTTCATAGAGAACGATGAGCTGTCATGTGATACAGTATTTGTGACTATGTACTGATTAAAAAAGAAAAACAAACAAAAAAAACCCCAAAGCAAATTATACTTTTCAGTCTCTATCTCTAAGTGAGGTGCTTCCAATCTGTAGAGCTGTGTTCAGACCCTGGAGTGCAGATTTACTGATTCTATTTTTTTCATGGTGATTTGTGTTTCTCGGTCCCTACACTGAGACTTGCACGCACAGAAGGAGCAACCACCAAGGCAGCAGTGCCTGTCAGGTTTTGTTTATTTTGTGTCCTTTAAGAACCACTACAAATTTTGTAGGGAAGCTTAACATGGATCCTCCTCCCACCAAATCCCCATAGGATTCACCGTTTATTTCAGCCTGAAAGGTAGTGTAGCTAGACCTGAATGCAGGATTGGAGTTGCTGGTTTGGGGAAATGAGAGCTGGGAAAAGGGAGGACTCAAGAGCTCACAAAAGAAAACTCCACAGGTATTAGTCTCCCACAAAAGTTGGGTGCAGCAGTGCTTGGGGGTCAAATCTGAATGGACTTTAAATCTGTTCCTGAAGCTTTCATATATTCCATGGTATGCTGCAGTGGCATCTCTTATCTAGAATAGAAAGTAAAAGCAAAGGAGGTTAGATTTTGTTTATTTTACCCCTTTCTGTGTCACACAAAAAGGAAAAGACCCATCCTTCGAAAATCTTCCCATATGCCTGAGAATTACTTGCCTGTCTGTTGGTAGGGAAATGCTATGTAGGCAGAAGGGTTTGCATGTGGTACAGAGTATCCAAGACCAGCTAGAACCTGCTATTTTACAACTTTCTTCTGTTCTGCTCACAGAATTTCTTAAAGCTCGCAGTATCAGAGTTGGTGTCAGTGGATTTTATCCTGTAACATAAAGGTTATCTTGCTTACTTTCCATCTAGTAAATTCTAGTTTTTGTGTTCTGACAGAAAATTGTTTTGCATGTCTTCAAGGTAATTGTATTTAGTAATTTCTATATTTTTAGAAAGCTTTAGTAAATTCTTCATTCAGAATCTAATTTATTATGCACTGTTTTTTAATAGACTGTTACGTCTCTGTAGAATAAAAGTAATATCATAAAATATTTTCTAGCTAAAAATGAATCTGTTTGGTGATATTTTTTTCAAGAACAACTCCAAATAACTTGGATTTAGAAAGGCAAAAAATCATTAAGTGACAAGTTGTCTGTGAAAAATGATTTGTCAAAATCATTTGTGTTTAGTTAACTTGTACATACATTGGTTTGGGAGCCCAGCATACATTTTTCACCTTAACAATATACTGTAATGGTTTAATGTACCATACCAGTTAAAATTAGCACATTAGCAGGATTCTTTCTTCTGAAACAGCTTATCATGATGATACACAGCACCATACTGCATGGCTTGCTTGCACACATTTATTAAGGTGCTATGGAAAAGTCTTACAATTAAAACCCGAATAGCCTTGAAAACTAAGAAATGAAATAGCTAGGGATTGATTTAAGATTTCAGTGAAAGCAAGTTAATGAACTTGTGTTGATATGTACAGTCATGCTTGTCTTCTACCTGATTCAAATGCAGTGGCTGTGGGACCTCTCATAATATCTGAGGCAAATTGCTTCTCATTACAGCCAAAAAGGATGGAAAAGGAAATTGCATCTCAGGGGATTATTTGCTTCCATTTTGATTCTGTTTTCTTATCTGCCCGCGTTACTGAGCTATCCATGTACTTTGAGAGTATATTGGAAATGGGCACGTCTTGGGTGGCTTTTCTTTCTTTTTTTGTCCACAAAATGTGACTGATTGCTAAAATGTGTATGGTCAGGTACTTGTGGCTGTGTATTTGTTTATAGAAGCACTGACTGGAGAGTTTGAAGAGTGAAGATCTTGATCAGTTGTGTGAGGGTCTTGGCAGCAATCCCTTTGCTGCTGCTGTGTTGTTGGTAGAAAATTGGGTAAAGCTTTGCAGTACAAGCAAATTTCTGCTCACTGTGGGTGTTTCCACTATATCCTCACTTTTCCTTGAAAAGGAACTGTCTGGAGGGGGAAAGGAAAGCTCTGCCACTTTTATTGGAGTTAATTAGTAGTTTCTGCCACAGAGAATCTCAGTATAATGAATAAAATTGCATAATCTTCTTTGAGGTGTGAAAATCAGATTATTTCCATAGGTTGACTGGATACATGAAAGAATTAATCCTTCCAAATGTAAAGACAGATGTTTTGTTCTTGTCCTTTATATATAGTGGAAGAATATGGAGTCTCCTTGCTATTTCCAGTGTTCTTCAAAGTTGCTTGATTTATAAATTAATATATTATCTCCTTCCTACTTTGTGTTGTTATAATGGGAAATGAGATTTGTGTGCAGTTTTGCCTTGCCCATCTTTAAATGTTCCAGTTTTGGGCCTGCATCTTCTGAGAACAGTTGTGGGAAAGCAAATGAAACCTGACAGGACATGGAGAATTTGAGCTAAGCAAGGATTTGAATTCTGCAAAAACGAGCTAAATGCAAAAGTCTCATCATAGTTTTCACATTCTTTAAATTATTGTTTTAGACAACTGACCTAGGCTAATTTTTCAACACCTGAGTTGACACATTGATTCCAGTTGTTAAAGAGAAATTTCACGTTAAATACAAGTACTTTCTTTCATGCTTTGTGTAGGCATCTACACGCTGAACTCACACTGATATGGCCATTTGATCTTCATTAAAATAAAATACTTCCTGTACCTAACTGAGACCTAACAATGTGGGAGCGTTTGGCTGGGATCTTCTTCCTTCCCCATCCTCCCTGTCTGGTTTAAGACTGAAGGAGTGACAGGGACAAAAACATTTTGTGCTTGTAACTTTTTTCCCCTCAAGTTACTGGGAACGTTGTCTGTTTGTTCTGACTTGAGGAAATGCAATCAACGGTGACAAAAAAAACTGCCAAAGGGATATTCTCAGAAAATTAGTTCTGTTAAAAGTTCCGCTGAAAATGAGTGCAGCGTCCAAGCCTTTTATATCTGATTAATGACTAAAACTTTTAAATTATAAATACCGTGAAAGAATAATAAGGTATTGTTTGTATAAAGAACCAAAAAGCTGCATAGCAATTAGGAATTTATGTTCGTGCTTTGCTTGATTCTTTGTCAAGAATCTCCCACTTACCAGTTTGGGCTGCTCTTAATGGGGACATCCTTTTTATGTGTGCTAAATGGAGAACAGCAGCAGAAGTGCATAAATGGGGGTTCTTCCTTTCTGCATACACATGAGAGATTAAGTTGGCTTTGTGTGAACAGGTCTGTACTACTGAAAACATGAATAATGTTAGTTTCTGTAATTGCTAACATCTGGCTTTCCATAAATCTGTTAAATTACATGGAAACAGAATTCGATTTCAGTATCATAAGTAAAGCAATTAAATGCAACTCTGTAGGCAATATGGCTTTATATTCATCTGTGAAAACATTTTAGTTTTGAACTGTGAAAGCTACCCTTCTAATCTGCACTGTTATTCTACTACATCCTATACAGATTATTGTCAAGGAGCTCTTAATGTGATAGGGAAGACAATATTGATGATGCTTGTTGAAACCACCAAAGGCAAAGTGAATGCTTCATTTATACCTTTGTTTTCAACAAAAAATAGGAGTCAAAGTCTATTGAAAGGAAAATGGGATATCTTTGATGATGTTTAAAGTTTTACAGTAGCTGTTTGGATATAATTCATTTGATACCAGTTCATTCATAGTTCTCTTTATGTCAGTCTTTATGCCTTTTACTTCATGCAGTACTCTGGCACTTGTTAAACAATGTTTTAATTTCTCTTAGTGCTGCACCTTTTTCACCTCCAGTAGTGAATATTTCAAGTACTCAGTTATGGCTAAGTTTTGTACTAGAGCAATAATGTTCTTTTCTGGCAATTAAGGCTTTCAGGACAGCGAAGTGCACCATTTTTAGGCAAGTCTGAGTGATGAGCAATTGAATCATGCTGTCAGGCCACTGGGAACCTTTCTTGCAAAGGACTGGCCCAAGGTTAACCCAGGAGTGAAGCCCTGTGAAGGCAGTGAAATTGCCTCCAGCTTCCCTTTGGATCTACAAGCACAACAAGGAGCAGTCATTTTCTGGCAGCCCAAAGCTTTGACTTGGTTGTGCAGACTGATTTTCGCATTTAATCAAATCCAAGGGCATGACCACATTTTCACTTACTCCTAGAGTATTTATGAATTGAAATCAGGAATTGTACTATCCAGACCAGACTGAATTTAGTGAAATGATTGTTGTAAAGAGTTTCCTTCAGCAGAATGAGAGAATTCTTAGTCTTTTTAAGATAAGACATTTTGAGGTGATAACTCATGAACCCATGGCACTTGTCCTAAAAGTAAGGCCACTGGACATCACATCCTACCTAAATTAGACTTTAGGTAACTTTTGTTTGTACATTCTTTTGACTTTGTTGGTTTAGAGAGAATTAAAAGTACTGTTGGGTAATATTGAGCAGTTAAAATTTCACCCTAGCAATAAGGTAATTTCAAATTATAAGTATGGTGGTTCTTCCTTGTAATTTCTGAGTTTATCTAATACTGTTCTGGAACTATCATGACAGAAACTGTCACGTATTTTCCAGCCTTCTGTCCACTGTTGCTTACAGTTTTCATTGTTCATGTTGGAACAAAAGAGACCCACCAGTTTACTGCTATTTCATCTGCACAATTTGTCAATATATTGTTTAAGAAAAGTCCAAAGTTACTGTCTGAAAGAAACACCAATTTTTAACAATGTACGTAAAAATCTAATAGCTTTCATTGGAAGAAAAAGAACACTGCATGAACTCCCTAGATAAATTCATATTGCATAATTATATTTTATCCTCCAAGAGCAAATTTATTGGGATACTGTAATTTGCTTTTCTCTGGTGTGTAATGATTTTCTCTTGTCATCTATTCTTTGTGTCACTTCTAAATCATACTGCATAGCTTTAAGATTTTTTTTTTGTGTATAAGGTGCCTCTGAGTTTGCTTTTCTTGTTTTTTTTTTCCCAATTCACTTATACCTTCCAGCAATGGGAAAAGGATACAACTGACTGCTTTTAGTATGGGGAATGTTGCTTGTGCTAGGAAATTATGAAGAATAACGCACTTCTATTTTGATGTTAAACTCAGAACAATGGTCTAGTTAACAGAAAGTCACTCTGCTCACTAGTTTCCAGGCACTGGGAAATGAGTATGCATGCTTATCTGAAGGTTCAAGTTTGTCGTTGATATATGGTTCCATTAAGGTACCTCAGACTCAGCATTTACAATTCAGCATTTACAATCTCAGATGGAGATCATTTAAGGATTCTTGGTGGAATCAAAATAAATGCTGAAGAATAACCTAAAAACCATCAGTGCTTTAAGTCTACCAAATAAATATGGAAGATATAAAAAGGAATGCACCCTCATCCACCAGCAAGGCAGAATAAGCAATAATTACTTAATGCAGAAATAAAACTTACCCCATGAAAAATGTGCCCAAAGCTTTTATAAATCTGCTGTTTTGCAGATATCGATGAGTGTGCCTTAAAGATCCACACCTGTTGGAACGATTCAGCCTGTGTGAACCTGGCAGGAGGGTTTGACTGCCTTTGTCCATCTGGGCCATCTTGCACTGGAGACTGTCCCCATGAAGGCGGCTTCAAGCGGAACGGGCAGGTGTGGACCCTGAGAGAGGACAGATGCTCCGTTTGTTCCTGCAAGGTGAGATCCAGTTGGCCAGGGGTTCAGGAGTCCTTTAATTCTCTGGGCTCGTGTCAGAAACTCAACATTGCAGTGCTGCTGTTGTTGGCAAAAATATTAGCCTAAGCCCAAGGCACCGAGGCAAAAGGTAAGCTATGCTGTGGACACTGAAGCTGGGATGGGGATATTCTTCTGGGAAGGCATTTCTTAATTTGCACAACCACACACTTAAATGAGTAATGGCTAACCCTGCTGAGCTTCTAACATGTCACCCTGTGGGCCAGAGCATTTCAGAGTGTGCCTTAAAGAGGGTCTTGCTTTATGCTTTAACATAATGTGCAGGTTCCAGCACACTTACTGGAAATGCTGAAAACTGGTTTTAATTTCTCTTTCCTATGAATATGTGTCTCTCAGCACTGTAGTAAGCCCATTTCCTGTTGGCTGTGTTTCCCTTTGCTTGGAATACATTTGAATTAACTGGGTGAGAAGAAAAGTCAGAGCATGAGTCAAAGGTCAGAAGACCCAGCAGCAGGCACTTAATTTCCTCAAAGTGAGGAAGGGTGAAGGCCAGCTTTTTCCTTGGCTGTGTTGGCAGGTCTCCCACTTGAGCAGTGCAGCTCTCTCTGCTTCTTTGGAGAAGCCAGGTCTGGTACCAGAGGATATACCTTAAAGAGTTAACATTTAGATCAGGATGGGGGTTTTTTGTTGTTGTTGTTTTTTTTTTTTCCCTGGACATTACCTGTTTTTAAATTTTTTTTCTT
Organism: Irena cyanogastra; assembly: GCA_013397155.1. Classification (NCBI taxonomy): domain Eukaryota; kingdom Metazoa; phylum Chordata; class Aves; order Passeriformes; family Irenidae; genus Irena; species Irena cyanogastra. The sequence goes on along the minus strand of VWZV01014406.1, from coordinate 177,137 downwards.
CATGTAGCAACCGAGTTAGAAGAACATTTGGCTCTGCTTTCTTGATTTTCACTAGTTAACAGAGGCATGCTCTCTTTGAAATCAGAAGAATCAGACCATCTAATCTGAGAGGTGGTTGGTCTTTTATGGTCACTTTGACTTCATTTGTTCATAGTATGGGTAAAACTGTCCAAAAGCACAGCAGAGCACTATAGGCCCATACATGAGTTCAGGTAAAATTAGGTTTTGGTCTCCACAAGAAGGCGAAGATTGAGTGTGGGAATTGGCCTATTAGTCTCCATATCTCAATGTTTGGGAGCCAGAGAAGCATGAGGGGAACAAAGTTTTAAAGTTGCAGGAAGCTGAAAGCCTTATCCTTTCTGTTTTGCAGTGGTGTAGCAGAAGGGAAAATTAAGACTTGAGAGTGAATACAACCTAAAATGTACACTGCTGGTTTGGGCTCAGTAGGGAATATGTGGTTAGTTGCTGTATTTTTTACTTCAGGTAGCCTCAAGCTCCCTAAAACTCCTCCTTTCAGAAACTGAAGTGTACAACTCTACTGAATTTATATCAAGATTTTATGGTAATCTTGGGGAACTGGCAAGCTTATGAAAGGATTTCCAGTCAGTAGACTAAGCAGTTTAATATATGTGAAGACATCTGGTCTGCCTTTGCAGAATTATAGCTATTAGTATTCACATTTTAGATTGCTTGCAATTTGTGTTATTTACCATTTCTCATTGCATGTATTCCTTAATGTTGAATGTTCTTACTAGTATATGAAAATACAGAAATTACTAACTAGTACATAGTTCAAACTGAGCCTGACACTGACTCTTACTATGTGTCTTCCTCAGTACACCTTTTCCCTCTGTGAATTAACATGTGCATTTAATTTCATTCCAGTAGCCTGTTTCAAAAGCAAATTCTTGTCTACAGAACAGGGAAAACAGGAAGAGCTCCTTATATATCACATCTCAGGCAGAATGTAAGGTCTTTACTCGGTGTTTAATGAAATACATTTTTATACATCCTGATAGCTTCCAATACACCAGACTACTTGAATCTCTCCCTTTCGTGCAGTTGCATGGAGTACTGCCCCTGCTCTGTCTTTTGCAGCCTGCTCAGTTTGCAGTGAGGAAAAGAGCAGAATGTAACTAAACCATTTCTTATACTATTTACTCAAACTTTGCAATGATCCTACTTACTTGTTTTATCCAGGAGGCAAATCAGCATTTCAGTTTTGAAATAAAACTGGCTTTTATTTGCTATAGTTACTCTGGCAAAGGACAGGTGAATATATTCTGTGCATTGGCTGAAACACATAGTTACCATATTTAAACTGTTTTAACTTACAATCTGGTACAAAGGAAATTAAATACATTAACCTTACTTAATGAACTTCAAAGCTATTTGTGAAGAAGAATACTATGGAATAGAGGAAATTATATTGCTTCATTTATATAATGAACCAAAGTGTCATTATTGAAGCTGTTTCAGTATTTCACTGGACCCAGTGTCTTCAAACCATTCTTGTTCATCTAGATGTAAATAAATTTTACAAAATCATAAATTCTCAAAACTATAAATTAACATTGTTCCTTAAGTACATTTGACATGTCTTTTATAGGCATCTTTCTGAACTATAGTGGATGTAATAGACCATCAGATTTAAGGCTGGTGGAATTTGGAGTGAGAAGCTATTGTGCTCTCATGGAAAAAGCAAAGTCTGGCTATGTCTGGGCTTTCAAGTCTGTCTTCTGGTTAGGACAACCCTCCCTTCTCTGTATTAAAAAGGTTCGGGAGATACACTCAACACTGGGAGCAGGGGGATCTGCCAAGCTGATGTGTGTTTCTGAGGGTGATAACCATTTGGTGGTTTGGTTTTTGCAGGGTCTGATTTCTTTCCAAACTGGCTTTGAGGCTCTGTGAAAATTTGGACTACCCTTAACAGTGATTCTCTTCTATGTCAGTTTTTCCTTTAATAAGAACAATTTTATGTTCATACCTCTAATGCTTTTGAAGAATGTAGAACTGATTCAGTGAGGAAGGTGGGAAGGAAGAGGTAGTAATAAGATGCTATATGCTATTACTCACCCAAAGAAAATAAGGTTTTCTATATATATTTCTCAATTTTCTATGTATTTCTCAGGGCTACTGCTGAGCTGCAAAGATGCACATGAGATAGTGTAGCTTATGAGACTTTGTGCAACTGCAGTACAGGGATAAAAATATTTCTTGAAAGGTACAGAGCTAATGAGGTTGTACACAAAACACAGATGCTTAGAGAGGAAACAGAGTAGCAGTATATTATGATTACCAAAAGTTCTCTGGCAAAATCATCAGGTTTTTTCAGTGTTCTGAAATATGGAGAGTAAGGCAACGCAGAACATACTCAGGGAAGCACAGAATTACCAGCAGTGTCAGCAGCCAAAAGGGGAATTTTGAAAACTGATCTTTAAAGCTGAGAAACTGAATTGCATTTAAGCAGATAGGCTGTTGTTAGCCATTATTTATCAGCACAGAAGAGGAGAGAGACTGCCATGGTCGAGGTTCCCTGGATTCCTGTCACAGCCCTACATGCTTGGTGCTGGTCATCCTGACAGAGCTGCTGGGCCAAGCTGGCTTTTGATGTGCAGCTGGACCTGGCCAAATCCATGGCTAAGGAAATGGGCTACTGCCATTCTTCCCTATGATTTACTCAGACTGCTGCGTAAGGAGATAAAGTTTGTTTATCCCTCCTCCCACAGCTAAAGTGGCAGTCTAGCCACTAGTACAGAATACTTATCTTAGTTTGATACAACGCTGAAGAAAGCTTGTAGAGTAATATATGCCCTGCAGTTGGCAAAAGCAGTTTAGATCATGTTAACCTGGCGTGTTTTCTACTTTCTCATAATTTTGCATTGTCTTCAGCTTTGCTTGTTAGGCATAAGAAATAACGATAATTATTTTTACAATAGCAAGGAATATTCTAGTCCATTCAAAACTATGATGAAATGCAGCAGTGATGCTGAACTGAGATGGCATTGTGATTCCCTGATGCTGATTTTGTAAATATTGCATTGTGGACAAGACTGGCTTTGCTTTAAAACAGGAACCAAGCCCTGATTCCTCTGCATCAGTCACCCCCCGTGCTACAAGCTGAGCAACCTGGTCTAATGGAAGCTATCTCTGCCCATGGCAGGGGAGGTTAGAACAAGATGAGCTTTAGTGTCCCTTCCAACCCAAACCATTCTGTGATCCTTTCCTGTGCTTATGACGGTTTTGTCTGCCTGTGGAAAAGACATCTTGGGCTGCAGTCATTCTTGTTAGAAATAAGGTTTTTTCAAGGATCAGAGGAAATAAATTCCCTTGCATTGAAAGGTGTTCCTATATTTGGTGGCAATGAAATTTTCTTCCTTACATCAGATAATAGACTCATAACAAAGTTCCCATGAGGCTAGGAAAACTGCAATGAAATGAATGGAGTTGCTTTAGGAATTGTATAGTTGTGAGCCAAAGCAGAACATAGATTTATTTAGGCCCTCTATAATACATGCACTGAAATATAATGAATGATGATAGGTTCATTTATCTTTAAGCTGGCGTACTGTAGGTCCAGATGTGGGACAGACACAGAGGTCAGAATAAAGAACAATTAGTGCTACTGTGATTGTGCTATATTTCGCTCTGATTAAGTTAAAGGGACCACCTTTATTCAACTTATTTTCTTCACAGTGGTACATTCAGTCAAAATAGTGCTAAATAAATATTATATGTATTAGAGTGGCAACTGCTTGAAGAGTTTGTTGATGTAACCAATGAGATATGAAATTGCTTCACTGTATTTCACTGAGATACTGACTGCTTTTAAATTCAGTTGGCTGGAGACAGGAAAACAGTGTTGTCAGATTCAGACAGAATTGGATCCATGCACTGACAGAAGCTGGGACACTGCTGGTATTATGTTGTATTATGACTGGCAAGATACACTCCTTATTGGCCTGGAATACACTAAGAAATTCATATTTCCTGATAAGCCAGACATGCCCTTTGATGTACACCCCCGTGCCCTTAGCTGGGTTGCTGTCTGGTGGTTTGTGGTTGACATCAGGGCAATGTGTGTTGCTGGAGTAGATTGCATGAAATGAAGACTCCAACATTTCTTGAGAAGGCTAACTTTATTGAACAATCAGTCTCTATAAAAAGAGACTTTCAATAGCAATTATGTGATTGGCTAAATGGCACAACGCCTCTCCGCCACTGTTGGTCGGGGCAGAGAGAGCATGTTTTGAGAACAGACAGAAAAGGAAAAGTAAGCAAAAGGGAACAACAGCTGTTGTTTTGAGAATAGGGGATGCTTACAAAAAACCTTTTATCAGTCCATTGCTTGAGAACATGAAATTCTTCACAGAGCTGTCCTTGGAAAGGAAAGCAGCTCTCTCCTGGGAAAAGCCAGAGCCTGTACTGAGTTTTGTCTAAGTTGCACTGAAATTCAGCCCCACAAATGTGTGCTCGCAGGACGGGAGGATTTTCTGCCGGAGAACAGCCTGTGACTGCGGGAACCCCAGCGCCGACCTCTTCTGCTGCCCGGAGTGCGACACTCGTGTCACCAGCCAGTGCCTCGACCAGACCGGGCACAAGCTCTACCGCAGCGGGGACAACTGGACCTACAGCTGCCAGCAGTGCCGTTGCCTGGTATGAGTAAAGCAGTTTGGACAAGAGTAAGAATAATAAGGATTATGACTCTTAGCAAAAAACAGACCTGGAGGCAGGCTCGTGGCTCTTTCTTCCCCTGGGGATGATGGTAAAGCACTTACAGAGCCCCAGAGAACTGAAAGCTACACCATCAGTTTTCATCTCACTGCTGAATAAGCAGGTCTGATGAGAAGAATTCAAAGCTTGACAAGAGCTTGGAAATCTCAACACTATAGTAATTTTAGCATTAGTCTGCTTTTGAGAACTTTAATAAGGTTGTCTGATCTTTTAATGACTTTTTCAAACCTTTTGTGCATGTGATGGAGTTGGTTGGAGAAGTTTCAGTTTTTAATTGCATCTAGAGGGCCTGTCTCATCAAAAGGAATAATAAATTTATTTATTTATTTATTTATTTGAATTTTGCAAATCTGGAAACATGGAGTGCCAGTGCCACTGTATAAATTAGAAAAAATTAACTAAATAAGGATAAAGAAGACTGAAATCACTAGAAAAACATACAGAATAACAATCACTTATTTTATCATTAGACACTGTAGATTATTCCCTTAAAGCTTTAGGTTTTTCATAGATATGCTAATTAGTGCATCAATTAAGTTCATTAAAATTATCAGTTTTCCATTTATAGCTGTCTGTATAACATAGTCTTTATATATGTTACTAATCAAAAGGTGTTTAAGAATCAGAAAGGAAATTACATTCAAAGCTAAGTTATTGTCATGAGGTAATTATCCATAACACACAGAGTAAGTATTGAGGTTGTGGCTTGCAGTTTCTTGCCTAATTTTATGATTGGCATAACATCCAAAGCTGTATGACAGTGATGCCCTAAATCAGTGTTGTATGTAAGGTTCTGTGCAGTGTGTGATGTTCTCAGCATCTGAAGTGTTTACAGAGCAGTATAGAGCAAGTTATTGAAGACCTTTCCAAGTTAAATTTAGACACACAGAGAAGTACTGTGCAGAAGTGACCTGATGTTTTTGTCTTTTCCACGTCTCTATCTACTAAACTGTTACAGGTTTTTTCAAATAAAAATAATAATAAAATTAAAAATAAAGAAATAATGTAATAAAATGAGCCAGTGGAACACAAATGGTATTTCTCTAACTATTCCTTTAGGAGCTGACAATAAAGTTGATACTGGCGGTAGCTACTTAGATCCATGTTCAGCGCTTCTCCAACATACTAACCTGCATCTATCTGCAGTGTTAATTTTCTATTTAAATGCTTGCTGTGATCCTGCAGAGATATTTATATGACCAGGAGTAGAAAGAGTGGATGAGTCTGCAAGGCAATCACAGCAAAAATTATAGTTTGTAGAAAATATTAGTACCCAGTATTTAACCTTGCCTTCAAAAACCCCAAAGAACTCAAGTTCTCCTGCTACAGTGATGACAATGTTGTTGTTTAGTCAGGAATCAACTAAATGATAATCTGCTACATTTAGGAAACTTCAGCTCAGTGTTCAAACGTGTATTCGTGTGATCAAGCAAACGGAGGTCTGAACCATTCAGTTTATTGCAATTTTGGCGAAACAATGCTTTTCATTCAAAAGGGTACAGAGTTTCTTGTTGGTTCATAAATGGCAAGTACAATGACATTTGCTTCAATATTTATAGGAAGGAGAGGTGGATTGTTGGCCTCTTCAGTGCCCGACCCTGAACTGCGAGTACACAGCCATCTCAGAAGGAGAGTGCTGTCCTCACTGTGTCAGTGACCCCTGTCTAGCTGACAACATCACCTATGACATCAGGAAAACCTGTCCAGATGGCTATGGGATCACAAGGCTTAGTGGTGCTGTATGGACAATGGTGGGATCTCCTTGTACAACCTGCAAATGCAAGGTACGATGGGCCAGGTGGAATGGTCATGGAATGTACCTGATAAAATTGAGGTCCTTTTCTGCCCCTGGAGGCTCACATTAAGATCTTGGGGTAGTAAATGAGACCTGAGAGCCTACAAAAAACCCATGTGTTTTCTATCTGGCAGAATATAAGCAAAACAATTCTGTCCTTGTTTAAAATGTTGAGCACGGATACGTCAGTATCCTAGTGCAACTTTCAGACATTCTCTTGAAGTGCCCTTCAGGCATTCTCAGTATGAGTCAAGAGTAACATTTCAATAATTACCTAGTGTGGATGTTCATGAAAATGTGTATTACAGAGCTGGCAAGCTGAAGCAAAAACACTACTATAAAAGTTTCACCAGCAAGTACACAGAGCAGCTCTGAGATAAAGGCACTCCCACAATAGTGATGGGAAGAGAATGTCACAGTTTCTGTTCCCTGATTTCATCAGGGATGCTTCATCAGGATGTATTTAATCCAATGGCTCTCCTTCAGGAGTGCAGTCTATTTCCATTGCTTTGTGCAGTGATGACCCCACTGTGCTAATATCAGAATTATGAAAATGTTGGTTTGGGTTATATAAAATGTTCTTCTGTTCACTCTAAGAGAGCAAGCTATTGCCCCAGGGCTTTAAATTATTGAAGGTAGTGTTTCTGCCATTCTTTTGAGGTTTTTTTTTCTGTAGATTTGTGATGGATTAAAAAAAACAAAAAGTAAAAAAAAATGCTCATTTGGACTTTTAGTAGTTGCTGTACTTTTTTGTTACATAAGATAACTTTATAAATTGACTGTATGTTAGAAAAAGATACTTAACAATGGATTAAATTCCAAAGCTATATGGTGTTTATGTTGTCCTCATCCCCTCCATATCTGCCATGAACCAAGAACCTGAACTGTCTGCTAATTTCAGACGAGCAGAAAGCTTCCCTGTGTGGATCACATCAAAATTCTCTCCATTAAATTTCTTGCATGAGAGAAAAATCCAGTCATCTGTTGCCATTGTTGTACTGTGGTTTATTATGGGGACCACATCCAGGTTTTAAGTTACTGTGGTAGTTCAGGCCAGTTCAGTGTTATTTGGCAAAGTTGGCCTCCTCAAAGAGCCACTGTTGGGAGCAATGCCAACGTCCTGGGTGCTGGGGGCAGCTGTTTTGAGGTGGTAGATGTGTCAGGGATGCACCTATGTCTGCATGCCACCAGCCCTTTGCTCCCTGTGACCTGTTCTGCTTGTTTGTCCGTGCAGAATGGGAATGTCTGCTGCTCCGTGGATTTGGAGTGCCTCAACAATAACTGACCTGGGCAGACTGGACTGTGCCAAGGGAGGAAAACTGCTGGAGTTAACACCTGAAAAGAAGCCGTATGCATTGGCATTTTATACAACAGACTATTACCAAAGTCTCCAAACGAGGAAGATGTTTGGGAGTTGCCTTTGGGACCTATCACTATGCTCATCCTTGCTAGCCTTGTCCGGGTGACTTCCAGTACAGCTCATAGAAATAAATGGTTGCTACAAGTTTTCAGTGTTGTAAATTACACACCTTTCCTGTCAAGAAATTTGCAAATATGTTTAAATTATTTCATGGGTAAACTAATGCTGTATTTTTTTTGTTTAATTTGTGTATTGACAACATTGGTAGAATTCAGGTCTTCTTACTTTGAATCTAGATTTTACAAATAAGACAGCCTGTCGTGATTTTGTCCCATGATATCACATACCTGGTTCCAAGGTCCCTGTTAGATGTATTTATGAAAATATGTATGTATGTACAGTCAGATTGCATAGTACTTATATTTCACAGCTGTCCAACATTTTAAAGCATTCAAAGGTATGGACAGAATGAAAGTAATCAAAATAAGTCTGTCTTAAACTATAAAATTAAATGCCATGAACTGAATGAAATGGCAGAATAAGCACTTTCTTCTTCAAATGTGCAGAGCAGCAACAAGACTTCTATAGTGAGAAACAAGGACTTCTATAGTGAGGAACTAAAACCCCATCCCACTGCCAGTTCAACACATATTCAAGAAGGAATCACCAGTCATTATCAGTATTGTGTTGAGTATAATTCTTCTGGATTATACAGTGCTAAAACAGTCAGAGACCCTTAAGATTATATAGTTTGAGTAGGTTAGAATTTGCTTGCATTTGTAACATCATTGATGAGTTCAGAATTTTTCCTCTTTTGTGTTTACAGTAATAATGATGTCTGTCATCCTCAGTTACTGCTGCCATAGTGACAAAGTGCAGAGGCAACAGGAAACCTTAATGCTTGATAACTTCCATTTACCAACAGCTCAGAAACAGATTTTATCTTTTCATATTTTATAACATTCAAAAATACTTAAATTGACTGTGTTGTTGAGGACCTAAGTTCAGACAGGAATTTAAATCAAGACTCTTAGCCCTAATGGAGGTTAGAGCTTAGATTCTCTTCAGCTAATGTCTGTTTTTTTCATGAGGCTAGAAGGTTTGTGGCATTAGAACAGGAATATATTTCTATGGCAATGCATCTACAGCTTAAATGTCACATTTTTAATGTGCTGTTGTGTTTTGTTCTGCTCATTGGTGTAGTGGTTTTGTTTTCTTTTTGTTTATTTAATTAAGCACACTGAATATATGGAAAAGGTTGCAGAAATAACTATAGTGGCTACAGTTTGGAAAGTCTACATTTGTGAGTTTTTCATAGTTTCATGCAGAAAATGTGAAACTGATTAATAAGAAAGAAGTGTGACTACAGTGAAAAATTACAGTGAAAATACAGTGAAAATATTAGGTGTCTTTTAAATGAAGTACTATTATGTTTATAAAGGGACAGTGGCAAAGAATATAAAATTACTTTCAATCATTCAAATAACTTTATTCCATTTTTTTAAACAGGTTTTGTTTTAGTTAACAGCATTGTGTGGTAAAGTTAAATTTATTTTCTTAAAAGGCCCCATCATTTTCAGCTAATAATGTATTGACTCTATTTGCATTGCCCTGATGATTGTATAATAAGGGAAGGAGTTGTGTTTTATATGATACTCAAAGGATGTTTGTAAATCATGTCAGCTCATTTTGTATATCACATTGTAAAACCCAATGGTAATTCAGTTAGATAAGATACCCAGGGGGGCTGAGATATGAAGGGGAATGATTTAAAATTTGTGGGCATCCAAATAAACTCCTATGTACAGATTGCTTTCCCTTAGTTTTATTAGCAGGGGTCTAAAACCCTGATCAATGTCCTTTCCAGCTTGAATTCATGGTGTTGCAAAAAGGGAGAAAAAGTGTTTGCCCAGAAGTGTAGCATCAGAGTGGTAAGAAATATATCATTTATACTCAGGCAGAATCATATATTCCAGTCTGTCATACTGAATTTCTGAAGCTCTGGAAATGGATTAAAGACAGTGCAGTCTCTGAAAATCATTCTTTTCCCTTTTCCCTTGTAATAGTGAAGCCCTTTCCTGGATGCTTCTGGAAGCTCCAGATCTTGTTAGGATCATATTTAAAAGGACCACAGAAATTCACAGTTTTCCACTGCAGACTAATTTTCTTCCAGAGCTCAAATGCAAATTGATTCAGTAAAACCCTTTCAGAGCATTTTATACAGCATTACGTGCCATTATCTCCAGAGTGATGCAGCTTGAATTGTTTACACAAAGTCAAAATATTGACACAGATCTGTTTATGTTGCATTTTGAGCAGTTGCCCTGACTGTGATGAACTTTTCCTCATGAAGTAATTTGATCACTAGTCACATCACATGTACCTTCAGAGTATTCAGAAGCCCCAAGTCCAGCTCAAAGAGCACATCATGGAGGAAAACTCAATTCCCTGTGTCCTGTGTGACCAAGGTAAGTAAGAACTTTCAAAACTTCTTTCTTGATGAAGTTCCCTATTCCTTATAAAGATACAGGCACTAAAATTAAAATGCCAGGGAAAAAAATGTTTATTACAGTAATTTGAGAAAATTCTCCTCTTTCTTTGTGAGATGGACACTGTCTCCACTCAGGAGAATATATTTTATTTTTATATTTTATTTAATTTATTTATTTATTTTATTTTAGATTTTATATATTTTTTTATATATGGTGTAGATTTGTAGAGTAGTATTAACTGGACGAGGACTGCAACTAACTTCTGTGAAAGGAAACTTGCTGCTAGTTAAGGGACTTGGTCAAAGCTCTGACTATAGACAATTGGAATTTTTGTAGCTGTTTCTGTTTATTTATCCTGTGAAAGAGTATTTTCCCTCTAACCCTTCTGATGACAAAAAAAAAAAGTAAATGAGTGACAAACAGAAAATGAAAATTCCAGCTCTGGTAAAATGTCTTTGCCCTCTCCCTTTTGGTAAAAACCTCAGCCTAGGTTCTCTAAACCAGAACCTGTTGTTGTGTCTTGTGAGGACAGTGAGTTCTCAGCTCTGCTTCTCTGTGTTTGCAAACTCATCTCCTGAGTTAAAGCAAGTGCAAATGTTCCTTGGTAGTGGTTTGTGGAGTCATGGACCACTCTGAGCAGTGACCACTCTGGTCACTATGAAAGGCCAAAGTTGAGTTATTCCCCATAAATGCTGAATAATACCAGCCTAAATCACAGGAATGTGTATGGGATTTTTTAGTGCCTTTGTGTTGCCTCAGAGACCTAAATAACAACTGTCTTCCAGTAATATATCTTCCCTCAAGAGCTGTCAATGAGTATTCAGGTATAACTGTGTACAAGATTTAATTAATAACATCTTTTCAATCAGATTGCAATGACAATCAAAATATCATCCTTTTTTTTTTCCCCATGACAGACAATAATGTTTTACAAAACAAAAGGTAAAATGTCAGGAGTGATTACACAAATGGTAGAGTAGATTTTAGCAGAACTAAATCATAACTCCTACAAGCAATATGGGAATGTCTCACATCTAATGGTACTTACATAATCATCATTAATGAGGGGTTTTTAAAAGGGCCCCATGATACAGTTTGATGTAAAATTTTAAGTGAGTGTTGTGATAAGACATAATTGTTTGAGGAACATATTCTGCCAGCAGAAAAATGAGCCTGCCAACAAGCTCCTCTTCTTAAGGTACATCTTTGGAGCTCATTGAAATTTAAATTGGTGTAAGGAAGATTCATGGTAGTATGAATTTAAAAAATAAAAAGAAATTTAAAAGATTCAGTCTGGGGTGTCTGAATGCTTCATACCCAATTCTTCTCTGGTAGAAGTTACTGGTGGAAGTCAGCAATAATTCTGATTCAGCTGTCATTGACCTCAGAGGTGTTACTGAGCTGCTGGCATGTAATCTGCAAATTACTTGCAGGTGCTAACAGGATTAATTTTTGCTACTAGCTGCCAGTGGATAGTCCCCCTTGCATAGGTTTAGGTGTATGTGACAAGGGTATATATCAATAAGCTGATAAAAAGGGTCAAATTCAGTGTTTTTTTTCATGAAACCATCATCGGGAAGTTGACAACACATGGATACATGATGCCAAAAAATCATGCCCAGTGGAAAAAAACCACAAGCAAACCAACAAACAACCTAAAATAAGATTCCCAAGACCATATATCTGTCATTTAAGTTTTTTTACTGCTACTTCAACTGTGCATTATGAGGGGTGCATTGAATTCTGATGGGTGGATTTCTGACTGGAAGCCAAGTCTTTGCTTCAGCAGTGCCTTACACTTGAATTCTTTATTTCTTAGATTTGTACATGAGATTGTTTCATTTAAGTGTTTTGATTGAAATAGAGTGGTTTGGGGGAGTAAGCCTTACTGTGTTCTCTTTGAGACAGAAGTAGCTCCCCCAGGATCTGGACTGATCCAGGCTTCTTTCTTGTATGTGCCCCTACCCTCGTGGGGAAAAACCCCTTTGGGAAAGGGCCCAGAGTGAGCTGGCTGGGGCACTGGTGTTCAGGTGGTGCTGTGGTTACAGCCACTGCTTCTGCAGGGCTGGACACTTGTACAGTAGATACACAACCCTGCTGATGGTGGGGTTTGCTTGTCCTTCTCTCTTCCATAATTTCTTTCAAATGACTCCTGAAGTCATCCCTACACATTCGCCTATCCCAGAGCTCTTTATTATTGAGTGCCTGGTGGTTATTCATGTAGATCCACTTTAGTGAGGAAAGGCTTAGAGGTTCTGCAGCAGATCACACCATCACTCAAACACAACGCAGAGACCAAGGTCTTTTCATTAATTTAAACAAGAGCTGAAAAATCCTGTCTTCTAATAATACAGTTGATTGATTGCTGTTTGATTAAATCTACTTTTCCTCCGGCAAAAATTGGAAATGTACTTGATGTAATCCAGTCCTTCTTTGCACTGGTTTTGATGGATTCCCTTTGGCAGTATTAAATATGCAGATTTGTTTTCCTACCTGAGTATTATGCAAGATACTCATCCAGGTAATAGAATGTGTGAGTTTTGCTACTGCTGTGTCTCTAGACTCAAAATAGGAAATCCTTACTTAATGTCTATGAAATTAGAATCAGAGAATCACTAAACTATGTTCAGGTAATCACTAATTTTAGTGGTTAACTTACCTGTTAAGGTAAGAGTTAGAGAAAACCAAATAGGTATTTTTAAAGTACATTTGCAGCTGGAGAGGTGGTTTTTCAACCTGAACACAGTTTTGTCCATTTACTCACATTTGTATTAAACAGTTAGTGGATTAGTTCACACATTAGCCACACAAATTTAATTTATGATTTGCAGAGTAGAAGACAGCTTTGAGAACTGCTGAGTGAAGTCACCTCTTGTGCAGGTTTTCATCCAAAAATAATATTAGAAACTGCTACCAGCACTTTCTCAAAATCAGAAGCAAATACATCTTGTGCGGTCTGGGCAATGCACTTCTGCTGTATTTTTTTCCTTTTCTACTGTTACAGCATTGGAAGCCTTTGGAGAGTCTGGGCTGCTGAGACTCAGCCCATGACATCCCAGTGCCTGCAGGGGAGGGCTGGGATGTGCTCAGGGTGGGATGTGGTGGCTGCTGGGAGCAGCAATTGTGTGTCCGTCCTTCTTCATGGCAGAAGCAGAGCACAGCAACGAGCTTGATTCCTCTGTGTCTTCCCAGCTAAAATCAGGAAAAATCTGTTTGGAAGGTGTCTTCTGCTGGTGTCTTAAAAATGCCAGAAATGCCAGGGATTACCTGGTTTTCTTAGTGTTTTGGACCATAGTGGTTAAGAATGAGCTTCCCAGGACTGGATGGTGAGTAAGTGCATAGCAAAGCAGTTCTTTTCTCAGTGGGCTAATTAGTAATGTCAACAGGTAGTACTCAACTGTCTTTTGAATTTGGAAGTATTTTAATTCTACTTACGACAAAAAGTTATTGTTCCCTTCTTTACAGCTTTTTCTCTACTTTCCTTGATTATTTTGCTGATCTCTCAGGCTGTCCCATCACTTGCAGTCTTAGAACATGAACAGGGACTGAGCAGATAATGTGAGAATTCAGCAAAAGACATATTTTTATGTTTTTATGCCTGTAGTAAAAGGAAATTTGGAACCATAACTACTTTTTCTTCATTTACTTTGTTTTATACTACCCATAGCTAGAGTTAATGCATAATCTGGGCCTTAGTCTCAAAAAATCTGGTTTTTATTATTAAAGGAAGGCAGACCAAACCAGTTACCTACCTTTCAGGCATCCTTTTTTTAATGGTATCTTGCTTAAGCATTTACTGTCTCAGGGAAAAAATGAAAGAGTGACTCCAGACTGTCCCTGAGAATGGTTTGTTCCATGTCCTTTCTGCCTGGAGTTCTCAGAACTGGCTCAGCAGTATCCAAAATTCATTTAGTAAACCAAGAACACAGTTCTATCTGAAGACAAGTTGACAGCCTGGTAGAAGGGAGGACAGATAAGCCTGAGAGCAGTCTCACATCAATCCTTAGAAAAGCCTCAGGCATCACCAGGAAGTATTTTGGGACATGCAGGATGTTGTAAATCACGAATGTTGGCTGCAGTTCTGTATGCCTGTGGAGTTCAGGGGAATTAAGCTGAAGGTTTCCTATGTCTAAGTATTGCTCAGCATGAAAGTTCAAAGCTATTTCTCTTCCTGAATTAAAGCATTCTTGTAAAATAGATGGGATTACGTTGTGCACATATATATCCTCTACAATTGGAGAAAAAAGAAATTATCCTGGATGACTTTTTCACCTCTGAGTAGCCATCTCATTCTAAGTCAATTGTCCATGTTTGAGATACTATTTACAGAGGAGCTTTTCTGGTGTGAGGAATACTATTTCAAGTGAAAATAGATGGATGTCATCTATTTCAGATGAGTTGATCTAGTGCAAGGATAGCAATGAGAAATGCCAGTCCTACGTGTTCAAAAATATACCCTAGCTGTGCTAAAATTAAGAGCTAAGTTTAAGGAAAATGTGTGTGTTCAAAAATGTGCATTTTCCAGTGATTCAGGATTGTCAGTGCTGAACTTAGATTATTCTTGTCAGTAAGACTGAAATGATGCCTTGAGAAGGCTGACCTAGAACAGAGGCTAGACAGAGTTAAAGACTAAAGTAGATATTTATTAAAAGGCCTTAATGGATACACCTTGGGCAGCACAAGAGCCTAGCCAGGGCTACACCCAAGATGAACCTAAGTGGTCATAAAGTGGATGACTGGTTGCAAGGCCTCACACTTTTATAAGTTTTGGTCCATCTGCACACTGAGGTTAATTGTCCAATTACAGTTTCAGATTATGAAGTCCCATCTTTCTTGTTTTCTCTCTTCAGTCCACGTTGTTCATGCTCTTGGGCCTGAAACTTGTATCGATTGTCCTTGGTCCCAAGCTAGAAAAGGAATTGCTTTGTCTGCCTACCCTGTGAAGAGAGCTCACCATCCCTTAACATGAAGCTCAGAACTACACACTAAAGCAGCACAGAATCTGAAAAATATGAAAGCTAAAACTTAAGGCTTCAGTACGCAGCCAGTGCCATGGGTAGATGCCCCAGCAGGCAGGCCCAGCAGTGTGAGGGGATAGCTGGTGGAACAAGCTGCTGTGTGTGTGACTCATTGCACAGGGAGATTGTGACAGGGCAAGGGGCATGGTTTTAAATTAAAAGAGGAGAGATTTAAATTAGATGTTAGGAAGAAATTCTTTACTCAGTGGGTAGCAAGGCACTGGAACAGCTTGCACAGAGAAACTGTGGCTGCCCCATCTCTGGAAGTGTTTAGGGCCAGGCTGGGTGGGGCTTTGAGCAACCTGACCAAGTAGGTGGCATCCCTGGTTCCTTTCAAGCCTTTCTGTGATTTCTCTGAGGATTTCTTTGGCGTGTGCCTCTCTCTTCATGCCAGCAGAATAGCTGAGGAGAGCCTGGATTCCAGGGGTGGACTGAACTGGGGGAGCCCAGCTGTCCCCCAGGCAGGCAGTGTTTGTGACACTGAAGGAGGGTCCATTGCTGGTCTAAAGCATTGATATTTCTGGTCCAGGCCAAGTTCAGTGTGGATCTGAGCCTTCATTGAAAATAATGGGCTAGAGACACCTAACTCCTTTCATGGGAGTTCGAGAGCTTTTGGGAGGCAGCTGATGCTGGAGATTGGTCTTTGTTTGGAAGGCAGTGGTGCTTGCTACTTTCCTGTCAGTGTTTTTGCCCTGAATTTATGCCAAAAAAATGGCATAAACCTGGTGCCAACCAACTCTGGTGCCTAACTGTAAGTAGGAAAGAAAGAACCTGTGAGGAGCCTGGTCCCCACATCCACAAAATAAGGAAGAGACTCTAAAGACAGACATGTTAAATCTTTAGCACTGAGAAAAAAAATACAAAAGTGTGTACATTTCATGATTTTAGTTCATAATGGGAATGCCACAGTGTAGGAGCAGTGCCAAATTTATAGCACTAGCTCTAATGCAGAAAAAGTACTCCTCTAGCAGGTAGAGTCAAACTGCACCATGGTCAGTCGTAACAATGCATGTAGACACATTTTTATGCAGAAAGTACATCCTATCCAAAATTTATCTGTCAACAACTGTAATCAAAGCGAAATAAACTGATCAGGAAAACAGTAAATTTAAAAATTAGTGATGTGTGACTGGCCTCTGTGATTATCAGATTGTACTTTAAAACAGATTAAATTATTTGTGATAACCTAAAAATAAGGAGAGGGTTAGGAGCTCCAATGAAGCCTCTCAGTTCAGAGGTGGTCAAAACTTGCAGCTTTTACAACTGCAGAATTGTAAAAAAGATCCTGGTTAATGAAATTTTCTGTGTATGTGTGGTGGTGTTTGGAATCGAGACAAAAGAAATCATTAAGTCAAAGCTTGCAAATGGAAGAGAGAAAACCAAAAGGAAAATAAAGCATCATGCCAAGTAAGCAGTAACTTCAGAATGAGATTTCTGCATTTTTAATGACATGAGACTACTGCCTATAGCAAAAATAAATGGTTTATTAAGCTCAGGCTGGCACCAAATGCAAAGAACTGGTGATAGTCGAGGAACTGGAAAGCCATTATCAAGTATGTAATGGAACATCACTGGTTATAATCTAGGTTATAAACATTCCTTTGGCTTTCTGCATGAGAGAAAAGTGGACCTGAAATCAAGCAAATAAAACTGATATTACTTAATGTTGAAAATATTATGTCATTGGGCAGTTTAAATTAGAAGAGGAGCATGCAAGAGAAACACATGGGTGGAAGAGCCAGGTGATATCAACACAGGTGATGATGTTTTTAGCAAAGACAAATGAATTTGTGAAGCTGATGACACTAAATGTGGAAGTGATTTATAGGAAAGGCTCCTAAGCCAAGGAAGCAAAGAAAACTAGTCCAAAGGAGTCAATACACTAAAATACAATCAGATTTTTTTTTTAAATTTGCCTTTGGAATGTGAACACGCAGGGTCGGAAACTACTTCCAGGTTTTGATTTTATTTTGAAAAGAACCTGACCCTGGCCACTGGGAGAATGTCCAATAGCAGGAATGTGGGTCTTGGAGCTGTGACTGCCCCGTGAGAGTGGGGCTGTACCAGGGCAGGGGCCCAGGAGGGCAGAGCAGCCAGCCAGCAGCATGGCATTTCCTGGCTGGAGCTGTAAAGACAAGATTTATTGTAGAAGCAGAGGGCTGTGGGTAGAACAGAGCAGGACTAGGATCCCAAGTCTACACTGCCCATTTCTTTCTAATGAGCAGTTAATTCAATGAGAAAACCAATGACTCTAGTGGCAACTTGAAAGGGAATACTGGAGGCTTGGAGCTTTGTCAACTGCTTGCCTTTCTCACCACACATCCCTACCTTCATCCCCATGAAAGGTGAAACTCTCTTGAACATTCTGTGGGATGCATGAGACTTTACAATGACAGTACAGTTCTTCCCAAGTTGTTCTCAGATGTTAGATATTTAATGAAACTGTACCTAAAAGAGTGCTGAGGTCTCTAGATGTTCAGTGAGGAGCAGTAGGCACCTTTGAGGGCCCCTACAGGGAATCCTGGGTGCATGAATGGAGGCACACAGATGAGCTGACCACTCACCTCTGGACAGAGCTGAGCAGAGCAGGAGCTCTTTGGAGTGAGGTTGGAGCACACTGCTCACAGCTACCCATCTTGAGCCTGCTCTAGTTTTGTGATAAATGGTAATAAAATTGTCATGTAGGAGCTAATAACATAAATAGACCATATAATCACAAACTCTGAGTTTGAAAGGTAAACAAAATACTCTTCTGGCAAGGGTGTAACAGGGAGTTACAATCCCTCTCTGCAGAATCTCTGTATAACTCAACCATTTCACTTATTTAAATGGTGAGGCGGTCAGAAAGCTTTTGATACAACATTATCTTCAGATATTATAGAGCAAATAGTTTGTTAGTATGGCAGTAAATGCTTTCCTGCAGCCGAGCATGCTCTGCAATGATAGAAGCAGATGGTTTACAAAGTTACAGAATATGAACTGATTATCAATTTGCTATCCTGTAACCACATCAATGCTGAGTGATAATGTACTGTACTGCTTGTTACTGAGTAAATAGCTATTTTTATATTACTTGCTTTCTTGCAAATTGGCTACTACCAGGAAAAGTAAAATATATGGAATATATCCTGGAGCAGTAAACAAATTGCTCAGAGGGAGCATCAGTGAAGCACTGAAGAATATTTGCTGATATTTATAATTTCTGTCTGTGTCAAAAAACTCCAGAAGTTCACAATTCTCCCAATACCAGAGATAGTCAGAGCCCTGTTGCTTTACCATTTACCTTTAATACTTTTAATACATTATAGCAAAATACTGAATATGTTCTATGTTAGCAGAAATCACAGCAGTCACTGAGCATATGGTGAAATATTCTTTATTGAGCTCTTTTGGCTTGAAGAAAAGAAAATTCTAGAAGGTTAAAAATGCAGCTAAAAGCAGGAGCAATATAATTGAGGGTGACTATGTAGCATGTATAAGTAACCATGCAGTAAATATTTTGCCTTTTATATTCTGCTAGTTTTTAATAGCTTTCCCCAGTTCAGGCTGAGGAAAGGGAGGCCATTATATCTTGACAAGGTGGTTTTCACTCAAACTGTTGTTCTTTGAAGAAAACAGACTTCTTACAGGTCAGTGACACACACTTGCCATGATTTCTGCACCCAGAGTGTGGCAGGCATGGGAGCTCTAATAGATTTTTCGCTGTCAATTTAATTCAGTTTTTGATCATTGCCTCTTTTGCAGGTTAGACTTTCAAACTTGGCAGATGCTGCTGCAGCCTGGGAGTGGTTGCCTGGTGCTGCCCCAGTGGCCGTTCCCGGAGGCTGCGTGTGCTCCATGGAGCCAATGGCCTGGTGGGCAGTGCAGTTCCAGAGCCAGAGGACTGGGCTGGCAGTTCCAGTGCCCAGCTCCCCATCTGCCCCAGCCTGGTGAGCCCCCACAGGGCATCCCCAGGTGTGGCTCCTGTGTCTGAGAGGTAAATGGCTTGCTCTGCCTGGTGCAGGCATTGTAAAGATCAATGAGGCACTGAGTAAATAGTGGGGAGAAGAGAAAAAAATTTGGTTGGCTAAAGAGGAAAGGATCTGGCTTTCCTTGATATTAATCCAGAATGAGGATAGAGTTTATGGCTAGCTCAGGAAGGCAGAGTTACCTGTCCTCTGCTCCTGTGCCAAAGGGAACACATACAAGTTATTAGGATATTGTTGGGGAAGATGAAACAGGAAAGCCTTATAAATACGGTTGCCTGGCAAAAGATTTTGAGAATATGGAAACTATAAGCGAGACTGAAATGAAAGGAAGCTTTGACATACCAAGTTTTAGTTACTGAACAACTAGAAAACAATGGTATGGCCAGCAGAAAATAATCCCCTTTTTGATTTCACAATATCCTCTGCCTGCAGACAGGCCCAAGGGTCACAGCAGACCCTACTAGCCTGGCAGGAGGGGCCTAAAAGGCAGTTTTAGGGTTTAAATGTAAACATAGCATGGTAATGTATGGGTTTTTGTAGGCTATATGTAAATGCTATAGGATTTGTAACCTGTATTAGATTGGTTAACGAGAATTAGAATATTCATCACAGAAGAGGATTTATTGCGTTGTAACGGGAACCTCACTCTCTTTTTGCTCTCCTTCTTTCTTTGTCTTCTTCCTGCTCTTCCTCCTCTCTTCTTATCTTATCTCTCTCTCCTCTTGGGGCCTGCTCCGAGCTGTGGCTGGCAGCTCCAAGCAGGGGTCCTGCTCCCATGCCCTTGGCAATAAACCACAAATTCCAGGACTTGGCTTTAGAGCTCTCTGTCTGTCTGTCCTGACTGTCCAACCTTCACCCGCTCCTACAGGGTGTAATATACTCACTGATTAGGTAATACCATGGCAAAGCAAGTAAAATATTTTATGAGAAACTTAAATAGCAGTGGATTCAAGTTCAGGAGGACTGGGGATTCAGAGAAGGGACTTCATCTGGTCAAGGTGGATAGTGGCCATTAAACTGTCCTCTGGAGGATGTGCTGAGCCTTGAATAGCAGGAGTGTATTTGTGTATGTATGAGTTTCCATACCTTGTTTTCCTATATCAATTGCATTCCCAAGCAATTCTTAAATTGTGCCTTCCTCCTTCCTTGGCTTAATCCCTCAGCACCCCTCCCTCCTCCATTTGTTTTACTTTAGTCTGTTTATGGGTTTATACATAGGAAATAGAAGATAATCAACTGCTTATGCTATATTTTAAATGGTGACGTACGTAAATCTAATTATGCAGAAGATCATGAATGCCACCTCACTGGTGCATTGCCATCAGCAATGTCCACTTTATTTTCTTTTGTTTGCATTTCCTACAGGGACTGCAGTACAGGCAGAGGAGGGGAAAACTGTTCCATTCTAAATACTGTAAAAACACCTTGTGCATAAACCCATCTCATCTATTGTGAATTTAGAGTGCTCAAACTTAGATAAGATCTGTGCTAATTAGAATGCTGCAGCAAAACCTTCCCTACTACTGGTACCACACTGATAAATCCCAATGCAAATTTGAAAAAAAAATGTTGATTCATTTCTTAAGTGCATCTTTTTAAAGCCATGCAGTTTTCTGAAAGTGTACTGGGATTTCTTTTGAAGCACATCTTGACTTTTAATAAATATATCAAAAGTACTTTGAAATATATCATAGCTAATTTTGCTCTCTCACAAATTCATTACTTTTTATTACTTTTTAACTAATTCACCTTTTTCCACAGCAGAGAGGAAATAGTTCAAATCTCTTGATGGTATGTTTTTCTTTCACTTTTTCTGGTTGTAAATGTTTAGGGGGAAAAAAATCACCTAATATATCACTCTTAAAAGAAAGGACAGAAATGTGTTCTCTCATGACACTGTGGCTAACTGGACTGTAATATATCTAAAGACACCAGGTAAAAGGGCAATACTGGGGCAGCTTACAGTGCACCACGGTGATTTAGGAGATCAGCTTATTATGGCTGGCTGATTCCTGGGATGGAGAGGTGCAGGACTAAAAACCAACCCTGACAAAATGCTGGGAGCTAACCTGGGGTTTGTTTGCAAAGCAATCTCTTGCATTTCTGCTGTTTCCTGTGAGCTCTTCAGTGCTGTTCGTGCAGGAAGAGAAATACCTGCAAGTCCAGCTGAGGTGCTTGGACCTTTAATGGCATTCAGTTAATGCTTGGCAAGTGTGATGTGATTTGCAAAAATCATCTTTTGCTTAATCCTCTTCAGTGCCAAGGGTTATTAGGAAGGGTCTGCAAAGAAGATGAGAAATTGGAACGTTTGTATGTTGTGGAATGAATAGGAGAATCCTCAAGTGGCTTAAAAATGATTGAAGTTTTTCTTGTAACCTGTGGTAAAATTCAGATTATCAAAACAAGTACTATAAAAATTGAAGATGACCTATAGCTGAACAATCCTTTCACTTAAACCTTGAGAAAAAGCACAGACAAATGACAGCAGGAGCTGACTGCTGCCCGTTGCCACAGCACTGATCTGGATGCACAGAATTGTGCTGGGGTTTAAGAAATAGTCTGAGTGTGTTTCTTTCCTCATATGCACACCTAAGACGTATCTCCAAGGCACATATGTGAGATTTCCCACTTTTTGCTCTCTGAAAACTTTGCAATCTGCTACATAGTTCACAAGGGGAGGAGGAAAAGCCTTATTTCATGGAAAGGAATGAGGCAATGAGTTAAGAGCTATCATTTTGGGCTTGTCATCTTTGCTCTTACTGCCCAGGCTGAATAGCTGCAGGGTTTCTGAGCTGTTGCAAACAGCATTTGCAGCTGGATATGAGCTCTGATAGACAGCTGATAGGTATTTCAGAAATGAGCTGTTCCTGCATAGAGCTTTTTTAGATGCAGTCTATGCGAGCCCGGTTCCAACAATTGGGAGGATGTGTGTGTGAGAGGGGAAGGAAAAATGCCAGCAAGATTACTGGATGCACACGTTAATTTGTACTAATCTGTCTGGGAGGAGTTCTGCCTGCAGCTACGGAGCCTGTGATCCACAGTGAGAAAGCTGCCTTATCAGGCATCGAGCCACACGTTCTCTGGCAGTATTCCAGAGGCATCTCATTGATGAAACAAGGGCTTCCACATATGAAGCAACTTTAAAGGAAGATATTGTATGACAGGGAGCTTTAAAGTTACTCCTTTTCCCTGTAGTTATACAATTATGAACTCTGTAACATGCACCATGCTATAGTACAGTGACACAATCTTGCTTCAGCTTGCAGATAAGACGTGGTAGGAACTGAGATTTCCAGGACTCAGACATGCTTCTGAAATACCAGTGGGTTACCAAAGTTGTTTGATTTACAAGAAAGTTGGAGTAAAGCATGGGATACCTGGCATAATTGCCTGGAGAAGGATTGCTGATTAGCATCCAGCATCAGTGCTGGCAGGTGAGGAAGGAGCTCACGGAGGAGGATGAAAGGGTTGTGTTTCCTACGTGTCCAAAATCAAGACAGAGTTGTTGAAGTAGTTGGACTTCCCCAGTTGCTTTGGTGTCCTCAGTTTGTCTGGAGAAAGGTTTCTCAAGAATACAAGTGCTTTCTGTCTAAAATGTGAAGTTAAAAAAAAAAGCAGTCATTTTCTTTTAACCATAAAATAAATTTTTACCATTATTTTTAAAATCTAATAACTGCAGCTTTGACTGGCTGGTAGAAATCAGAGGCCCATGCTTTGTGCAGGATGATTATTTATTTATTTCAAAAAACAAAATCAAGGCTGTCTGCAATTTGGATCTAATTTCACATTTATTTTTCATACTTTGTTTGCTTAGTAGCTCTGCAGTAAAGCAGTGATTAGTTAAATCAGTTATACATAAATTCAAAGACTTGTTCTTCATTTTAGATGTTCAGACTTAATTGGATTTAAATCAGATTAAAAAGTGACTTCTGAGAGAAAAATACCCCCAAGCATGCAAAGAGAGTTGCTTTTTTTAACTTATCACATAAATGGCAATAGAGATTTCTATCTTTATAACATTTATTCCCTCTTACAACTTGCAATTCTATTTAACTTCTAAAGAGAATACTTATGTATTAAAATGTTAGCAGGGCAGAGTAGGAGGAAGCTGCTGACATTTCTTTCTCAGAATAACCTGTTTTCTACTCCAGAGTATTTTCTTTAGATTGTAATGAAATTTAAAACTTAAATATTATGAAAGGAGGTCATTCTATTATTTTATTTAATATATTAATTGCTGTGAAAATCACATAACGCAAGCTGTATTAAAACTGTGGAAGAGACTTGGTGTTTCTCCCAGGAGATGCCTGGGTAGATCCAGATAGCTTCTCCCCTGGGGTTTAAGGGACTGTCAGGGATTTAATTCCAGGCTTGGGCCATATATGTAAATAGGAATTACTGAATAATGAAAAGCAGGGTTGGGAGAGTTTGGATGAAGATGGAAATGGCACATTTTTAGTGCTATGGGAGTTGTTTGGGATAACCAGAAGGAACATCTACGAATCCAGCAGATAAATATCCTTGCAAAGGAGCAGAGCACAACTCAATCCTGGCTGTCAAGCACAATTTCTGCTGTAGGGCAGTAGCATTTTGCTGCCTGGCTTTTTTCCTAAATTTGAGCATTTTTTGATGGGCATTTGGACAAATGAGGCTTCTGCAGGATCAGCTATCTGCAGCTCTGCAGCCTCCTCATGATGCAGAAGATGGAGGAGTGTATGCAAAATCAGATGTTTGACCATATGCAAGGCAGGATGAGGGTACAGCTTTTGGAGGACAGAACAGAGATTTGTATGCAGATAATTCCCCATCTGGACTGATACAAGGCTGGGGAATTCAAGCCATCTCCCCCAAAAGGTGTGTTTGGTAGGGGGTTGACAGAGGCTGCTACTGCAGAGATGTGAAGAGGCAGAAGGAATAACAACTGCTGGCTCCAAATGCCTCTGCTCATCTTTCCCATCAATTATTTAGACAAGAAAGATTTACATGAACATTAATAATTGAATTTTGAATTGCTGCTTTACATCAATAATGAAATAGTTGTGCCAAATACAAACAGATAAAGAGAACAGGATAAGAAACCATTGTTAATACACAAAAGGAACAGTAATATTTTAATGAAACTATAAAGCTCATTGCTGCTTTATGGCAGAGGGTTACTGTCAGTGACCTAGAAGAGACAGCTTTATATGCCAAAAGTGAAACCTCCTGTTTTATCTATCATAAGTGATGCTGGCATATTAAAATTCTGTGAGCTGGATTCTGCTAGATTCCATAAACAACACATTTTTGTTACCAAAATAGCTTCATAAATAAGAAAATTATTTTGCTTATTTTATAAATGAAACTTTTACAGATTTTAATACAGTCTTTATTTTAATACAGGTTGTGTTTCAGATGTGAACATCCAGAAGTATCATGGTACACAAAAAATTTCAATAGTTTAACTATTTGAATTGTTTAAACCAATTTTTTCAGGCGTATTTCTGGAGAAAAGAGACTGAGTCTGAGACAGCCTTCAAAAACCTATTTAGTTGTTAATATTCAAATTTTTGCCAATTGCTACAATTTTATCATTAACCTGAAAATGCTGGGGGGAAGAGCTTGGTATGCTTCTTGGAACACTGTAACCTCAAACTTTAGCTTCTTTCTCCCCATCCCTAAGGTTTATTTCTAAGGCTTCTGTCCAGAAAAAGGAATGTGGAAAGCATGGAGAATAACCTGTATGCATCAAAATCTGCAAGTAAGTAAAATGAAGTCATTATTTATTTTAGTAACATGATGTATGTGTTATATATAGAATTTCTGAATGCTTGGTGATGAGAAAACTGCAAACTAAGTCAGATATAGCACTGACCTAGAAAGTATTGAGACCCTGCAGTATATGTGATAACTACAAATGCTTTTCTAACTTTATTTACTTTTAACTTGCTGATTGATCTTTTCAAAATCTCGTGTGATAGAATCAGCTTCTAAGGTGTACTGTGGCCTACATCTGTGAATTTAAAGTAAGGAAATGGTAAGTATGACAAAATAATTTATATAATGTTTAAAGTTATGCACTATTCCTTGACCTGCTCCAGCTCCTTCATTTAATGTTGTTTTCATTTTGATATAGATTTGTCTTGCCATTTCCCTTCTGTGTTTCACCAGATTGCTACCTGTAGTGAATTAGAGGGAAGACAAGCATAAAGTCAATTCCACTTGTTGTAATTCCCCAGATTTTAAAAGGGAAAGACATTTATTTAATTT
This sequence comes from Irena cyanogastra, assembly GCA_013397155.1. Taxonomy (NCBI): domain Eukaryota; kingdom Metazoa; phylum Chordata; class Aves; order Passeriformes; family Irenidae; genus Irena; species Irena cyanogastra. The sequence continues at coordinate 151,521 of VWZV01014406.1, read as the reverse complement.
GCTTTGCAACCTATGAGCTCATGGAGTTCATTAATTTCTCAAGAAGTAAATAAGTTCTGGTGGTTTGTTCTCCAGTTTATCACTTTTTGTCTGTTTCCATTTTGGCTGGTAATTCAACCTCTCCCTCTTGCTTGAATGAACTCTGTGAGAAAACACATCTGGGCTTTTTCAGCATGGGGCACAACCATGCAGAAAACAGGCATTTTTTGCTTAATTGCTCTTGTAATTGGCACCTCATGGCTTCAGAGCACAGGTAGATACAAGTGTGGGTTGTATTGCACCAGCAGACACCAGTAGGGACTGTCCCTTTGCTAGACCATGTTTTACTGGTAATGGGCTGGGTTCCTTGGCCATGGATGTTCCTGGTCCTGCATCTCCCACTGAGTGGCATGAGGAGTGCTCCTGGCCGTGCAGGCATTGTAGACATTGAGAGGAAACTGTAGCCTACTTGTCTGCTGTTTTAGGCAGAAGGAAAACACAATTAGGTGAGGAAGTCTTATTAATGAGGACACTTCATTAGCAGCTTTTGGTGGGATGGGGTGTGGAAATGTTAGATTTAGAAGATAATCAGCCTGCATTTTTATCTCTAATTAAAACAGTAGAATGGAAAATTATCTTATCTCCATAGACTGCTATTTTTCACTTAGTAAATTATTTTACCACCCAAAGCAGATGTCACACAAAGAATTGTGGTTGGGAGGCATATAGTTATTTATCTCGGTCAAAGTGTCTCAGTTAAAAAGCTATCAGTAGGAGATAATAATAATAAATAAATGTGGCATTTGGCTAGAAGAATACAAGATTATACTAAATAGAAACACATTTCTAAAAGAATAATTGTAACTAATTAGAAATCTCCAGTTATGCTTAGAGTTGTAAGAAAGTGAAATCAAATTTAATTATGCAAGGTCCCAGTTGTGCCAAAGGTGTTATAAAGAATATCTTTATGGAGACATTCAGTATAACAAACTGGCTGGTGTTATTATTAGCATGCTTAGTTGCACATTTTCTTTTTATTAGTTTAAAGTTTAATGATAGTGTTTGTAGGACTAATTACAAAGAATCTGCACAGCACTCATTGGGAGAGTCACCCAAAAGACTTACATTTTTGCAATGTTAAGTTATTGACGACTCCAGAGTATCTTTGACTAAATTCTTTATATTCTGTATCTGTACAAACAGGTACTTAAAAGTGGATCTGCGATCGTGCCCACAGGTCCTTTGAATGCACAAATAGTGAGTTTAAACAGTTGTTCCCTCGTTCCTGCATGCCAGCAGAGGGCTGCTGGCCAGCATCAGGATTTACTGGGACAAGTGCAGCACTGCTCTGGGACAGTGTCAGTAAAGGATTGGTTGTCTTGGGTGATAGGAGGGTCCAGAGACTGGGAGCTGGGAAATGTGGGCAAAGAGGACACGCAGTAGCCATACATGTTTTCTGACAACTGTCTAGGCATGCTGAGGAGGAAAGCTAATTATTCATAGTAACTCCAGATAAAAATCTTAATACACAGTGAGAATATCATGCATCTCCTCCCTGAAGGAAATTATTTTGGCTGGGTAAACCTAACAGTGAACCAAGGGCTTTTTCAGTAGCATTCACTGTGTTTTCACTGGGGCAGTCATTATATCCCATGGTGAAAACAGATATTAGGTACCAGTGTGGTCATGGAGGAGCAGTGCTCATGAGAAAAATGCTGTGATATTAGAGGGATGTGGGAAGATATGATGTAAAGAAACCCTGCTGATTTTGGAATTGACACAGAAGTCAGGAATGGTTTTTGGATTAGGCTGTGCAGTCCAAACCATTTTTCTGTTCTTTTCTGGCAGCTCGGTTCCCCACCACAGTCTCTCTGGAGGTGACATGGTGACATGGATAAATGAAGCTTTCAAATTCATGCAGGTCTTCCCAGCGATTTTTTTTCAGGCCTTGCAAGGTTAAGTCTTCTATTCTCTTCTCTGTTGCAAGAGCATTTCTTTCCAAGAGCACAATTTTCTTCTTAGCCCCAAAAGTGACTTTCTTGCCAGTAAAAATCCCTCCTGGTCACAACTAAGCAATTTTGTCCTTAAACCACCTGGCCTGACACACTGGGACCTTCTCTCTTCTTCTCCACCTACCTTGAAGATAATCACAAGGCAACCATCTCTGTTCCCACAGTTCATCTCCCCTGCTTCACAGGATCAAAATGAAGTGTTGGTTTTGGGAGCTGACTGAGGGACTGACCCTTGATTGTGGCAGGAGGGGGCTGGCAGGAGCCAACAGGAACACTGTGTTCCATGGCTACTCATCTGACACATGGCACTTAGCTCTTCTGCAGTGTTGAAGGTATGGAGCCAGGGCTGAAAGCCTTGTTTTAGTAGCTCTAATCTCCAGCAGGGGCATACAGTACCTTAAAGGAGGAAGGAGCTGTGCTGTGTGTCTCAGCCTTGACTGTCATGTTCCTGGCCTTTGCACTCAGGTAGGGGGAGGCAGCCAGAGAAAGGCAGCAAAGCACAGCACAAGTATTTGTCCCAGTGGATCTGCAGGCACTGTGGGAAAAGGAGTCATTCCTGCTACTGACAATACCTGAGATGGGATTCAGGTTTCTGCACCTCAGACAGATGGTGTCTGAGGATGCATATACATTTGCAGCTGAACTGGGCACTCCAGGCTTCTCTTATTAGTTAATGGAAGTGATTATCTATTTTTAGGCATGACTCACCTGTCCTATTTTAGCTCTCTATTTTAGTGCATGATGGATTGCATGATGTCCATTAACAATTCAGGAGAGAATCTAGTCCAAGTAGCTTAGATGTGGACCTCTTAATTGATTTATTTGGATCAGTTCTACCCCATCTGCCTAGGTCTTTAAAGCGCTGGGTGTCTTCCAAGGCTAAAACTGAGGCAGCAGTGAGAGAGGCAGTGCAGAAAGCACTTTTGCTTTCTTTGCCCAGATAGCAGCATATTTTCAGGTATGACTTTGGCAGCTGAACACTTGAATTGGCTGTGGTCATTTTGTACTGTCAAAAGTATCACTGGTCCTTGTCTAGGAGCAGTAGGGTCTCCATCTGTACAAGCTCCATCTAGCCAGATAAAGAAAAGGAGTTTCACTTGCCTTCCCTCTCAAGTATCTGCTGGTTTATTGACAAATTCCTTCCCCTCCCTTGCCCTATCCCAGCCCTCCTCTTCCTTACAGCTCTCTGTCTGGATCGCTCTTGATGCAGCCAAACCTGGCAATTCTCTTTAACTCCTCTGAGGCTGCTGACCTTCCTTACCTTTTGCTGAAACAAAGCTCCCTGGCACAGAGGCAGGAATGTCAGCTGCACCTCAGTAGTCACTGCCGTGGGACCTGGAATAGGAGATCCCTGTATGTGACCCACACACCTCTGCCTCCCACATCGTAGCCAGAGCTTGCTGTGGGTGTGGAGAGGCAGCAACAGGGAAGGCTGGGTCCTACCAAGCATTTCCAAGCTGATGAAAGAAGAAGGAATTCCCCAGTGGTGGTCCATGTGCAGGTGCCAGGTGCAGGCAGCAGAGCATGTTGGTAGGGATGAAGTACAAGAATGATGAAAGACTGCTTTATCTCCCACACCATTTTCCCAGAGCTGACGTGCACTCATGATGTTTTCCATGGGAACAGAACTCATGTGTAGCACATCTCTGAGCCTCTGGGTACTCGAGGAGCTGCACTCAGGCCACAGCCACGAGCCATCAGTGGCTGCTGGCTGCCCACACCCTGCCTGGCAAAATTCTGGGAAGATCAGCTATCCCACCACTGAGCACTCTTACAGGGGGAGTCTCTGCTGTGACAGTCTCAGGGTGAGTTGGCCCTAGGAGTGGGTTACATGGAGACTGAGAAATGAGGCATTTGTGATCAGTTCAGCTGTCTAATAGAAGTAGGGTTGAATTTTTCATTTCCAAGCCTTGCTTGTAGCTTGAATATTGGTGCATCTCTTCCTGCCCTTGCTTTTTAATTGGAAGGGTTTATCTTCAACTTGTTTCATCCCTTTTCACATCATGTAGCTCTCAGTGGTGTCCAAATCTGCTGGATATTTATTTTAATCTCAGTTCTGACCTGAGTGTGCATACCATCTGTCTAATGGTGTCATGAGCTCTGAGATCTGCCATCCCTAAACTCAATCTGAATCCAGTACATGTTCTAAACTGGAAAATCTGTGTACTCACACACATAGGATGGGTTTCCATATCCTCTCTTGCCAGCTAGCACAGTGAATCCTGGCTGGACTGAGGACACTGAATCACTCTTCATTCTGCTCACCATTTGCATTTTGTTTCCAGGCTGTCATTACAAGATAGATGATGAACTTGGCCTGTGATGAATTGCAGAGGCTTTGGATAAAGGGAGAATGTTGATCTTCATGGATAGGATCTCTTCTCTACAGGAGAACTGCAGATGTCCAGGGATGTGTAGGATGCAGAGGACACCTTGTGACACTGATACTTTGTGAGCACAAGTTCAGAATACGTGTCCAGCTGTTACATCAGAACACAGCAGTGATGCAAGCTTCTTGTTCCAGTGCAAGATGATCCTGTAGGATCATTATAGGATGTCCTATAATATGGAGTGCTGATATGTGTCATGTCCCAGGACTCTGATTCTCAGTAATCCTTCTTGGTGTAAGGAGAAAAGAGCACACACAGCAGGTTCTAGCTGTATCAGTTACTGTACATCTGAAATGTGTCCTGATTCTAGAAGGATGTCTTGTTAGATAGCATAAAATAAAATACATGAAATGCAAGTCATTTGGCACACTTAGGGAGCTCTGTCCTACAGTTCTTTTCCCTTCTGTTTCTCTTGTTGCTAATGAAACAGCTGCTTTTTGGTTTCAGGCTTTAACCTATTTTTAGAATCCTTTTATGCTATTGGCCATTTGAAATGCATGAATTGCTATGAAAGAAAGCCAGTGTCATTGCTGGGAGGCAAGAGGAAGGCCTACAGGTGAAGCCATGTCTGGTGATGAGAGACTGTCTCACCTATTCATCTCCTCCCTTCCTTTATTTCTATAAAGGAACCCAGTTCCCCATGGCACATATTCCCCATGTTTTTTCAGCTTTTATTTGAGCATTACCATTCTATCAGCCGCAGCCCTTCGTTAGCACAGCACCAGCAGGTAACTCTCTCCTTTGTGGGGAATTTTTTTCATATCTAGGCCCCTGCTCCCATTGCAGGAATGTGCTGCCCCAAAATAGAAGAGGAAGTGGAGGAGCTTGGTTTCCAAGGAAAGAAGCTGGAGAACAGTGCAGAAAGAAGGAAGCTATGAATGAAATAGAGGGGAAGTGCAAGGTAGAATCTATTTATTGGGTGAGCATTAAACCTTGTTTCTGTGAGCAGCTGTGTTCTCACTGGGATGTCACATTTTGCCACTGTGCAGCAGGATTTCACCAGAAGGGCTGTGGGTTGGCAAACAGAGTATGTCATATGTTGGGGTGTTTTTTGGGTTTATCAGGTTTCCCCCGGGTTGTGGCTATGTTCCTTGCAGGCTTGGAGTCTTGCTGTCTCTCTGCAGCCCTGCCCTGGTGTCTGGTACATTCCAGGGGAGCTGTTGGGTGACTGGCCAGGTTCCCAGTTTCTCCCACCCCTATCCTTGATGGTCCCATGTCTGTACCCCTCCCCTTTCCCCACCCCATTTCAAAGGTGCTGCACAGGGACGAAAACTCACTTTTGTGGGGATACTGGCTCTAGAAACAATAAAACCAAAGTTATCCCCCAGAAGTCCTCCTTTCGTTCCTTGTCACTGCCACGCTTCAGCCAGGGCTGAGACCCACGGATCCAGAGGAGGTACAGAGAAGTGCCCTTAAAGCTGGACTGGGGCAAGAGCTAACCGGACGGGACGCGAAATCCCAGGAGCTGCACCCAGGAACCCAGTTTTAGTCATAATCTAAAGAGTCAGGTTATCCTAATGACTGAGTCAGGTTATCCTAATGACTGAGGATCTTGCCAAAGATACAAATCCAGAATCACTGAAGTGGTGATTTCTGATCTGATCTGATTCTGAAGTGGTGAAGTCTGATCTGCCCAATATGAGCGCAGGAGGGACTTGAAATGTGATATAAATCATTGCATTACTTCATTAGTTATTTACCGTCTGTATTTAATTAATTCAGGACTAAACTAGCTTAAGTAGCAGTTCCTTATGGGATTTGCAGTTTGTAGGCTGGAGGCCCCTCTGTGTCTCAGCTGACACAAATGAACATGCTGTGGTTAACTGAAGGTGTGAAGAATCATACCTAGTGTCTTGGTTGCAGTGTTAGCAACTTGCTCATTACTTTTAAAATCCAATCCAAACTCAGCTCATTTTGGATGATTAAAAAAGGAATTTTTATTTTTGTTCCCTGGTTTCTGAGTTTTCTCCTGAAAAATGTTTTTGATCTGATCAAACAATTTTGTCCTTCCGGCCAGGCTTTTATTCTCATTGCTGCATCCATTTCTGCCTTGAGGCAGTGAAGAGAACTCCAGTTTGCTCTGCATCCCTGCACAGTTTCACTGAAATTGAATCATCTCCAATATATCTGCTAAACCCTGGCTAAAGACAAGAAGGTCTGAACACAGCAAGGTCTGGCTTTTGTTTTTATGGTTGAAAAATGTGGTTTGAATTCTGTGCTACAGAGAAGAGCTCTGTATGTAGTACTGCATAGATGGCAGAAAGCTGCCATGTTTTCCTCTGCTTAAAATACCTATGACACGTGTATAAGTATCTTGTGTTCTTAGTGCACAGTACACAATGAAGTTTAGGAAGCACATTTTGTTAAACAGAGTATGGTTAAGGAGGTAGATGGCTGGGAAAAACAATTCTCCCTAAGACTATAAGTATTAATTCCTATCTGTTTTTCCTGCCACTAATCTCATTTTTTTAGGAAAAAATCAGGCATTTGCTTTCACACCATATTGCAGTTGAAAATACAGTGTTAAAATAGTGTTGGATGACTGGAAGGGATGACTTAATGGAAGTGATGGATGGGAGCAGCTGGAGAGATAATGAACATGTCTGTGATTTTTTAAATTAATAACCATGGTATAAAATAAGTTTTGTGGTTTTATAATCATGTGTTTGACACTGTCCCCAGCAGTAACTCTCCTTTATGTCTTTGAATAACACTCAGCAGAGACTCTTGTTGTTATAAATTAATTTAATTAAATTTCTGTTAATTTGGTGACCTCAATTGATACCCCAAAGAGCCAGTGACTGGTTGGTCTCATGTAGCAGTGGGATGACACAGCATTTTAGGCTTCTCCCCAAAGGGGCCCCACACCCAGATGTTTATCATCCCCTTCCCCTACCCAGGCTCCCCTTGAGAACTGCCTGTCAAATAAGAGACATGGGGTGATTGGGACATTCCCCCTTAATCCCTCTTCTGCCTCACTGGGTTGGTGGGTTTGCAAGCCCTCCCCTTCCCCTCTCCCCCGGGGTTAAGAGGGCAAGCAAGCCATGTGTTCATTCAGTTGGGAACCATCAAGAAGCTGTTAAGAGATCTAACAGAGTCCTGCAGGAGCTGTTGCAAGATTCAGATGCCTGCAGGCCAGGAATAAACTCTGGACATAACCCTCCTCCAGGACTCCTCCTTTTTCCTCCACCATTCATCTTAAGTGTCTCAGGTAGAGACCACCATCACCTCCAGAGCTTGGCAGGTCAGGTCTGGACTTGCTGCCACATGAGCTGTTAGTGTCTCTTGGGGTCGAACACCTCAATTGCTGCTATTGAGCTCAGACACAGGGGTCAGACAAGCCAAGGCACGTCCCACCAGCAATATTGGTATCACTCCAATAGTCTCAGATGACCAGAAGCTGAAATTCTGGGATGATGTTGCTCTCTAATAACTTTATGTGATGATTAGATTAGTGATCTCAAATGACCATGAGCCAGAATTTTGGGATACAGAGCATATCTAGTAACCCCATGTGATAACTGGTGATCTTAGATGACCCCGAGCTGAAATTTTGGGTGCAGGGGTAACTTTTTGTGATAATCAGTGACTTTGGATGACCACGAGCCAAAATTTTGGAGTAAAGTTGACCTCTAGTAACTCCATCTATTAATTAGTGATCTCAAGTAACTCTCTGTGCTAATTAGCAATCATGGATGATGCCCATGTCCTAACTGGTGACTTTTTCTGCCCCCAGACACACATGCTGTGCATGTCATTTTGAGGTTGCCACATTAGCTCCTAGAGGTCAGTTCCAGCTGCCCATGCACCAAATCTAACTCTGCAGTTCAGCTCAGGCCCATCCTGTCCTGTATCTCTTTCTCAGAAGTCCCTTGAGATGTCCCTATGAGCCCACAGTGTCCTTGAAGTTACCTGGGGACCAGATGTGCTTCAGGACATCCACTGAGATCACCCTGATATCCAAAAAGCTCTTTGGGCTCCCTTGGGGCTCAAAAATTAGGCCCTACTATAATTTGTCATCCCCCACTTGGCTTCTTGGGATCATTTGAGGTTACAGAGGTACCAGTTATATCCCTTGGGGTGGCCCAAGGTCAGTTCTTGCTGAGCTGTAATATCCCAGCTGCTTTCAGAGGCTCTCCAGATCCAGTGTCAGTCGGAAGGATTTGGAGTGGGATGAACACACTAGATTTGCATTACATACTTGCCCTGAGGGCAGCTTTCAGGCAGTACCCTCTGAGAGGAGCACGTGGAGAATAAGAATGGTGACCCCTGTGCATCTCCCCCTCTACTTCCCCCAACAGACAGCACCATTTAACAAAAAATGTAATGTCAAAAATGGAAAACAGGAGGCAGCCCTGTTTAAATTCAGGAGGGAAGGTAAGAGGCAGCTGCTTTTCCTTAGCAAACTGTTACAAAGTTGATAGGAAGTGTTTTCCATCTCTTTACATCATACAGAGCTTTATCAAAGTCTCAGCCCCAGCAGGACTCTGATATCATCCATCACCTCTCACCACAGTGCCCTCCTTCTCTGGGCCTCTTGGAACTCATTGCCTGAGATCCTTTAGCTCCCCATTTTCTACTTTATGGTTTTGGCTACTAGAAACAGTTAATGGCACCTTACTTAGCAGTTGCCTTTTAGGAAGAATCTACAAGGAGAATGCACTTCTCGATATCCATGCATGTTTCTGGAGGAGAAGCAACATCTGCTTGGAGACTTTCTGCCCTGTGCAAACACATGGGCCCCCTGTGTTTCTTAAAAACAGACCCCTGTGAGTTCTTAAAAACTGGATTCATCTTTGCTTCAAGTATTTGAGATAAATTGTCTCAGCTTTCGCAAGAAAAAAATCAATTTAAAAAATCACCAAAACAAACAAACAAGCACAAAAAACCAAAAAGCAAAACAGTGAGGGGGTTGGATGGGGAAAAAAGATCATAATCCAAATTATTCCAAGAGAGGAGGGAGACTGGGAGAAAATCAGACAATGCAAAGTCCAAATGTGCAGTTCCAAATGCCCAGCAGTAGCTGAAGCCAAAAGAACTCTCTTCACACTTTTTCCCTCCTTTCTTTTTTGTAATCTACATCATGCTGGACTTAGAACATGGAGACAACAAAATGCAGAAGTCCAAGGTGACCCAGCTTCAGTCCAGTTACCAATACACATATAAAGATGCTTCCACTTGTCTTTAACCTGTTGAAAAGTGTGAAGGAGACCATAAGCACCAGCAAACCCCCAGGACTGTCCCACACAGCAAAGAGCTGGGGCAGCACAGGGTAGGAATGGGGCAAAGGTACCATCCCATACCAACCACAAGTGTAAAATTAGAGGCATAACCATGCTAAAGACAACAAATAATGGTGCTGCACTTCTTTGATGCCTCTTAGAGGACGAGTAAACCCATATTTGCAACAAAATCCAGGGCAAAATACCAGATCCTGCTCCTTTCTAAGTGTTAAAACAAGTACTGAACTTACTGCAGCCAGTACAGAACCATTTCATAAAACACCATCAGCTCCCAGTTTCAGTCCCCACTCTGTGTTTTAATAGATTTGCTTATCCTTTCAGAAAAAATTTATTCTCATGTGACTCTGTCAAAACCAGTGTTCAGAGCAGAGCATCAGATGGTGTCTGTGAACTTTAAGTCTACCAGAATGCAAAATACCAGGTCCTCAGGTAAACTCTGGGCAAGTTAGGTAATAGCAGTGGTGTTGGTCTAATTGAAAATGTTATTTGGGCCTTTATTTAATAGTTTTCTTTCAGAGTAGACTGCGTTTCATTACCATTTTAAATAGACATTACCACCATAGTTAATAACTTTCATGGTTTTTTTACCCTCCAGCAACTTTATTATTTATTTTTAAATTATAAATGTTCTGCTTTTCTCTGGCATGCTTTTTTTTTTTTTTTTCCCCTAGAACTCAGTAATAAAATAGCCAGGAGAACCATGCACTTGTGAAAGAAAGAAGCAGTGGAACTGAGACTGAACACCTGCCTGGTCAGCAGGAGATCAGAAGGCATGTTCAGCTCCCAGCAACCTGCCTGTCAGCCTGGAATGTTGCTGTAAAATCCATGCAGTCATGCTGCCTTCACAGCAAAGCCTCCAGCCAGATGAAATTTGTGTGTGTGAGGAGTTTGTGCTGGGTGGAAATACCTGAAATCCTGCAGTTACCTGTTGGTTGAAGAACAAGCATCCACAAATAAAAATCTGATTTTGAATTGTCCCATTGACTCACCAACACCACACAATAAAAGAATCCCTTTCCTTCTGGGGCTCAGCAGTGCTGCTGTCTCTGTGTCTGCATGGACACCATGTACACTGCAAATTAAATGAGAAGACAAGAAATCACCTTAAGCATACAATGTTCCCTGCTGATTTGCGTTTATGCAACAGAGAGAGCCAAGGAGAAGGTGTGACCCATATACTCTGGTTATTGAGCTATCATCTTATGGAAATTTAATGTTTTGGTAATCCTAGGTACTCCTTGGGGACTCTGGCCTAAGTCTGTGTTGATATTTCAACCTGCAGCAGCTGAGGCCTAAAACAAGTTCCTCATATAAAAAGCCATAACACTGCCAAGCTGCAGGAAATAACAGTGGTGGAAGTTACATGGAAAAGCAGATTCAGTGGGTTACTTGTTAGGAAGTTGTAGCTACTCAGACATGTGAAGGGAAGAATAGTCACTGAAGGAGCAGAGTGGAACTCTCTTCCATTTAAATATCTTGGTTGACTGAAGTGGGAATAGTCAAAGCATATTTTTCTCCTGTTAAGCAAGTACCAGCTGCTGGAACAGAAAGATGTGCAGGAGAGTGGATCCAGCTGGTTCCTTCCCTTGCCATTCTTTGAGAGCACCTCAAAGGCTGTCCTAGGCTCTCATGTCTGGTGAAAGATCCCAGAGGATGAGAATTGGTGATGGCAACTCCAGCAACACAAACACCCATCTCCTCTCCTGCCTGGATATGACTTCAGAGGAATTTTCTTAGGGATGTGGGACGCCCTTCAGATATACCAAGAACGTTTTAACAAATGGAAAATTCAGTAAAACCATGGTATCTCCAACACAAAAATAGCTGGTTCTTCTTATCTACCAATCCTGCATCAATAAAGCTACTATTGAACCTTTAGTGTTTATTCAAAGAGCAGCAAAACTTACTGGGAGCCAGGAATTACTTAATAATAACAATGAGTGTGACTAAGTAAAAGGCCAAAAAGAGAGCTCAGACAGCTAAAAATACAATTAAAGAGAGATGATTAGAAACAACTGAATTATATTAAAAGCCAGTGAAGCATTGGTTTTGGAGCAGAAAACCTTTCTGACAAAAATACCAGTATAAGTTTACAAAAGCTGTTTACTACACAAAATGCTGGAAGCATTGATGGAATAGTCAAATTTATGGAATCACTAGAAATTCAGTGCAAGCCAGAAAAATTGCTTGGTAAAAATCCTCTAAGAACTGCATGCCATTTCTAAATTCTGATAGTGCTGGGTGTGGTGGGACTTTGAGTTCTGAGCAAGATATAATTAGACAGCAACACAAGCCTCAGAAGTTGTTCCTATTTCAGCTATTTCTAAGGCCACCTTTAATTGGCAAGATTCAAACACAAACTCCTCCAGGTATGAGTAATGACACAGTCTTCAACTCTCTACTAAATTATTCCAAGTTTCTCAGTGCAAGGTAATTTTAGTATGAGCTAGTTATCTCCATTTAGAATAATAAGAGAGCAAGAGAGCAACTGGGGTAGATTCTGAGCTAAACCTTCTTGAGACTGGTTTGCAATGAAAAAGAGAAAAAAGTAGCTCAGTAAAGTAATCAGCAAGAGAAAGACTTTTGGAACGCTTCAATATGTTTATAAGACTCAGAACACTGAAAAAATTTATTATTATTAATAAATAATATTATTAATTATTTATTATTATTAATTTATGTATAAATTCACATACTTTTATCTTCATAAACACCTCAGAAGGGAATGAAGAACCACTTCTTCAGCTGATGGTCTGGCTGCAGTAATGCATTGCAGCCATGAGCAGAGATCTGTTGTTTGTATCCTTCTCACATTTAAAACCGCACATTGTCCTGACTAAACATAATTTGTCAAGGATGTCTGACTCTGTCACCAGTTTTTACATTTAATCAAAATATACCATTCTTTCATTAGTCACTAGCATCAAAAGGATAAAAAAAACTTACAACCAATTCCTTATTTTCCAGAGAGCTCTCTGTTAGGTAGTTCTTATGACTACTCAGGATGCAATGACTTTGAGCAATGACTTTCTCTTATTGTATATTTATGAAACAGATTAATTTCCTGATATAAATTAACAGTGGTGGCTTGCAGGAAGCACAGAACCTATACATGTATGTTACTATGAAACATGCCAGCAAAGCATTTATTTTATAAAGTTACAAAACACCCTGTAAGACATTGAATGTAAGATGAGATAGGGAGGAGGGACAAGAAGCCTGTCCCTGTTAACAGCACTGAAATGTTGCAGATTCATGCCATTTACCATTCCACAGAGAGCTGCTCCAAGGAAACAGGGTGTGAGACAGGTAAGGCTGGGTCATACTCTGCTGAACTTTAATTAACAGACTGCTTGATGTTTTCTAATTGTCATAGAATCATAGATATTTTAGAAGTTGGAAAGCACCTTAAAGCTCATCTCTTTCCAACCCCACTGCCATGGGCAGGGACACCTTCCACTAGACCAAGCTCCTCCAAGCCCCATCCAGCCTGGCCTTGAGCACTTCCAGCTGTGGAACATGCACAGCTTCTCTTGGCAACCCGTGCCAGTGCCTCACCACCCTCACCCTAATTATCTGAAACAAATCTCAGCAGCATGCACTACTGAAGGACACAGAGCTATTTATGTTTTCTGTAGAAATCCAAAACTCCAACAGCTTGAAATAAAGGTGCCCTTGGTGGATTTATTGACAGCAGATGAGGTTCTTGCACTTTCAAAGCAGGCTGTGAAATTCCTGACAGAGGAACAGGAGCTGGCAATGTTGCTGGAGCCATCAGGGAAAGCTGAGGGCCACAATTCTGCTGTGTCACCCATTTTTCACCACAACAGGGACCAAAATGCAATTCAATCTCCATAACTTGTTTTCCCTTTTGCCATGGAATAATGCATCTTCTGAATGCCATTTTTTCTAAAAAGGATCTCAAACAAGTTGAAAACAATCTCCTGTGGAAACTTCATGCTATCTTAGTATAGTATTTATAATACAGTATTTGTGGAATTGGTGATATATCCTTCAGAAAGTAAAAAACCCCGAGTATTATGTGAAAAAACATACAGTCCTTGCTTTAGGTTTTGGCAGCATTTTTAGGAAATCTCTGAAAATCTAAAGAATAATAATAAACAAGTAATGTTTTGAACATTTATTTTATATAGACTTCCAGCTGTATGAGCCTCACAGTAGTTCAGAAAACACCTCTGTGTGTGGGCATGTGGCAGATCACATCCTCCCATGACTGACATGACTCTGCCTCCTTTTTCACAGGAAAGCTTCAGAACCTGAGGAGACACAGGCTGGGTCTCTCCCAGTTTTCCCTTCCCCAAAGATCTCCCTCTGCTCTGCCTTGTTGACTGCCATAAATGGCTCCTACAGAAAGAAGGAGAATTTGATTAGAATGCATCACACAGGCCAAGGAACAGGAATCAGCATCATTCATCCCACTGCAGCACAGCACCTCCCAATGAAAACCACATTGGAAATCTCAAAAGTGACAGTCCAGATTAAAAGGATTCTTGAAGTTTCAAGGAAATTAGGCCTGAACTTTAGGCTTCATTAATTAGTCAATTATTACACGCAAATATTGTTTTCAGCTCAAGACCTAAGTATCGCCAAAATATCCAAAGCTGTTATTTTGGTTAATGTATGCTTCTAATGGCAATTTATACATTTTAAACAAAATAATATGAGAAATAAGAATTTATAAAATAGATGTTCATTCTCAGTTTTCTGTGTAATATTCTGTTATCGAGGTCAGTTCTTTGATTCAGTGGTGTCAAGTGCCTCCAAAATATTGCTAATTACGCACATTTATCAATGAAAAATCAGCCATTTGTTTTGAATCCTTTTTATAGTGGGTAGCTCGGGTTGCCAGGAAAATGAAGTCAAAGTCAAGAGAGGGGCAATGATGTCTGTATTCCTGGCTTCCACTCATTTAAAAGCTCATCACATTTCTACTTCATTGTGTTTAAAATAGAAATGAATTTCACAAAGTAGATTGAAATCCATGAGCAATTAAAAAAATGAAATTGTGAGTCAAATGCTGTTATCACTCTGTTAGAGAACTGGACTATCATTGCTTCAGTAACACAGCAAAAAATGGTCCCATAATTGACACTGGATAGATAGCTGGAAAGCAAAATAATGAAGTTGCCCGGGGTGAATTTGAAGTAGTGAAGTCTTTTAACTAAAGACAAAATAATTGGAAAGTTTTAGCTAAGAAATAATGGGGAAATGAACAGAACACTACCATAAAAAAGCTTGTGTAGGCTTAGATAAAAAAGAGCAATTGAGACAAAGACAGCATTGGCAGTGATTAGAAAAGACAGAAAATTAGAGAAAAGGACTAAATGTTATGCATAAATGTTGCCTTCTTTAAAGTCAGAGTTTTCTGTGGAGTTGTATGAAAAGAGAAGTGAAAGCTGGGGTGAAGAAATGAGACCACATCATTGCAGAGAAAATCTTCTTCTAATGAAGAGCAAATCACCTGTGGATTAATGCTTTCCTCTGGGGCTGGGGTGCACAATGCACTCTAAACTGTTTTTCACCAACTTTTCTGCTGCATTAAGGGTGTGGAAATTTGGCAGGAAATAAACTCTCTTGTGTCCCAGCTGATCCTTAGTAATCAGAGGGGCTGGGTGTGGTTGCACTTAATTTCTGATTGTAGTCAATTTGGCACTGTCAGTCTGGTGGAGTTCAATAAGAATTTGCATGATTGCAGATTTACAAATAGTGCATTTTACCAGTCCAATTTCTGGACTGAGTTCAGGGAGAGCTTGCACAAATCCGATGGTTTATTCAAGCAATGGGAAAGGGGATTCAGGATTACAGAATTCAGGTAAAAAATGCACTAACTTACAGTGTTACTGTGCATGGAAACAGAAGTGACAGAGATATTAGTGATGCATATATGTATATATATATATATATAAATATTCAAAGGTCTGCTCCAGTATGGGTGGAAGTGGAATTCCTGGCATCCCGTCAGGACCAAAGGAGACACACAGTCCATCAGCAGGTCCTGAGAAAGCAGAGGTGTTTCCCCCTCTCTTTTTAATTCTCCTTTTTGTTTTCTTTATCTGTCAGAACTGCAGGCACACACCACAGTGTGCCCAAGAGCTGTGCACATGCATCACTAGTGTTAAGGCAGTTGACCACAAATGTGCCAGTGAACTGTGTGCATATATTGCAGACAAAATCTGATTATTTTGAGGTGCAGCTCACCTGGTTTTAAGTGATAGTACTTCCCTGCAATCATCAGTTGAAACTACTGTCTCAAATTGCTTAACATTCAGAAGAAATGGATACATCACTAATTTAGTGTTTGTCTTTTTTTTCCCCCTGGGAAAATTTCTGGGATCTGTAGGTTTTATTCACTCTGTCATCACCACACTGTTTTGCTTCCAACCAGCTAAATCATTGAAACAAACTGGGTAAGAGAAACAGAATCATGTGAGCTAAGTATTGTTCTGTACTCTGCAACCATCTTGCAAGCAGACATTAAAATACCAAACTCAGTCTCATCCAGCCTGTGATCTGAGTGGGATGCAAACGTGATTTCTTCTACTCTAAAAACTTTCTTTTTTCCAGAGTAAGCTACCACCTGTAGAGACAGTAAACAGCTTCAGATACTCCCTGTTCTTTGCTTCCTGAGGTGCCATTCAGCTTGGTGGGAAGATGCACACTCCTGTTTCTGGGTACCTTCATCAATAGGAATGATAGGCCTGGTGCTGTACCTCTGTCATAGAGCCCTTGCACTGCCCCAGGAAAGGTGCACTGTCTCAGGAAAGGGGCACTGTGTCAGGAGAGGGGCACTATGTCAGGAAATGTCCACTATGTCAGGAAAGGTGCATTGTCTCAGGAAAGGTGCACTGTCTCAGGAAAGGTGCAATATCTCAGGAAAGCTGCACTGTCTCAGGAAAGGGGCACTGCCTCAGGAAAGGTGCAATATCTCAGGAAAGGTGCACTGCCCCAGGAAAGGTGCAATATCTCAGGAAAGGGGCACTGTGTCAGGAAAGGTGCAATATCTCAGGAAAGGTGCACATCTCAGGAAAGGTGCAATATCTCAGGAAAGGTGCAATATCTCAGGAAAGGTGCACTGCCCCAGGAAAGGTGCATTGTCTCAGGAAAGGTGCAATATCTCAGGAAAGGTGAACATCTCAGGAAAGGTGCACATCTCAGGAAAGGTGCAATATCTCAGGAAAGGTGCAATATCTCAGGAAAGGTGCACTGCCCCAGGAAAGGTGCATTGTCTCAGGAAAGGTGCAATATCTCAGGAAAGGTGCAGTATCTCAGGAAAGGTGCACTGCATCAGGAAAGGTGCAATATCTCAGGAAAGCTGCACTGTCTCCCAGCTCCATTCCTGCAGTCCTGCTAGGATGGCACGGCTGTGTGTGCAGGGGAAAACGTCAGAGCCTGACTCCAGAGGAACAAGTAGGAAAAGTTGCACAGACTTACAACAACTTGCTCGTTTGTTACCAGGGAAGGAAAACCCCACCCTGCTGTTACATCCCTTGTGCTCCTCCACAAAGGCACTCTGTAAATTTGATGTATGTAAAGGGGAACCTTTAGAAGGATGGAATAGTGTTGGTGCATTGTGATTCTGTGAGAAACAGCACACCTAATCTCCTCATATGGTACAGTTACAGCAGTAATATTTTTTTAATCAGTTAATCTCACTGGTTCCAAATTTCTTCAGGTTGTCCAGTCTTTGCCTCTATTTTACCTTTGCTGCATATTAATTTTCTATTCTTGCAGAGGGATTTTTCATCCATATATACTGTTAACTCACAACTAATATGTTTTAGGAGCAATATATCATTTTTAATAGATGATCCTTTTATAAAATATACATTTAAAACCATCAGCAATGCCCAATAAATAAATATCCAATTAACACCCAATATATACTAAATGAATATAAAGTATATGTATATAATAGAAATATCCTTTCCTACACAAGTTAGGAAAGATCTCAAATAAAGGGTTCTAAGCCTTTAGCTTGGTAATATGCGTATCTATCAGCATCTTACAGTATTTGTTCATTCAGCATTAAAATTTATTGAAGGTGGTTTCTAGTAACAACATCATTTGCTCCTCCCCCTGCTCTTCACTCTTTTAAATACCATTTAAATATTTAACATAAACTTTTTCATTTGCTGCTTCTGTTCCAAGGTTAAAGCTTTTTATTTCTGTGCAACAGCTAAAAATGAATTTTTGAAATAAGCAATGTGGTTGCAAGGATAGCAGCAAGGTTGGATGTACAATTAAGATAATGGTGGCACTATCCATCTGAATAACCATTTAGATAATGATTACTGTATTGGAACATTTTATGAGGTACAGAATAAAAGGAAAATCTAAAGGAATTTCCTTTGAATAAATATTTGGCATGGCTGAGTGCTGCAACAGCATATCTGAATGATAAAAGATGTTCACTAAGCCAAAGCTGTATAGAGAAGAAGAGGATTTAATTTGTTGCTTTTTTCCCCCTCCAGAGTTATATTTTAAAGGCAAAGTGTTGCTTTCTTGAATACTCAGTTATTTCTTGAAAGGATATGCTCCAAAAGGAAAATAAAATTAAATTAAATTTAGAAAAAAATCTTTCTAACCTTTGTTGTGCCAGGGAATAGAGTAGAAACAAGCTGTTTCAAGAGAGGATGTTCTGCACAGGAGAAACAAATCTTTGGGCTGATTCTCCCAAGGTAACAAAAAGTGCCTTGAGGTGAAAGCTATTGTGTTTGATTACTTGGCTATCTGGGCATATAGACTTCCAAGGCAGGTCTACACTATTGCCATGCTATTGTATTCCCTGATTTGAATTTGTCAGTCCAGTAGATTTATTTTCTCTGAGAAGTGGGACTCCAGACACATGAACTGTACCATTTCTTAGGGAGCCAGGTCGTAACCTTTCAATTACAGCTGCTGTAAGTCACCCAAGTGTCACAGTCAGAAATGACTTGGGACCCATAAGTGTTTGTTACTCTAGTACCATCTTTTGCAACTCAACACTCTTCTCAATTACATTTGTAGACTTTTATCACTCTTAATAGGTTTTGATCTTGTTTATTGAACTGGTCTTTATTTCTTGGTTGGTTTGTTGGAGTATTTTAGCAAGGGTTTACTAATCAAATTTCAAGAAGATCTTTGTTAATACAGTAGGTTCAACTTAAAGTTTAAAGATCTGCTACTTTGCACCAAAGGGTAAAAATGTGCATTGTTTTGCTTTAGTGACCAGGAGAACCAACCCTTCCCATTTCACTAACCTTAATGAGGCAGCAGTCTATCCCCAAAGCCCAAATGACATTTTTCTGAAATAGTTCAGGCAAGAATGTATTGAATGTGCAGCCCTTGCAATATAGTTGCTCACGGAAGTAGATATTTCAAATGACCTTTGCCAGGCCCTGTGTTTACCAGGGGTATTAATTAAACTTCCATGAAAAAGTCCTCAAGGATTACATTAGAACCAGGTATAACATCCCTCTGACATATCTGGCCTATTTTAGGTGTCATTTAACCAACAGTAGAAGCTACTTGTGACCTGTCATCCCTTTCATTAGTCAATCTAAACACCCTAGACAGAATTATGTATCTCTAGCATTTCCATTTCACTCAGCCTTTTGCAAACCATCAGATGCTCTGAAGGTGCTTGGATATCTGCTATGGCTGGCTGATACTGTGTTTCTTGTCATCCTAAGCGGGATCAAAAGAAAAATCATTGTGCCAAATGATCTGTCAAGCCAAAACTGATTTTTTCAACAGCTTCATAAATACAGTCTTTAGCTCTTGTTTATAATCTTATAGTTTTAGATTAGACATTTGAGCCTTACATGCCTGAAAATATGCAAGCCTTTTGGTTCTGGGAGGTGTATTCACCTCCTCTACAAAGCAATAACTTAACGTACAAGCTCAACATAAAAAGCGTGTGATTTCTGTCACCACCACAGTCTTAAATGAGTCCTGTCTTTGGGAGCATCTTGCTCGTATCCCATGGCAGACTTGCCTTGCTGGACTTTGCAGAGCTGGTTTTAGAAGAAGGAAGGTTGATTTTGTGAAAAGTTAAAATTAATAATTAAGATTTCTATTTAATTTTGCAGTCCCAATAAAGTTGTAACTCCCAACAGACAGGAGTACATAGAAGCTGAACACTTCATTTAATGCATTAATCCAATGTTTTACATTTTTATTTGAAAAGGAGTGTCAAAGTACATTAAAACTGGATATAGAGAAAACTGAGGGTGAAAACAAAAGCTTAGAGAAGAGTAGATAAGCTACTCCAAGAGAGGAAGAAATACAAGCCTCCTGCAAACACTGCAAAGAAACATAATGGAGAATTTAAATGACTAAGTGAACCTAATTTCTTTTGTTATCACTCTCAGTAAGCAGAGAGATTGTTTTGTTTGTTTTCCTCTTCCTTCATGTGTTTTATGGAATACTCTTAGTGGCAATTTAAAGGCACTCAGACGTTCTTCCGAGAAGTCGGAATCATTGGCCTCTTTGCATTTATCCAGTTTACAAGAGAAAGGAAAATTGAGTGAGACCTCCACAACAGGGACAAAAGGAATTTTGTCCTAAAATGATGCTTTGTTGAATCTTATTGAAATGAAATAATGATTAGACCATAATACTTCTGTATAGGGACCCACATTCCACATGAACACAACTGTAACTCCTGTATTTTATCTGATCACAACTCTAGTACAAATGTTCTCCTGGATGCCAGCTTGGATCCAATGAGACATAATTGGGGATAGGTGCTAATGTCTTGTCAAAGTTATATAGTTTCTTTTTGAAAAAGACATCTGGTTTAATTGCTCAATGCCAACTGAATCCTTATAACCAAAGGCACTACTTGCTTCTTGCTGAATTAAATCTATGAATAATTGAAGGGCTTGCCTTTCTCTATCCTTTCTTTGGCTCCTGGGATTGAAGGGACCCAAGCTTTGGATTTATTGAATAGATACAATCTTGTTTTTATTTAATTTCCATTTTTATGTTCTCTGTCCTCACTTATGTTAAAATTCTTCCCCTATTGTTACACACGGTGTAACAGCACCAAAACACAAAGATGCCTGAAAGCATGTCTTGTTTTTAGTTCTTGCCTTTCTTTAAAAAACAGATTGGTGGGTTTTTCAGGGGGACCATGTCTGAAATGTCTATGGAAGAGCTCTTAAAATGACAAAAAGGCATTTATAACAAATCACACTCGTCAATAGGGTTTTCTTCTAAATGAAATAAGTCCTCATAACAAGCCTTGGTGTTACATTTCACAGTACATTTTTATGCCAAGAAACTGCAATTATGATGATGAGTCAAGCTTCCTTTTCTTTATGCAGTCTTAGAATATGCTACAGGCTAGCAAACTGCTGTTTTCTCTATGTTTGTTAAATCCAGTGGTCGAAGAGGTATGCTTCTTCCTGAGAGGTAACCTTATCAACACCTCTGCGTGGGAATTTTGTAAGAGCATTTTACCTTATCTGTTGAGCAACACAGTCATTTTCATATTCAAGATTATAAAAGTGACTGAAGATAATTTTATTTACAAACATCCCCCCCCACACACACACACATATGCAAAATAAAGGAGTGTGTTCCTTTACAACTGCCTAGGCTCCACAAGTGTTGTTAACAGGTAATCTTGGCACTGACTAGGCAGACCAACTACAAATGTCAACAGTGGAATTCCACTCTTTTCTAAGCACACAGTACTGAACAGTTGACTACTTACCTGAGGCTTGCTCCTCCTTTCATTTAACTTGGAGTCAAAAGAGCCAAGAGGAATAATAGATTCATTATATGTAAAATGCTGCATTTCAGCTTTTGACCACTGCTGAATGCAATCTAATTGGCTAAATGAATGCAGCATGCAATATTTATATGTCCTTACAGTTCCTTAAGAATATGCTATACATTATTTGCAGAGTAATGTTAGATTTGGCTAGCTATTTATGAAGGATTAATTATCTGTGATTAGAAAATAGCTAAATATGCCAACACACTTGTTCATTCCTTTTAATCAGTAATTTAGGATAAGTTTTCCACCTTAATTTAAACTGTAATGTATTTTTGCATATATTCAGCACTCCCTTAGAAATAGGAAAGAAAAGCTCTAACAGAGCAATCCCCAACTCATCCCTTCTTTTCACCTTATAAATTCTCAGTTCCACATGCAAGAAAGAGATGCACAATTCCCAGTAAAAGAGAGATTAAGTAAGTATTTGAGATTTTTCATCTGTTCGCAAACAATCTGCAGGTGAAAACAGAAGTTACTTCACTGGCTCTGGATGTTGTCATGAGCTTCCAGTGACTGTCTGGTCTGATACTCAATAGGGTAATTTCTATAAGAGATGCTCAAAAGGGCCTCTGCTCAAGATCATGTGTAATGTCATAGTTGGGACATTTGCTTTTAGTATTGGACCACTTTAGTTCCAATCTCTGCTCCTGATCAGGTAAGAAAGGGATATCAAAAGATCAGATAAGCATTGTGCCATGTGGGTGGAGGGGTGATGCTGGCTGGCTCATCCACTCCAGTCTCATTTCTGAGGAGGGATGGGAGCCACTGATACACCTAACAGTGTTCAGGAGTGGACTCCAAGACAGTAAAATGGCACAAGCACAGAAATAACTACTGTGGGATACAAAAAATTTAAATGTTCATATCCCTGATCAGAATGGCATGAAAAAGAAATAAACTACTTTGCATTCATCAACTTATCACAGAAAAAGAGCATGCACATGGAAGTGAATCACAAAAACAGATGATTTCGTATGTCAGCCGCAGGTTACCCCTCAATAACTCCTTCTACCTCAAAGCCCTCCCTACTTTCCTGGGTAGGATTTAAACTGCAGCCCCTCATTAAGATCTTTGGGGGCTCTCTCAGTTATCTCTGCTCAATGAAACTCAGGTTTTTGTCATGCACATTGGTCTGGCAAGTACCATACTTGCTGTGACTAGGAGAGTCCACATCCCTTACACAGTGGTGTACAGCCATCAGTGCCTCCTGTGCTTCTGGAGTATTGCACAGAGGTGCTGAAAGCTTAATCTGTCACACAAAAATCAAGCAGCCTATTTTCATTCTGCACAGCGTGCCTATAAAAAGCCATTCAGGGCCTGCTTTTAAAATGCTGAATGTAAACACATTATGTTAACGAAAGTGGAAAACAATATTTTTGATGGAACTTATTTTGATCTGGTTTGCTGCCTTGCCTTGAAGATCTGGAGACTATTGATAAAAACAATCTGTCCTTGAGTTTAAAACTGAACACATGATGTTTTTGTTATTCCTGTTAATCTCGTTAGATATCTGCCCAGAAGTTCCTCTACAACAAAATGAGTCAGAGAGTAGAATGGTTATGGATTTTTTGTTAACTTGTGAGAGATTTTCCCTGGCTTTGGAGCATTCACAGCTACCAAAATGAAGCATCTTATACTCTGTAGAACCCTGTCAGGTCAGCATAACTCACAATGTAAGGCAATTCCCAATGATTCAAGAACGTGAAGGCTATTTTCAGTTTCTTTGAATGGTGCATACACTGCTTTCTATACAGGAATAGCTTGACAATTTAGGTTATTTCAATTGACTGTTCACATTCAACTCAGTTGTCACCATCTGTTCCACCTTACCATTATAAATGCAAGGAAGCATTGTTCACAGTTTCAGCTTGGGTACATTCCTTACCCTGCACAGTGTAAGCCATCCATCTGTTTTCTGGGGAAGAATGTAGACACAAAGTGGGAAAAATTTCCTCTCCTGATACTGCATATTCTTTGAGGAGATTATGAAGATTTTAGACTGTAATATGATGGGTTAGATGAAGACCAGATGAAGTACAAAGTGTTTAAATTATCTTTGAGAGCACCAGTCCTTTCCATGTTTCCCCTTATCTTCCTGGCTCTCTCTACACACATGCCTGCTCTATCATAAAATATATTATTCTTCCTCCACTAGTGAGGAAAAAAGTAGAGTGCAAAAGTATCAAAGGGGATACTTTGCCTTTTCTATTACAAAATTTTAGAAGGGAAATGTGTAGTCTCTCACTATGCTGAGATTCAAAATAATGTTCATTTTCTTTCTGAGATTATGACTGCTGAAAGAATGACCTTCAAAGCACCAGTCCAAGGAGATCTCAGCCCTTTTACAACAAGAAAACTGTTGTATAGCAGAATCAGCATCTATGCACATTGATACACTTTCTTTTCTAAAGGAGCTCCTCTTTAAATACACAAAATGAGCTGTCATAAAGAAACACAATAGGATTTCCCTGTTTGTAATTTTTTCCTTTTCATTGTTCACGTATAGCATTAACTTCTAGCTGACTCTGCTTGCCAAAGGCAGCCTTACAAAATGATAGGTATGGGTCACACAGTACTTCCACTTACTGAACTGCCAATATTCCATTGTTAATTAGTTGCTAATGATGCCTTTTCCCTGACAATATTTCACCAACAGAAACTCTTCTGTTTAAGCATCCTTGACAATCTTATTTTCTTGACATATTAAGACCAGAGCAATGAAGTCTCTTATTATTTCTGTCTATATCTTCACCCAAAGATTTCCTTTTGAGACAGTGAGGTGATGGGTGGTTAGAGACAAAGTGTCTCATCTGCAGGACTCCAGCTTGAACTTGGGCAGTGATGCTGGTAACCAGAAACTTGTGATTTTCCATTATTGGATTTTAGTGTCTCTTGCAGCATAGAACAGTAGAATGTCTATCACAAACCCCTGCCATTGCAATTGCTGTCTATCCTAGGCTACAGAATTCACTGTCTTTCCAGCATTACGGATTACAGACAAGAAAAGGTTGGGATGTGTCCTTATGGTCCTGCTGTTCTCTGAGGACACTCCAAACCCAGAGCTAAGCAGAAGTGGGCCATGCTGGAGCTGACTGCATTCTCCATCTTAAACAGAAGAAAATCAGGTCTTAGGCTACTGTGACAGCTCTGTCTTTTTAGAGGAGATGACATGCTGAAGACACCCCAGTTCTCACAATCATCAAGATACAGAACTTAAGCATGAATAGTTGTGTTCACAAACATGTCCTAAGCAGTTTTATTTTGTATTTCCTCTCCAACCTCTAATTTATATTGGAAATATTTTTCTCCATTTCCTACTATGAACTGTTGTATAACTAAAGGTTTTTGGGACACCAGTTAGATTTTTAACCAGGGAGGACTAAAACAATCATCTCAGTGACTTGATCCACAGAGAGCTAGGCACAGCTTCACCACACCTAAGTGCCCTGGTATTATCCACACTGTAATCTTCTTGATACAAGTGCTGGAATTGTATCCAGAGATGCTTTGCAGTCTCAATTATCTAAACTCTTGGCAGGGATTCCTAGAGAGATGGGAACTCTTGGCAGGAAATCCTAAAGAGATCCTGAAGAAACTTAAATCCTTAAGTTTCACCTCCTAGGAAGGAAAGGGCTGCAGGAAGGCTTTGATAGCAGAAATGGTAAGAAGTTTATCTCAGACTGTAGAAGCGCATGCTCCTAGAAACAAACTCCTGCTTTAAACAAACAATAGGAGGATTTGAAGCTCAGTTTCTCGTCCTCTGGGTAGAACCTATACACACCAGGTCCTAAGTAAAAAATAAGGGAAATGCACAACACATTTCTTCTTCCTTTCTCCTGTCTCCAGCACAAAATCTCACTTGGCTTTCTGTTATAAGTGTATTCATTTGAACAGTCTTTGCAGGTATTATGGGAAAGCAAAAATCTGATTTCTGAATCCTGCTGGAGATTAAACACCACGATGCTCTCTAAGAATAGACTTCTGTGTTTGCTCAGTGGACAACTACTGAGGTATCCTAGTTACTGGACAAGTAGGTATCTGCAGGCTTAACTAGTCACTGGGAAGGCTTTTGGGAACCTTTATTTTGGATTTAACCGTTTAAATAAAAAAATCAGTTAAGCTTTGTGCATTCTGTGGTTAGAAAAGTATTCTCCAGGCACAGTTACAGGCAGTGGTTGCTGCAGTGCTTGTTTCCTTCTCCTGTGGATACCAAAAGGAGTCACCAGGGGCCAACACAGTGAGCATGTCTGTCTGTCTGTCTGTCCCTGAGCTACCCATTCCCCCAGCACAGCGTCCTCCACAGTTTTCCTTCCTGACTTCCTCTGAGACACCTTGTCTTCAGAGCTCTGTAAAAGAACCTAAAGGGTGGTTTCTCTAGTCATTGGGATCTGTGTATTGCTGAGTGCTGCTAAGGTGATTTCCCACGCACCAGCAGACTTCTTCTGTATTTCTAGACCCATTTAAAATGATTCTATAGAGTGATTTGGAATCCTGTGTAGTGAGGTGCATTTCAAATTTATTTAATATATCACATGTTTTGATAAATACTATAACATCTACCCCAATATTATGGTAACAGATGCTTTAGAACAGTGAATTAATGTGGTTGCAGTCGTCTAGATTGCACATATCCTGATGGAAAAGGATCAAAGAAGTTATTTGCTAGTGTTTTATTCAGTAATTTTGTAATTTTAGCTGGTTTCACCCTAGTACCACAAAGCAGCTCACAGAAACTCTTCCCCTAACGAGCCCTACTGATTATCTTTCTCACTATTCTTTACAACTTGATTTTGGAAAGACATTGAGGAATTTTCATATAGTAATCCAAATAGCCCCACTGGCATGCTCATGTTTAGGAGAAAAAAAAAAAGTAGTTTTTTCTTTTAAAGTTTTTAAAAAGTTTAAAAAAAAAAAGAAGGTCTTCTAGGAGCAAAATATGACTGAATGAAAATTTCCAACCCCAAATTAGGGATTTTCAGTCACAAAAGGGGAAGTGATAGATGGCGAGAAATTAACTCTTTTCCCTTGAAATTTTTCCTTCTTTAACCATACAAATAATGTCAACAGAAATTCAGATTTTTATACTTGTAGATCTACCACCAAGGACTGATAACTTACCAAAGAGTCCACAAACACTAACACTTCTTGGATATTTATGTATATTATTATAGCCATACATAAGAAGAGAAAAGAAGCTTGAAGATTTTTGGTGACACCATTTTCATCTGCTATGACTTTTTTTCTTTTGGCCTGCCCTTTTTTTTTAATAGCTCTTTTTTTAGTGAAGATTTCCATGTCTGTTCTGGTTGCTGGTCACTTTGCAGTCTTTCAGATTTCAAATCAGTTATGCCCTCCTTTACCTGTAATTTATGGACTTGATTACTTTTTAGAGTAGTGCTATTAAAGCATATTTTCAACAGTTTAAAGTATTCTGACTAATGCCATTTTAAAGAGTGCTGTGCCTTACTATGCCTTATCAGATCATATTTTAGTTCTGATTTTGTATTTTGTACTCCAGATATCATTCTATACAGTCCCTAACTGTAATTCTAAAGTCATCTGCATTTTAAAATCAAAATCCAATGCTATTCACTTGGGGGGAAAAGGCCAATTTTTAGGATGAGAATTATGTTAGTACTGCTTACAACTCCATTATGGGGCAGTCATAAAAGACCTAACTTTTAAAGGGGAAAATAGTGCTTTTTTAACTTCTTCATGAAAGGTCTAAGCATATAGTTTTGTGTAGTAGGACTTAGGGTCATTTCAAGATCAGAATTTAATGAATTGCCCTTAGTCAAGGAAAAATCACAGCTACTACTAAAACCTACCTCAAACTTCAAGATTCAGCCTCTTTCTCATTTTCCATGTGAATGTCCTTTACTTCAATTCCTCGTGCAATGGACAGTCTGAATTTTCTCTTGGTTTAGTCTTCACCATATGATCCTTTCTACATAACTGCTGGGTCTGACTGTGACACCTTTAGTTAAAAGTAATTGTTTGAGAAAAAATAAAATAAATATATATATACACACACAAGCCTCAGATATATCTGTGAGGAAATAAAGCTAGACACAAATTTATGAAGTTAGATTTTAAAAAATGCATGCATAGCATCAATGAACAGTAATTGCAATGTGTAACTACATGCACAAACACAATTAGACACAGAGACTTGAATGTGTAAATATTCTACTTGTTTATTCAGGAAGGGTTGCTCTAAATGAACAGCAAATAATAGCACATTTGTTTTGCAAGTGCAATTATGTTGTGGATTTTGCCTCTGACTCATTAACCAGGCTTTGTTAAATGTTACAAGTCAAACTGCATTCATACATATACTCTTGGTCTAATACTGAACATAGTATTAACTGATACATTTTAAAATGCAGCCTTTGCTTTTATATTTTTATCCCTTTTTTTTGCACAAGTTGTTATGTGAGAAAACTTGACAACCCATTCTCTATACTGGGGAATGTCCAGAGAAGGGCAACAGAGGTGGGGAAGGGGATGGAACACAAGGAGAGGCTGAGGGAGCTGGGGGAGCTCAGCCTGGAGAAAAAAAGGAGCCTCAGGGGGGCTTTCTCTCTCCCTAAAATTCTCTGACAGAAGTTATAAACAGGTGGGAGTCGGCCTTCTTCTTCCAAGGAACAAGTGGTAGGGTGAGAAGAAATGGCCTCAAGTTGTGCCAAGAAAGGTTTAGACTGGTTATTAGAAAAAAATTCCCCACTGGAAGAGGGATCAGGTACTGTAACAGGGTGCCCAAGGAAGTGATGGAATCACCATCCCTGGAAGTGTTCTACAATGCATCCATGTGACACCTGGGGACATGGTTTAGTGCTGAACATTGCTGGTAGTGGGTTAATGGTAGGACTCAATGATCTTAGATGTCTTTTCCAACCTGACTCTCTGATTCTGCATACCAGAGGACACATAATTCTGATCTGGTTCAGGCCTAGAAAAAAGCAGGTGTTCTTGTGGAGCCCCAGGGGATACACCTGTCCCACACAGTGGAGCAAATGTACACCATGTTCTTGAGTCCAAAAGTTCTCTGTACCTACAGAAGTGAGGTCAAGAGGCCAGGCTTTGCAGTGCTCTCTGCCAGTGACTGTAATGTGCAAATCAGGTTTTATTGTGCCAAATGGGGGAACATCTCTTTTTTTTTTTCCCCACTGCGTTCCTGATGAAAAAGTGAAAGCCACTGACTGTGAAGTATTCCATTAAATCCAGTTGACCTAGTGTCATAATCCCACCATTATGGGTATGCAGCCACCATCTAGAAAATATCAACAACTATATATCAAGTTCAGTTAATGCAAAAGAGGAAGAAAAGTACTGCTTGGTTTTACAAGATAGCTAGAAATCAAATTAGCTGCATGGATACCACTCTGTTTTGCAGGCAGAGAAATACACTGTCCATATGAACTAGATATGGAGTACATTCCCAGAAAGAGTAACTCCAACAAAGCACCTGTACCTCATTCTTCTTACATGTAGAATACAATGAATTTGAGAAAACCTCTCCATCCCACAGCATGGTAATCTGAGAAAGTTCAAGAATATTATTCATACTGTATTCAAGCCCCGAGTTTGGGAGCATAGGACAATTTTAAATGACAAATTTACTGAACTAAGCTCTCTTGTCAGTGCTGTGAAACCAGCATTTTGCTGCCTTCAGTCATTGACTTAAATTGGAAGCCTAGAGGGAATAAAGAAGTCTAAAAAGGGGGCCAGATACAATGGTGAATCTAGTTTAACAAACTGAGAACATCACAAAGGCAACAGCTTACCTTTGCTCCCTTCCTTCTCCCAGAATATTTTTAAAAAGAGAATAGCTGGATGAGTTTTAGCAGCTTTTTGACCTTGAAAAGCTGTGTCCTGGATGTCACCTGGGGAAAAAAAAGGTAATTTTGCTTAGTTCAAAAAACACCCTAGTGTGCTAGGCAAGCTCAAGCATCCTACAGACCTGCTGGCTTGGGTTTTCATTATGAGCTTTTATTCTTGGGAATTAATCATCCTTGTACATTTGTTCAATCTTTTAGTAGTGACAGTCCTGAGCTGTGAAGCCAGAATTGTGAATAAGACCTGAAATGCATCTCATATGCAGTTAAAATAGGAGTCTTACTACTGCAGTCAGAGTTATCAAATAGATGTGAAATTATTGAAAGAAAAATCAGAACCAAGTCTTTCCTGGCCTTATCTTGACAGATTAAAAACACACAGCCAGCAATCCTGAGCCACTGTGCTTCCCAATTCTATCAGTTCTTCATTATTTTCTTGGTCTAGTCTTTTTCAAAGAAAACTACAAAACAATTTTCTTTCTTTCCTTCTTCTTTCTGCCCTTTTCGCAAGGGCAAAACACTGAGTCCATTTAAAACCATGACACCAAATCCTGCCAGTAGAGGAAATCTCACCACTTTTCTTGTGAATGCCTTTAAATCTACGCTGTCAAAAATAGCCAGCAGAACTTGCTTTGAAACTGTATTTCCTCCTCCCTCTGCTTTCAGTAAGAATTACTTACAGTACCTTTTGGGGAAACGAAACCATGACATTTTGCACTCCTATTTGACAGATACAAGGAACATCCATATGAAGAGATTAGGCAGTTGGACTTACTCCTTCAGAGTGATGGAAATGGTAATTATTTTGTATATAACAACTTGATGAGGCTGAATTGTGTGGTGAAGCAATATCCTGTGAAATGTAAACACCTTTGTGCACTGTTCTTTGGAGGAGAGAGGACCCCAGTGTCTCTGTCCCTACCCTGAGCACTGTTATCCTCGCTGCATTTTGAGAGCATTTTGTCAGGTTCAGCATTGCAGGAAAACACAGAATGTATGTAAGAAACTTTGAGATCTGTTTTAGAAAACCCAGGGGAGTAATCACACAGCTCCTGCAGTTCACAGACATGTTTAAGTTGTACAGTGCTGCAATCAGTTGCCATCTTAGAGTCTGTTGCACGGCTGTCGAAAAAAAATTTGGGTTAGAAACACAGCCCACATGTCTGCCTTGCTCTGCCAAAGAGCAGTCAGAATAATGAGAGAGGAAAATGAAGACTCAGAACAGGCTGCCTGTACTCTTCCCAGATTGGTTTTCAGTGAGTTCTTGTTCTTACCTTCTGTGACTATTTGAAGGAAAAAAAAAAAAAAAAAAGAAAGCACCTTTCCAATGAAATCCTCACATATAGATTGAGCTAAAAATTACATAATAGAACTGATATTTAATAAATTATTAGATACATCTGGCAGGTTCAATCAAGTGTGATGTGGCCTAGTACAGAATAAAGACTTGTCCTCTGTGAAAGACCACAAGATTGAGACAATCCAAAAAGCAACTGAAGAAGCAAATGCTTCATGGGAGGCTACTATGGCTCCAGGCTCTTCTGGATCTATAAGCCCTGCAGCACTCGTGTTCCTTGTGCCCCCCAGCACAATTAGAGCTGCTCTGGAAATGAGCAGGAAGGAGCAGCACAGGCAATGCCAGGCCCAGCATCTCAGCCTGCACGGTGCTGAGTCAGGATGCAGGAAAAAAACGAGAAATCACAGCAGAGCAGCAGCTCTCAAGAACTTGTTGTCACTTAAGGTTTTATGTGAGACCTGCTGATTTTATTGCAGCTTTCCATTGCTATTTTTTAACTTTACAACAACTACAGTGATTGTGTTGGAGCTGTATTGTGTTGTATTGGGAAGACCCCAATAATGAGATTAATTTTATTTTGGATGTCCCCACTTTTAGCCATTCACATTTTTGTTAGCCAAGGAAACTCACATGAGAGCCAGTAGAGAGAAATGAGCATTTCTGTAGCACAGTACTCTGCTGGTATTTACATATTCATTCCAAGGAGAAATGAATTGTGTTCCCTAAGTAGCTTTTTCTTTCCTTAGAATACAGAAGTAGACAATTAGTTCAGTTGCTGATAACAAGGATATATCATTATATAAATTATACATGATAATATATCCAAAGGATATAACATTATTTAAATCCTAACCCAAGTACTTTATTTTCACACCTTTTTACCAGTAGGTCACTTTCTCCTTCCCTCCCTACACTACTCTAGGAAGTTTCTTTCCTATTAAGTATTCAGGCACTATATGGGACTGGACCTGTGGGAAAAAGACTGGGGTTGTAAGGAAAGAGAAGTGGAAAGTTATAGACACAGTTATAACAGTATGGAAAATATAGGGGGAAATGTGGCTGCTACTCCCTGGATGGAATGCAGTCAGCATGCTCAACTTCCCCCACACAGTAAAATCTAAAGGGGACTAAAGGGAGGAGAGAGCAGAGTGGAGACACAAAAGCGAGGCTCTGCCAGACCCACTGCAGAGAAGGAAACTCAGTGGTACTTTTAGCTGATAAACAGCACAGCAACTGAAAACCAAGGGCAATAAAAGAGCATGTCTTGCTGTTGAGCCAGCAACCATGGTGAAATCCCTCTCCTCAGGTGCAATACTGACACATATCTCCTTCCCAAGCTTACCTCAGAGGTAGTACCTACCTCCAAGGCACACCCACCCCTCACAGAGCACAATGTATGACCAGAGTCATTCAAGCTCCATCTAAATGTAAAGAAGTAGTACAAAAGAGTAAAGAATGGGGAGAAGTCAGGGAAGGCTCCATTGTAACTTCTGGGATCAGTCAACAGGTGGAACCTGTCTTCTCCCCAGTAGGGATGCCTTGGATAAGAACTGTACTCCACGTGTGCTGAATGATTGTCTCAGGCTAACTTTGAATTATTGCTTTGAATATGTTTTTGCAGTCAGGTACTGTCCCAGGCAATCCTTGAACTGTAACCTGTCACAATTTTATTAATAATGTTACCATAAACTGTTAGTATGAGCCTTTCAAGGGCAATGGCAGTTGTTGGCAGCAGGTAACAGAGTCACAGAAAGGTGTGGAGACACAGGAGGAGGTGTCTCTGCTGGTGTGTGACCCTGCACAACTCAAACTGCCCTCTGAATCCAGCAGGACTGCTCAGTAAAGGGTCCCCAGAATGGGATGCTGACAGATTGGTTGGGTACAGAGGTCTCACTTTCCTGGGTGCTGACAGACTAATCAAACACTAAGGGCTTGAGAAAATCACTCCTTTTCACGTGACAGCACCAGTTGATTTCCCCACCACACATAATTTCCTAGCTCTGCTGTTTCTAGCCCCTTTCCACATTCTCTTGCACTCTCATCTCTCTCTAATGTTGTTCTGGTTACCATCTTCTCTGTAAGAGTTTATTTCAGAACATTTTGATCGTGGCAAAAAAAAAAAAGAATATTTTGACCAGCAAAGCTCAGAAGGCAGTGCAGTGTTTTATATCATTCAGAACTATCCTGCACTGTGGTCACTGCTGTACTTCCTTTACATTTCGTAAACATTTCCAGAATGAAACAGCGTTGGTTAGTGTCTTCTGATTGTGGATAATGATAACAACTGGTGCATAAGATTAATGTATATTCATGAGCAGAATTATAGCTGTGCATGAAAGCACTACATTAGTGTTTGGTAATCAACATCTGCTTTACCTTTTTTTTTTTTTTAAAGTTAGCACAGTCACTAATCAAAGATAATTGCACCATTGCCATTTGAAATATTTATCACAAGTTCTTTAGCAGGAAGAACAAGAAGCACAGATTTTTCTCTACTGTTACATGCAGTACAAACTAAAGCTGGGCCAATAACACTGTGTATGCCTTTGCAAACTTCTTCACGGAGTTTTGGCATGGAAATAATAATTGTAAAGAAATAATATTTTTTAATCTGAATACAACCTCCTAGTTAAGAATCACAAGTTGACAGTAAATATTAATAAACTATCTGCAGTAGGAAGTACAGAATCACTGAATGCCCTCATAATGGAAAAACTAAGGCACAAAATGGTCTGAGGAAGTGACAAAAGCAAGGACAGCATTCAGATCCTCTTCCTCTCACTCCTCAGATTTAGACAACCATCTGAAAATAAGAATGAAATGGAAGGATCCTTTCCATTCTTTTGAAACCACAGAAGGATATGAGTAATGTTTTCATTGTGGATGACTACATATTAATTCTATAAGAAGAATAACTAAGAGGGCAGCATAACAATAGTTTATTTAAATCTACAAAATACACAAATTCATACACAAAATTAATACACAAAATATAAATGGAGGGAAGTTTCTAACTTCCGAAATTTGGATTTGAATTAGATAATATTTTTGTCTGCTCAGATTAGATGGGTAATTTCTTTACAAACAAAGAACAGACCAAGTGACCTCAGCCTATCCTCATAAGGCTTCTCCTCCAGACCCTTCACCATCCTTGTGGCTCCCCTTTGGATGCTCATGTATGTATTCTAAAGGTGCATTTATGTTTGCTCATGTATGTCTATTATTTAATTTTGCTTTAAAAATTATCCAAATATTAGTTACTTCTTATTTTGGGGGGATTTTTTTAGCTTTTTTTAACTGGATGCAATAATTTTCCATTTGTGTAAATCATCGAGTGGGAACATGCAATCATAATAGCTGAAAATTATAAACTCTTAACAGTATCTATTGTACCAGGAAACCTTAAATTTCCACCAGCACTGAGATTGGATACACTGCTTTTAAAGAGTCCCACCCTATCAGTTATCACCAAAACTATTTTATCCTGTTAAAACTATCAGGAGCTAGTCACTAGAGGTGTACAGTACTGCAGAGCATGTCATTATGGCTCTACTGGCACAGCCCCAGGCTCACATCACCTGGGCCCCTGCAATATTCTGCTTCAAGTCCTGGCAGTCCTGCCTCTTCCCTGTGGCTTTCTGGAGCAGTAAAATCAGTTCCGTGCAATTTATTTGGGAAGGGTCGTTCAGGAAGGATCCTAAACCCAAGAATGCTATCAACAATCTGTGAATCTTCTGGCACTTTTCAGATCCGTCCTGTTTCAGTGTCTAGCCATAAAATTAATCTGTGAGAATTGTGCTCCAACTCCAGTGCCTTACTTCACTTCCCATTCTGTGATTCTTTTTTTACTAGCAATTCAAACACCAACAAAACCCCAACGAAAGCCACAGCATGCAGTTTTGTCTAAAATGCGATACGCTGCGTAGGCGCCTGTTCGGATTTCTCAGTGTCAGATCTTAGCTCTTTTCATGTTGACCATTAACAAGGCAGAGCAGTTTAACACCTTAGAAACCAATGGCAGCATGCAGCAAGAGCTCAAGGTCTGTTCATGGGCACAGCATGCCCCATGACCCCGACAGCCATCCAGATGGGAACAGCCTGCACTCTTCTGCTCCAGGGGCAGAGCCAAGTGGCTGCCACAGCTGCCAGGGGCATGGACCTCATGCTGCCATCCACAGAGTCTCCTTACCAGAGGGGCTCTGATTTAGGGGGTCCCTGCTTCTCCAGACAGCAGTTTTGACTGAAGGACAGCCCTCACAAATCAAGGTTAAGCATCTTTCTGAACGCAGGTTTTAAGGTAAATTTTCACTGTGCTAATGCAGAATAAAAGAGGAGTCCACATCCTACTGCAGCATGGACTAAGAGGCATCTGTGTATCAAGCAGTTGCCATATTTTGGCAATGGAGCCAGGTCTGGCTCTTCTGCCAATGCCAGTAGAGAGATTGTTAGCATCACAAACACATAATCACAGGATGATTATATGCAGGTGCTTTTATTGAAGAGCTCTGGGAATCAGGGGTACAGACCCAAATCTGACTCCCACATGGATTTGAGATGGACACGTTTTTATACTCTTTTGTTATATAACTATATGTTAATCATTAAACTCATATTGTTCTATTGTATACATTGATTTTACCTAAGCATGAATCTTATAATTATCATCAAGCCCCCCAAACATTGCTTCTCATGATTCCTGTTGCAGTTACACAGTTCCTCATGATTCTTATTATGATTAAACAATAATTCCATTACTAAACAATCATTACATTTATCATATGATGCTTACACAGGTGTAGTTTCACATGACCTAGTAAAACAAAGCTCAACCTTTGTTCCCAAGGCCTACATAGCCCTGGTTCCCTTTCCCAGGCCCAACCTCTCCTTTCATCCTCATGAATGATTTTAGAAACATTTTTAACCCTATGCCATCAAGATCTCTGCCACAAAAAGCCTCCAGCAGACAGCAACTGCAGCTATTACAAAGTCCTGCACACCTGGGGCCCACACAGAGCCCGTGCTGGCTCAGAAAGGGCTGACACCTACTGGGAAATGAACACAGATGGTTTATTAAATGGGCAGGAAAGCAGGGAAGGGTTACAGCAGCTCACAACATTGTTTTTTATGGTTAGTATCTTCTCCATCACATTTGTAAGAGCACAAAGCTCTCAGGTAGTCAAGGATACAACTGTACTATTCCCCAAAGATAACAATTAAAACATAATCGGCAATCATTGTTTGAAACAGGATAATCCTTAAAAATGCTTAGTTTGAAACAGAAATCCACACAACTCGCATATTAAAGTCTGAAATGTTGTTGCTGCTTGAAGAGTTATTAACAGAGAAAGTTTGTTTCTCTAGGCACTGATTTCTTCAGATCTTAGAGCAGCTTTGCTTGTCTGCAGCTACTTAGGTGGTGATGAGCACTGCAAAAAGAGATGAGAAATAGTCCTAAACTTCACTGCAGAGTAATAAACACATCAACATGACACTTACAAGCAGAAATTGCTGCAATCTCAGTGCTTGAAAATTAATGATGGGGGAGGTGACACTTGCACAGCCACTGAAAGCAGGGCAGGATTTTTATTGGCAGTATCCACTCACTTATGCTGCAAGTTCACATTCCTCATATGTTTAAGAATGAGAGTCCATTAAGTGGGAGGAGACAGAATAATAATAATTTTCATTAATTGTCACAACACACTGCGGGGGGGTGAAGAAGAGAAATACACCACTTTCTTTGTTTTCCATAGAACAAACCCTCCCATTTCCATGAAAATGTGCTTAATTAAAAAAAAACCCAAAAACCTCTGTGTTCAGAATCACACTAGTCAGGATATAATAATACAGCTGCTCTGTGGATGTTCATGTCTCCAAAAAGGCTAAAGCAGCTGCCTGCCAGTAAAAACTGGATTGGGAACAACCCACAGATAGGAATATACTATTGGTACCTCTGAGTGGGCTGGAGAGCCTCACAGAGAGCCTTGAGGCAGTGGCAGACCATGGATAACTGCATTTCCTGGCACTGGGTAACCTCAGAGTGATGTGTAGAGCCACAGGAGGTCCTTGCCCTGTTGGGAAGGGGAGGGGGCAGAATGGCACACAGCATTTCAGGAAGACTGGACTAAAACAACAGGTCTTGGTTTCTTGATGCACTGGAACTTGATGAAGTCCATGTCCCAGTCTGTCCAGTTTCATATCATGGGTAGGAAAAATAATGACTTTAAGTGATTAATTACACAGTTAATTGTGTTATTTAATGCTGCATTATACATTGAAAATATCCCCCAAACAACATGAAGTGGTCTAGAACAACCTTCAGATCCTAGCCATGCCCCTTCCTGGTTACTGCAAAAATTAATCCTGTTCTGGCTGGAACCCAGGCAATTATTCAGAGCACAAAAGCTTTCGGATCTACTCTGTCTTTCTAGATGGAATGAAGTGAATTTGATGGGCTGGAAGAACCTCTGATCAATTGTGTAAATTTTCTCACAACACCTTGCATATATGGTTAGGTCTTAGTTAAAAATAAGGTGTCTTGGTCCAATCAGTGTGGAATTTATTTTAAAAAAATCGCCTGGAAGTGCAGGATCCAATGCATAAAACTAAAAGCAGTTTGGAATCAGAGACCCAATACATACAGAATCAATACATTTTGCTTAAACACTGAAATGCTTTTTGCCAGATCTAATGTGCCACTTATGATGACACACAATTTATGATGATACAAACCATATGTATTAATTACTGCTAATTTTGTGCACTGTCCAGAGTAATTTGGGTTGCACTGTTATCAAGAATTTCAAAGTTTCCACAGTCTCCTAGAAGTTACGCTCCCTGATGAAAGTTGTGGTTGTTCTGCCTGGAAAAGAGGTTTTATGAGGACCTCCAGTACCTGAAGGGGCCTGCTGGGAAACCAGAGAGGGACCCTTTAAAATGTGCTTAATTAAGGACAGTCACCTGCAGTGACAGGACAAGGAGTAGTGGGTACAGATTGAAAGAGAGGACATTTAGGCCAGGCATTAGGAAGAAATACTGTACCATGAGGGTGGTGAGACATTGGAACAGGCTGCCATTCTGCTTCTCCTGATGCAGAGAGGGGCTGGGATCAGATGATCTTTAAGGCCCATTCCAACCTCTTACTATTCTATGATGCTATAACTTTTCATTAGCTTAGTATGCATTTCAAAGTGCGCTGAGCTGTTTCTGTTTTACCATTTTGATTATGCAAGACCATAAGCTGCTTCATGAATTATGCTGCTGCGGTGCCGGATTTCTTCAGCCCAGTAAACTTCTGACACCGTGGGCAAGAGAAAGCTTTCTTTTTCCCCGAAAGCTGTGGAATCTGGGGTACAGCTGTAGGGCGCAGCTGCTCTATGGCACGGGTAAACTGCGTCGAGGAGAGGGACAAGGAACAGAGAGAGGTCTTCTGTCTGTTCTCCAAAGGTGTTTAATCCCCAGAAGATCAAGGACACAAAAAACACTGAACAAAGGCACGCATCGAGTTTTATATGGGGGAGGTCTCAGGGGAAGGTACAAAATTTTAACCAATGAGGAAAAGCTGGGGGAGGAACACAAGGCAGGGGATGCAATGTTTAAACCAATGGGGGATTACAGGGGAGGAGAGCTGTTTAAACAAACCTATGGGGCCTCGAAGGATACAAAAATGACAGGGAAGTTTCTAGAGAAAGGGGCAGGTATGGGAAGGGATTGACAGTCAGTGAGAGGAGGAACAGGGAACATTTGGGAACAAAGGGCAGGTCTTTGGGAAGATGGACAGCTAGCACAAAACCAATGACCCAGGGGGGAAAGGAGCTATCCATTAATGACAAAATATGTTTTAACAATATAAAATGAGGACGGTATAAAACTGACTGCTAGGACCAAATTACAATTAAAAACACACACCACATTACATTATAAAAGCATTTTCATTCTTAAGTTGCAATTACATAGCAAATATGAAATCAAATCACGTGCTGGGGTTTGAAGTCAGATTAGCAGAATTACAGACATCTCTAAGAGAGATACCACCACCAGGGCCAAAATATACAAACAGGTCCAACTTCTTAGAGTTAATGTCAGTAGTAAATTCAGCCACTGTTTGAAAAGGAATTTACTTGTTCTGTGTCTGATAGAGAAAGGTTTGTGGCTGCCTGTATGGCTGCTTCCTTACTCACATCACCAAGAATCCTTCATTCTCCATTTTTTTCATGCAGAGACTAAATAAAATCCTGACCTAGTTCTCTCCTGAAAGAAAGTTTGCTGCCCTTTGTGTGACATCTGATCAACTGAGGCGAGGAGAGAGCAGAGATGAAGAGTGAACAGAATTACCAAAGCAATGTTCGTGCCACTGAAAGGAGGGGAGCTCTCCTGCTAGTCATCACAGGAATGGTGCAGGGAGGACAAGGGTTTCATTCTGAATGCAGAACAGCAATAATGTCAAGATCTATTAAAGCTTCTCTTGGAACAGGAAAATCTCACACAGAGAATCCCTAACAGTCTCCCACCAGTGAGGCGTAACATCTTCACAACTCGGAATAAAATGCTTAATTTTTTTTTGTACAAGTCTTACATTTTCTGAGGATAATTCTCCACGCCTGTCATACTGGCGTCTGATAGCAAAGTCAAAGATTCACAGAATAATACTTCAGAACACATTAATGGAAGGAAATATTATTAAGAAAATGCCCAACAACTGCAGTGTTTGAAAGCAAGTTACAAAGAAAGTCAGTGTGAAACAGAAGTGTACAAAAGCACATCTTGATTCCCATTCCAAGTACCTGGATCTCAGTTGTATCAACCTATCATAAAGACTGTGACTGTAAAAATACATAACTTGAGTTATTTACAGCTTCCAAAAATTCCAGGTGAACAAAACCAGAGGAGTAATTCCATCCCTTTTAAGTAGCTTCCATCAGAAGTGAGAACAACAGAGATGTTTGGCCAAAATGAGAAGAAAACATGCGAGTAGAAGGACAAATTAATGTCTTTTGAGACCCACTACATTTTTGGTAGTTAAGACTCTAATCTTTCTTCTATATATGCATTATAATCATTATTATATATTATACATAATATACATAATCTCTTAAAGATATCTTAAAGAGGCAGCTTGAGTAGATGCTGAAAATGAACAAGTGTGCTGGCAGCAGAGGACTAAGACCAGCTAATATGAAGAAATATCGCTCATGGTGCTTGTGACTGAACATTTACAGTGACAGAAAGGATACAAAGCCTGAGGATTTCTTTCCATCCTTCCTTTTTAGTTTACTTTGTGGAAGCACAAAACAATAATCCTCTTATTCAGAAGGACAAAAGGGAAACAAATCTTTATTGCAACTCCCCACCTTTATTCCATAAGCAGAAGCTATACTAATTTATTCCCTTGGCTTTGACCTTTCTGAAGGAAATAGTCTCATTTTGCTCCAACATTTATCACTGGGCCAAAATGTCAGCACTGTCAGTGGTGTTTTTTCACAGCACTTGTAACAATGGCTCGCATGCAATTGTGGAAATGGAGCTTCTGATATGCTGGTGGATATGGTATCTCCTCCTCAAGGGGCACAAACAAAATGGAATATCACAATCACTTTTCCTCAGCAAAAAGACTCACAACTTGATTAGAAAAAAAGGTCATGGAAGGCTTTTATTGCTAAATATATTATGTCTGTGAAGGCAGCAAAGGCAGCAGCAAGTTAGCCTAAATAGGTTTTCTTTACCAGTACTGTGATTCTGACAATTTGCCTACCTATTGGTTTTTCTTGCACTTTGTAGTGATTTGTTCAACAATCTGAATGGCTGCTTTCATCTGAACCATGGTGCGTTATCAAGACTGCCTTGTATTTTTCTTCTGTTTTTTAATTCATTTTCTGAAGTCAGCACCACAATGAATCAATGTACTGGGTGTACTGGTGTAGTGATGATAGGAACACAGACTTCATCAATTAAAAGAGGTATTTCCCATGTTAGCAGTCATCTTGCATACCACTTAATGAGGCACCTATATTATGACCAGCAAAACACTTATCTATTCTAATTGAGCTGTAAAAAGACTATACATTTTATATATATACATACATGTTTTGTGGTTTGCCACCACCAGTAACCTTGTCAATACACTGGTAATGTGGTGTTTAATTTATAAGTCAACAGAAAAGAATTTGAAGCAAAAATTGCTGCAAATATTTAAAGCAGGTAACAGAATTGTCTCACAAGAAATGCAAAAGGAAAGAGATAAAGAAGCTGAGGACAGGGAAGGAGTTATCAACCAGACTGTTGTTTTCCCCATGTGAATTAATGAGGGATTATGATTGTTCTTAAAAGATTTTATACCAACTTGTTTGGTTACTGTAATTTTATCATTCTGCAATGGATTACCATTTATTGAAGTGAGTACAATACTGGAATCCACGTCTACTAACTTAACACTAGTTTGACTAGACTGACTCTCCCTGGAGTCAGATATGGCAGGTTCAGCCAGTTTCAGTCAGTTCCTAATGTCTGAAATTAGACCAGACTCAACTGTTTATGGACCCACTGTCAGGCTCTACTTGTACTCATATCTTTTTGATATACTTCATCATTCTAAGATTAAATATAATGATGACTATGCTAAAATACATTAGATATGTGTTCTATAACTTAATTGCTAGGAGACATAGCCTACTTTTAATTCTCCTGAATCTCACCTCTTCCCTGGGTAGAGCATTCATTTTTCAGTGTACAGAGTCCTCTAAAAATTAATATCTACTCTCAAGCTAACAGATGCCTGGTGACTGACTTGAGGAAAAAAGTTATGAAAATAATTGAAGTTTGTATTGCAGTTTGCCACAGAGCATCAATACAGAAATTAGAGTTATTTAAGCACCTTTGTGTAAGGATGATATTTGTTTCACTATTGTCTATAGGTTATGTTCTCAGGAGGGACATGTTTTAATCAGTAAAGCCCCAGCATTACCAGAGAGTGTGGCAAGATTCTGCAGCATCTACTTTTTTCAAGGTCCATGAGCATATTGCATGTGTGCCTCCAGGGACCCTCTCTGCTCCTCATCCTCACAGTCTTGGTGCTACCGTGTCTTCATGGGATGCCAACAACTTCTTTCAGCTATCAAAGTGCTCAAAGCAGGGCTGAACTTAATAGCTCAGACCATACACACTAATGGTTCTTAGTAAATTGGTGTGTTATTATTGCTTAATTTTGGTAAACATTCTTACGGGAAAGTAGTGTCTCAATTGCAGCCCATCTAAAATAAGCTCATTTATGCTAATGTCTTTCTCCTTGACACTCAGTAAATTCTTACTAATGCATTAATTATGACTCCAGATAGACCAATGATTATTTCATATATGCTAATTAGGAATCATTTTATTCAGTCTGTCACACATATCAGTAAACAAGTGGAATGAATTCCCCACAGGGAGGATAAAAAGACAATGATTTTCCTTCCAATGAAGCTTAGAGAATTTACACACAAACAAGATATAATTAGAGAGAAATGAGGACTTAGAAAAATACACTTACAGGTGTGAGAGACACCAAGAACATGTTCTTTCTCAGTGATAGAATAAAGCAGATTCTTAGCTAATTCCTTAGCCAAAATCTCATTCTCAGTCATTGAGTTTTTACTATATATTATTAGGAAGTGCAACCACCTTCTGCAAAGTAAACAAAAATTACAATCAAATTAGTTCCATTTGTAGCAGAACAAATTGATATCCAAGAAAAGTGTAATTTCAGCCCTAGGTTTGGAAGAGATAGAAGGCTGAAGAAAATGGTGTGACACATCACTGTCATTTGCAGTCATTGAATGGGAAGTTAAAACATAGTGGAGAGAAGTTTTTGCTACTAATACTTGTGACCCTTATTGCTACTAAATCCCACAATTCTACTACTGAATCATGTACACCTCTTGTTCATGACTGCTGTATAACTAATAAGGATATCTCCATAAAAACATAATTTCAGGCTTGAAACCAATCAAAGAAAAACATATTATGAATGATAAAAAGTAACATCACTTAACATATTGTTAAACTCTAAAGTGAAAAACTCTTAGAACCTCATGACATAAACGATAATATATTATGGGATCAAAGCTGGCAATTTTTATGTGCAGGTATATATAAATATATATTTAGGGTTGAACTTGGAGAAAAATTTACTGTGTGTGGATATGACAATTTGTACTTGATTTTTCTTTTCATGTGTTACATCAAGTTAACTCTTTATAAGTTTACACACTCAGGGCCTAGAGTTCTGATGAGTACATTCTAAAAACATGAATAAATATTATAGAAGACTGCAATCTAAATTCAACTACCAGTTTTGATGCGTGAGCCAATCTACAACCAAATTTGGTCTCCCAAAATCAGGTGTTTCTGTGTTTGAAGGTTAATATAGATCTAGCAGTAACTCCTACGAATTGGAAAATATCGAAGTCTGAATGAACAGGTTCAGAAACAGGTAATTACTCTGAGGGCATCTACTTTTTGGGATATGCCATTTTTCTATAAACTCCGTTTCAATCATAAACATAGACCTGTATTAAAAAAAAAAAAAAGAAGAAAGGCAAGTGAGAAATTGTCTTTGAGAAATCCACAGCTAATTCTGTTGTGAAGTGTGTGACTGCGGAAGTGGGATGAACTCCACTGTCCTCTTGAGACATGTACTATTGCCTGCAAGGAAACAAAGTACAAATATTTACCTTAATTATTCTAGAGTCTAGGAGTGTTGAGATGAATCCTGGGCCAACTTCTAGAATCTAAAAAACTTAATGTCATCCTACAAAGATCCCAAGGAATATCAATCAACCTTATAACAAATTAATGTTGTCAGATGTACTTTTGTGTGGTAGTTAGGCTGAAGAAAATGAAAGCACCTTTCCTTAGGAAGATGAATTGAAACTTAAAGTGACTACAAATTAATGCACAAATTAATGCAAAATTAATG
The DNA here is from genome assembly GCA_013397155.1 of Irena cyanogastra. Taxonomy (NCBI): domain Eukaryota; kingdom Metazoa; phylum Chordata; class Aves; order Passeriformes; family Irenidae; genus Irena; species Irena cyanogastra. The sequence continues at coordinate 108,022 of VWZV01014406.1, read as the reverse complement.
TATTATTAATACTTAAGAATATATTAGTTCTGGATTTTGTATTTCACAGCAGTGAGCAATCCATAAAACCTTCCAAATTCATCTGGCAAATAAACCATTGTGAGTTATTTGTTGGTTTGTGTTTGTTGTCTTGTTGAGATTTTTTTATTTTCCTGGTTTTATTTTTTGGGAATTTGAAGAACACTTTTGATCAGCTGAGACACAGAAAATACAGTACTGAAGATATGCCATCAAAAACAAACATCCTTCTGTGAAATCATCCCTCTACATTTACACTACCATCATCACTTTTTTTTTCAAGCAAGGCAACTCCTTACCATGAGGATCAGCACGCATACAGTTATTCCTAATCAAGGTATAAAAAGGCTGAACTCTGCTAATGATTCTCTGAAACATTAAGGGGGGGAAGTCTAGGATTATTAAAATTAACATCAGTCAGTTTAGACAGAAAATCCTTAACTGTCCAGTTAGATTACTCAGCCATTCAGACTCCATGCAGATAATGGCTACTTACAAGCTGTTTAAACTCTGCTAGAGTTCTAATGCATGCAGAATAGATAGTTAGAAAAGCAAGCACCTTGGAAAAAAATACTAGAAGATGTAAATTTTAATTTCATTCATGTACTTCTGTGTGTGGGGGCTGATATCTGGTTGAGTGGTTGCTGCAGTTTATGGAAAAGGTTTATGAAACATCAGATGGGTACTGTTCAAGAGCATTACCCATAATGATCACATTGTAAGCTATTAGCAGTTTTAAATACATAAATATATTACAGCTAATGGGATATGTGTTTACAGCAACAAGGTTATTTTGCCACTCTTTTTTAAAGAGAAGAAATTGAAATACTAAGTTATCTGCTTACTGTGCTGTTTAAAAGGGAGATCATTCCCTTAATGTTAATTTAAACAAAGTTATGAGGAGAAAAGTTAAACTTTTGTACAATGCATTGAAAACTGATTAAATTCTAATGGTGGTCCCTTGCTGGTAGTAGAGCAGTAGCACGCTTCACTTGTCTTTCAATATACTACCTTAATATTCAGATATATCTGTCTCACAAAACATCAAATGAAACTCCATGGAAATCCAAATCTTTACTGATTTTTAGTATACAGAAGTAGAGGAAATTTCAATGAACTATTTTTTTTTGTCCTTCACAGAAAATCAAAAGCTACAGGAAACCTTCATAATTTTATTTACACCTTCAACAACCACTAGAAAATATTTTACATGGCTTTGTTAGTTTTCCAAATTTTAATTTATTTTTGAAAAAAAGAAATTAAAGCCAATAGTTCAAGGTACATAATCACTTTATTAACACCTATTTAGCACTACTCACATTAGTTACTGACTTCATGTGAGGTAGGACATCCCAGTAAGGTTTTTCACAATATGGACATGAAGTCTTCACCCACGTGGTTGATCCTGCAAGCAAAATGGCCTCTTCTTGGAGGAACAGTGAGATTGTGCAGGATAGGGATAGTTTGCTACTAACTCCACTATCCTCTGCAGCATTTCACACCTTTGGAGGTTTCACCATTCACTCAGGTTTGCGTTCTGTGTTCCCAACATACCGTGATTAAATACAGCATGATTAAATTAGCACTCGGGGGTTGAAGACACATGGATCTCCTCAGTCAGGCAAGGAATACAGGAAGACAGCATATTAATAACAGCAATTAATAAAAGCTTTTTAGTGAACTCTGCTGAAGAGTCAATGTCAATGCAGGTTCCAACCCAGGTGGCATTTCTAAACCCATGACAGAACAGTGCATCTCAATGTCTCACAGCTCACTACTACGCATGTAAGGCCAATTTTGCTATCAATGTTTTTGTATTAGCAACTGGTTTTGAGCAGCTTTCTACTTTTCATAAGTTTCATATGAATACAAAGACGAAGGTGATTTCCTGATCAAAATTTACATTTATATTCTGACATTCAACCCAGTTACTTTCATTTGTTTATGAAAATTCTTGTTCTACTGCTAACATTTTCAATAAAATGGTATCATTGTGCTCCTCATAATATTCCAGGGGGAAGGATCTGAAAATGCTTTGCTCCATTTCAACTTACATTTGTTTAAAAGCACAGAATTTATTTTCAAGACATTTAGGATTTGATTACTTATTTATGGGGGTGGAGAAGCAGTGCAGGAAGAAGAAGCAGTAGAAGTCAGGCGCTTAATTTTCAAATCTGGGAATTATATTCTTTTCCAGTGGACACAAAAGTTATCCTCTGGACACGACTGACATCAATTATATAAGAGGTTTTAGAACTTCCATTAAAATGGATGGTAGTTTTAATTACTTAATACATAATTGCCTCATGACTAAGCCCAGTGGTGTTTGTGGAGATGATGTGGAGGACCAATGGAGCGCAGTACAGTTTAGCCAACTAAACTAACTCCCAACACTTCTCCTGTACTGAGGTGAGAGGAGGTCCTGCACAAAGGCATCCTCCTGGCACCTTACTTGCAGGGGTCCTGGCAGGAGCCAAGTCTCTATTCAGCTTTGATCTTTGGCATTGCATGACCAGCACAAACACACTTTGATCTAAAGTGAGAGTTTGACTCACATAAAAATGTCAGATGATGTCAGGAGTATCTATGAAAAGAGTGTGGATCTTGAGAAATATCTATGAACCCAAGTCACATATCACAATTCTCTCAGAATCTGTGCAAATGTAAAGCCAAAAGACTTTTGGTATTCTAAAAATAAATTAGAAACATATGCAGGTAACACTGGAGAAAATTCGCTTTTGTTGTTTGTTTAGTAAGGTGTTTGTAATGTGTCGGTTTACGAGTAAAACATTTTAGTTTAAATTAAGTCAGAAAAAAAATCAGAAAATGGAGAATGTAAAAAAAACCTTAGCAAGGCATTGTAGAAAGGATGAACACTTTACCTTCATGCTTAGGAGTAGCCAGGAGAAAATAAACACACTCTTTATTACATCCATTTACTGTAGTTGAAATAAAATACCTTATATTTGTGATCACGTAATCAGAGATGCATTCTGTCCCTGGAGCAGGGTTCCTCTGGCACTGAACTCCATGCTGAGGTTCCCACCTGCAGGTGCAATGACACACTGACACACTTCTCTCCTTTCAGCTTACCAAGTATCAGTCTCAACCGCATAAAATATTCAGCGTTAGGACTTTTCACATCCCATTAAGTTTATAAAATTCTATTTGATATTTCTTTAAGACCATTTCTACAGATATTATTTTGTTATATTTAATGATCAGTTCAGTAAAGTGGCTTTTTAAAAATCTCTTCTTAGGAATATTTTTCTCCCTAGGAGCTCTTTCCCTCACTTTTATTTAGGAGTCAAGAAGATCCTGCTTGACCAGCAAAGTTGACCATTTTTTGGTCTCATTAAAAAAGAAAACAACCTGGAAACAAAACTGATGTGATTACTAACCAATATGATTGAGAATTGAGTTCCATTATATCCGTGTATGACAGCAAGAGCATTCAGCACTCATACAGAAAAAATGGAAAAATAAATATTCAGCAAATATAAATATTCTACATTTTATGTAGAGCAAAATCAAAAGCCCACTGATTAGAAAGAGACTGAATCAAACTGTAATCAAAGTTTTGATTTGAATTTTTTTCTTCTTTGGCTGTTTCAAAGGCTTCTTGATTCTCTAACATAATATTAGAAAAATTAACAAAAGGAAGCTGAATGGGCATCTGAAATTTTGGAGTTGCTCTTCACCTTCTCTAGTATTATTCCTAGAATTTCAGGGAAACATATCCAGCCTGAATACATCCTCAGATTACTTGGCAGAAATGCTGTGTGCCTACAAATCACCAAAGTGTGCTTCTCTGAACAGAACATCCTTGGGGAAAAAGGGATATGTGTGCCCTCCTGCTTCCATACAGAATCAAAAACCTGGAAGAAAATTAGCTCAACATACAGAACTAATTCTAATCATTCATGTCTTTCATGCATGTTAGTTGAGCATTCCCATGGCTCCACACCTGCCTTGATAATCACTACAAAGTATGATTTGAACATCAGACAGTGTTGTCATTAGAAAGTAATTAGTTTTAATTTGTTGTTAATGATAAAAGAACCAGCTATGCAGGTTTGTTTAAAACTCTGCATCTCTTTTACAATGATTTTTAGTTAGCCCCATTTTTATGATGCTATAAAACTACCATTCCTGATTACATTACTCCTTGTTCATACAGGTATTAATCTTTCACGGATAACGTGGCCTGTTTCTAATGAATGCCTTAAGCCTTAGAATAAAAGCACTCAATTTAGGTTCTTTAGAAATAGTGTCTCATTGTAACCACATAAGAGATTGATTAAATACCTTGCTGTCCAAATGACTTCGGAAAATTAATGGACCCAATCGAAGTGAAAACCCCTATGTTCTTTACTTGTAACAAAATCAGGACAACCTAAATATAAAAAATTGCCAAGGAGATTATATAAGCAATCAGCTGCTAACAATGCTTTTCTAAATGAGCCAATGTATCAACATTATACAGAATTCAGGCTTTATTCAGGCTTCATTGGGAAGAGCAATTATACCAGAGATAGGATAGTAGAATTTTCTCTCTTGTTAATAAAAGATAGTAGTAGAATTTTGGAGGTTATTATAAAACCAGTGAGACATTTTCAAATTGAAAGACAGGAAATTTAGGTTAGATATACAGGAGAAATTCTTTACTGTGAGGGTCATGAGACACTGAAACATGTTGCCCAGAGAAGCTGTGGATGCCTTATCTGTTACAACCCTCATGTAAGACAGGGTAACTGAGGTTCCTGTTAATAAATCCCTTGGGATGAATTAGAGTGAAAGAACACTGAATGACCAGCATACATATGAAGAAGATTTATTTTAAAACTATGTAATTGCAGTGGAAAGAATGTATGTGGCCATTTTGGTTATTTTCTATAGAAGCATGAAAAATCATGAAGAAAATATATAAAGAAAAGAAAATAAAGTGAAGGAAAGGATAGTGGATAGTAGCAACAAGATCTGATGGTTGCAGTGTTGATGTCTGTGGTTGGAGTGATGGTCACAGTCCTGATCTCTTGGGGGTGGGGGTCCACAAAACAAAAAGTTCATGGAGTTGGCATGGGGAATGCCTAGATCCTAGAATGCCTAAAAATCCATGGACCGGATTTTTCATGTCTGATGCAATGCTATGGGGCATGTGAGTGTTCTGATGGAGAGCTTCTGAACAAGGTTGTGGGGTGCTTTGGGGTCCTTGCCTGGTCCATGGCCCCTTCTGGGAATATGATGGCTGTTGCACCTGCTTCTTGCGGCTGCACAGCTGTGTGGTCATCATGGGCATAACAGGAAAATTGGCTTCAGAGAGGTGCTGCTCTGCCTTCATACAGCCCCCAGCTACCCAGGCACATCCTGCTCTAGCTTGACTGCTTGAATGGTCATGGGAGTTTGAGGCATTAACTCCTTACTGCCCAGCCTTCTACAGCATCCCTGGCAGTGTTCAAGGCCAGGCTGGATGGGGCGTTCACCAACTTGGTCTAGTCAAAGGAACCCCTGCACATGGTAGTGAGGTTGGAACTAAATGATCTCTATGTTCATTTCAACTCAAATAATTCTAGAATTCCAGGATTCCAAGACTTAAGATCAGGTATTTTCAGAACCAGACATGAAAAAGCAGGAAAATGTAGATCTATTGCTTATTTTTGTCTCAAATGACTGGATGTGGATTTCTAGACTAGCATCAACATCAGCTTCTGAGCTTTCTTCTGTGTGTTACATGTGCCTAAATATGCATGTAGGGAGATCATTTCACACTGCTCTCTAGCAAGAAAAGGTACATTTCACCTTACTGGAAGTGCACAGGAAAAACCCATCAGGACAACAACCTAGTCCTACATCACTTCTTTATGGAAAATGCCTTTACACTATGCATTTTGGGGAGCAAAAATATGTCTTTGTATTTATTTAGTATGTGATACATTGGAGCTCCTTCAGATCCATTGACACTACTGGACTGGAACTAATAACTAAAAATCTTCAGAAAGAACTGTCAGTAAAGTTAGTTACTCACAGAGAAAAGACTTCAGTGAATCTAGAAGTATGTTTTAGATTATTTTTCTCTGTGCTCTTACACACCTACATCTGAGAACAATTTGGTATGCTGACAGTCAAAAAATGAAGCCATTAAAAGAGGGAATTTAAGTTGCTGCCAGTATCACATGAAACTGCAGTAGAAGAGTCTGAAGTTTAAGAGCAAAAGAAGTAAAAAGAGGTAAGTGACAGCAACACACTCTAAATCAGGCATTGAAATGAATGGCCAAACAAAGGCACTGAGGGCTCACAGTAAAATGCAGGACATAAGAATATTTTGCAGAAGATAAACCTGAAAGACATGCTGAAAGCTTTTCTAGAATACCCACCTTAAGATACACCAATTTAGTAAAGGAAGACAGCTTCAGACAAAGGAATACAAGTTGGCTATATGTGGTTACGAAAGGGAGAGTTCCACAAACAGGTGAAGAGAGCATCCCTTTAAATCTCAAAGGCCCAGGGTGCACAGGACTAACCTGGCCAGAGAGGGCAGCTGGCTGGCATCTGTACAATATATATCCAGGGAGAGGATGTGCACAACAGCATCTGCTGCTGTGGAGCCAAGCTGAGTCATCACTACCACTGCCTTTCCCTCTTACCATATATACTACATTCTGTCCCTCTGCTGGAATTAAAAGCCAGGCTCCCACTCCCACAGTTGAACAGGTTGTTGTGTTTAAATTACATCCATTAGGCAGTGTATTCCAGTCTGCAGAAGTCTGTACACAACAGCTCATTACAAGTTTCCAAATTTCATAACAAACCCAAGAATTATATACTTGAGTTTCCCTCTATTAAAATATGCTGGCAGAAAACGCAATATTCAAAGTATCCTAACATTGTGTCAAGTAAAAATTGTGAACTTTTCCTTCCTTGAAAGAAAGCATTGCTATGTTTAAATGTTATATTTTCTCCAACAGCCCATCTCTAAAGTGAAAATTAATGTGCCCTGCCTGAGAGCCTCTGCAATATTATTGAATGCATTAAAAATTGCTGCTTCTATTCAATACTGATTGGCTTTTAAAGTATAACGTGACCAGCCACAATTACATTTTATTGATTTACATTTTTTATTACATTTTACGTAACCTAAAATTAATTTCCAAATTGTTATCTGGTTAGCGAACATTCTAGCTAATTTGAGAATTTGAAAAAGCCTTCCTATGAATTAACATAGGAAAAAGTGTAGGAAGGACTTCAAAAGTGTAGTATTGTGGTAGCTACCAGAAGTACTTCACTAGAGTGGCAATACTGTTGGCTTTGCCTAAAAGCCTCACCACACACCAAAACGTCACAACAGTTAAAATATCACAGAAACCAGTGCTTTTAATCACAATTATTTAAGAAATAAATACATTTTGCCTAAAAAAATAATTGGCTTTATAGCTTTCCAAAAGGAAATGAAAGAAGTGTTCTAATGATAGTTTTGATTTGATTCTAATTTTCTTTAGAAAGGATGTGAAGGAATTACTAACTAGAAGATGTTGGGAATAGGAGTAGATCTGTCTCCAAATATTTCCATTAATCTTGCATATTTTTAATACAACTGAATAATGAAAAAATTAAGAATAATAACAATTTTGCAGCTTCAAATGCATTTCCTTATTCCTTTCAAATAAAGTAATAATAAAAAAGAGTCACAATGTGAAATTGTGTGGGCCTAGGATCTCTGAGTCATCTTTAATCTGTTGTAATTTAGAACTAGACTGATGAATAATCAGTAATTTAAAACTAACTGAAATTTAGACTGATGAAATGAATTTCACAGAGGAATTTTCAGTTTTTACTGGGTTGGTAGAATCATTTTTACAGCCTACAGCCCCACACTTCTGTGACCAACATCTATTCCAGCAGAGAAGCTCCAACCTCATGGACCTTTTCCTTGATGTGGGGGCAGTCACCCTTGAGAGGTGGCCTCTTTCTGCTCAGGCAGGCACTGGTGCAAAGCCCAAAGCAAAGCAAAACCCAAAGCAAAGCCCAAAGCAAAGCCCAAAGCAAAGCTCCTCTCCTGAACAGGGGATCTCCAACACCAGCCAGGACAGCTGAGCCCAGCCCTTCCTGACACTGGGGCCTTGCTGCACTTCAACTCATCTTGGTAGAAAATCCAGTTTCTTCTTTCATCTTTGTCACAAGAAAAGGGAAATGCTATGGAATTATTGCAGCTGCCTCATTTTTTTAATGTAATTTTGTACCTTTCCATGACTACTCTAGAGATGTAAGACAGAGTTGTCCCATTCCCTAGGAAAGTTGCAGGGATTTCTGTTCAGCTCTAAACTTAAATGAAATGCAGCATTGCTTTATACAGCCAAGCACCAGCTGGATGGGGCTGAAGAAGTTCTTTAGTGTATATTGCCTAACATTCCTTAATGTCTTAAATGTTGCATCATTAACTTTAAAACTGAGAAAAAAATAAATGCAAAAGGAAAAGAAAATGATGATTAATTATTTTAGAATTACTTTTAAAAGAAATCCTCATGCTGGCATGAAGAGCTTAGAAAAGCAGTGAGTACTGTTTCCCAGTTTTAAAATTATTGAGCCACTGTGAAGACAGCAATTACTGAAGCAATGAGAGGACACATGCCCAGAGCAGCTGTGAATGCTCTGTCTCTGGGAATGCTCAAGGTCAGTCGGGACAGGGCATTGATCAACCTGGTAAAATGTGTCTCTGTCTGTGCCAGAGACTTGGAACAAGATGATCTTCCAACCCAAACCATACCAAGATTCTGTGAAGATCTGGGCCTGGTGAACTCAGCAAGTAGAAACCTGCTTGTTGGGTGCTGCCTGAGGGGGTAGTGAAGGCACGTGTCGTCTACACGTGTGAGCTGCTGAGCTTGCTGCCCCAACAATCATATTGATGCCAGAATAATTTTTGCTTTTATAGTTCCCTCATATATATTCATAGCTCCGTTGTTGTGTAGTTATATAGTTCCTAGGCAGCCCCAGTACTTCTCCCTACCCTGATAGGTAAAAAGACAAAACAAATTCCAGAGGCTCCAAGCCAGGGCATCCAAGGCCCCTAACCTATCTTGGTTCTTCCTGGGAGCCAAGGTTGAAACCAGCTCTTTGTGACACGTTTCACACACAAAGTTTACTTCCTATCTAAGTGGAGGCTACAGTGAGAAGTGGAACCAAAAGGGGGAATTACCTCACCACTTATGTCTGTAATTGGGGATTTTCATAAATTATGCTAATTTGCTAAACATAGAAAACTGTATTCACCCCCCACGGGGATGGGCATTTTCCATATCTGCCCCTTGAAGGCCTCCAATAAAGACCAGCCTTTATAACACTTCCTATACAAATATTGTCTCCAAAGTGTGTTGTTTTATTTCCAGGTCTTTAAGGCATCAATATTTAGTCTGCATCCAAAGGCTCAGCAGGGCCTGTAACTAAGTACTGGTACTCAGACTGAATAACAAAGGACAGCAGCACCCTTGGTTGTGCCTGGTTTGTCCCCTCTTGGCACAAGCACACCTTGCATTTGAGTGCTTTATCATCTGTGTGCTATGCTGGAGCCCAACACTGACCATCCAGTGCTGCCACCAAACTGGAACAGAGCTGTCCAGGCTCTCTGCACTCCAAAGATTTTTGTTTAGAGCTGTTAGCATATGCCTGTTCTGGGCTCCCAAGATCCCCTAAGGTCTGCTGTTGAGCACAGTGGTGTGCCCAAGCACCGTGAGTGCACTTTGAATCTACAGAACAGCTTTGGGCTGGAACACAGTCTCAGGATGGTACTCAAATATAAATGCCACCAGACTGCAGAGGCATAAATGGACTCTTCAGTAGTATGTGAAGGAAAAGCAATCAGTCTGAAAGTTCAGCAGCTGTTCACCGAATCAAATATCCAGAGAGGGCTTGAAGTACAACATCTGAGAAGATTTTGTAAATGAGGAGAGCACAACATCTCATTGTAAAGCATTTCCATCCATTTGATTATATCAGATACTCTAGAAATGTTTCAAGTCTGATGCTCACAGAAGTGGCTTTATATTTTGTAAGAACAAGAGAAATAATCTGTATGTCTTTTTCTGTGTTGTATCAAATTATTTTAAAATGGCGTAGCACTTTTTCATGCTTAATCCTATCTGAATTTTGTTATGTTTTGATTTATTTTATCAAAATCATCTTTGTGATAATACTGTGTATTTTTTTCTTTTATAAAACCAATTTTAATGTACACATTTTCTTCAAAGCCTCAGGAAATTAATTACTAAACAAATTAAATCTCTCCCTCACCCAGTATCTGAGCTAGTTTGGAGCTGTCCATGGTGTGGCAGTAACTGAAGTGACCTACTTGAGAGATAACTTCTCATCAGCTGGTTAAGTGGGAGAGGAGCTTCCACGGGGAATAAGAGTCTTGGGAGGGTATATATTTTGTTTTGATGATTCCACTTGCACTATCCTTATCCCTGAGGCACACCAAGATTGTAAGAGGCATACCCTGTTTTTCAAAGTGCCACAGGAAAATGTTCACAGCTGCAGTGTAATATTGGACTTGAGTACTTTCTTCTGGATATCCTGGAATAATGTCTGATTTCTCCTAGTACATGGAAGGAACAGCAGGTTGTATACAGCTTCTTTATGCCCAGAATTCTCCCAAAAAGCTCAGGGGACAGTTTGACAGAAACTACATGGTATTAGTCTATTTTTTAATATGGGAAATTAGCTCTCATATATCATAAGTTCATATATCGCAGTCTGATGTCATGTGATTTGTGTTTGTCACTAACACAAATTGTCAACAAATGTCATAAGGCACAGAGATGCAGGCCACCTGAATTAGAATTGCACAACAAATGTAATAGAAAAACCCTAAATCCCATTTGTAAGATATAGGAGAACCACCAGTTTGGGTTCAGGCAGTAAGCCAATGTCTCAGCAGCAGAATTCAAAAAACAATGAAACTTCACTGACCAAAAATCCCCGAACCAAGCCCAAAAATGAACAGTGAAGTAAGAGAAGCTGTGGAGTCTGTGTTTCATACTTGTAAGCAGCCTAAATAACAGCATGTCAGGGCCTGTTTTCTATTACCTACTCTGCTGTAAAGGAAACAACTCAGAGAAGGGGAAGATTCCAGGCCATGATGAGGGCACTTGGCACTCTAGGGCAGGTGGCAATGTAGATCCAACTAGAGAGGACAAATGAGAGACCTCCCAAAAAAGAAAAGCAGTGCTGAGAAAATCCTTCATCAAATTTGAGAATACAGACAAGAAGCTGGATGTTTGCTTCAAGAGCCAGGATGCTGGAAGCACAACGAAGGCAGTGAGGACTCAGTGGTCCAGCCACAGACTGAGCCTTTGCAATCCCTTGCAACAGAACCCTCTGGGTAAAGCAGCTGAGCAAATATTAGGAAAAAGAAGGCAACTGTGCTTGTTTAAAACAAAGAGGTTGCAACAAGAGTGAAATTTGGAGGGACTAGCAGAGTAACAAAGGGTTTGGAATAGATACCATGAAGTCCATCTGCTGCCATTACTTTTGACTGTTAGCTGCTGTTGACTAATTTATAAAAAGTTCCATCATTAAGTAGTTCATTTAGATTTAGACACATGCAGTCCTCTCAGTTTATTATCTAATGTGAAATACTCAGAGCAGCAGACACAAACAGACATGTTACGTTCCCTACAGCTCACAAAATCAAATGCCTTTCAGTTCCAGGCTTTAATTTATAGTCTTTCTTCCAGGTGGTGGCAAGGCACAGATCCAAAGTACAGTATGGCTTACACCAGATATTGGCACTCATGCAAGCCTAATTTTGGCAAGCAGGGGAAGAGTCAGGGCATTGAGATGCTGTGGCAGCCATCCTGGTGTTGGCTTGGTGCCTTGAGAGCATGGCAGAATTTCATGTGTGTGTCAACTCCAGATAATTCTCCCAGTTATTTTATGTTCTTTAAAGCAAAGCGAGTCTCCAGCTGTTACAGTGTGGAGAAACAAACTTTAAGCAACCATATGAGTGTATCTGATAGAGAAATACATAGAAATGTTTGAACTTGCAGAGTCTGAAACTCTATCTCTGCATATCAATGCATTGTGCACTTCAGCCTGATTCAGATGGGCAGCAATTCAGATGACAATGATGATGTTTTAATTACTAATTTTTACTAAGTATTTCTAATGTTGGCTTTTACTGAGTGCAGTGTTGAGGCAAGATAGAACTTGAACATTTGTACAACAAAATTGACGTAAACAGTACCATAAACTCTAAATAGTTGGCCTATCAAAAACCCACAAGAAATAATGCTCAATTAGTGCTGATGTTTGTTAGCAGCATCATGAAAAAGCAGCTACAGATTACAAGCTGAAGTGAGCAAATTCAACTGCTAAACACAGCTCATGTGCTGCTTTATTATTTGGCTATTCCCTCTTGAGCATCCTGGACTGAGTAGAGCAATTTCAATTCAGCCGTGGCTGACATGAAGCTAAATAGGATTGCACTGCTACAAAAAGCAGGTGAAAAAGCAAGCAAAGAATCATAAAAAGAAGAGCTGAACCAATGTTCCTCTAACTCAGAGCTGAGAGAACGGAGGGTAAGAAATGAAAGACGACCTGCTAAGGGATGCCTGTCAGGGATAGAGAATTAAATAAAGGCATTATATGGACATATGGCAAGGGCAGCTGCAAGGCATGCCCAAAGCCTGGGTAAGCATCCAGGTGGTAACATGGCAGGAGGACATGATTTGTTGGTCTCTCAAATTTTGGTGCTGTAATCCTCACTGAAACGTTGTTAAGGATCATTGGTAGATATGCCTTTATTTAACTTTAGTGTAATGTAACTCTAATTTCAGTAGGATTACCAGGGGATTGGCTCTCTAGAAAAAAATATGGAGGGGAATTAGGGTACTTCAGAGAGAAATCTTCATCTAACATGTCCTGGTTAGCAGAAGAGACACACACCCTCTTTCAGGCATGCTAAAAAGCCTTACCCTAGGGCAACATGGCAATGATTCAGGAACATGGACAAATCTTTTCATATCACTGGATATGCCTTGCATTTTAATCACTTGACTGAGAAGACAACCAGGGGTCTGAATCCAGGAGGAGGCAAAGTGTGGGGTGGAGCTTTATTTGGCTCACTGCTCATGGATTAGTTACCTGAGATGAAAAGATTCCAATAAGAGGTCACGTAATACTACTAACACCAGTTCTATTTCCAGGTACATCAGAATTTAGCCTCAAATTAAGTCAGTAGTATGGCTCTACAGTTACCCTGGTCTAATTCAGTGAATCATTGGCTTTGTTACCAGGGAAACTGGCTGCTAGGAAAGGGTCGAGGTTTAGGATGAATATTCTCTGTTGTAGACAAGATATATGTAATACTGGAATAGTGTGCATCAGTTGACAGTGATTGGCAGTACTTTCTTCTTTGAAAACCCACCACCCTGAATTCAGATCACTCTTTGATGATGACCAAGATGATGACAGCTTTAGCTAAAAGCCACCTGTGACAACTGCTGTATGAGCAAATGTACATAACTTTACAAATGACCTTAAAAATCACCAGTTCCAGATCTTACAGTGTTTTACCTGCAGTGAGCACTGCTGTTGGATGCTCGAGGTATCTTAGCTACCAATTCTAAGATTAGTTTTGAGTACATCACATCATTGTTTATCCAGCATATTTGACATCAAGTAACAGATCTCCATGCATTTATCTTTTTTTTTTTCCCTTAAGATTTTTACATTAAGGCACCTAAGGAATGCCTTTAACCAGAAATTTGTTCACAAAAACCCTACTAAAGGTGTCCTTCATAGCAACAATTTCAAATGAGGTGATGGTTGCAGGCTAAGAGCAGCATACATTCTTTTCATACCTTCCTCTGCTTTTTCACTGTTGTTAATCTCCCTCTGAGAGGCACACGAATACCTTTTCTATGCCTTTGCCTTGTGTACAGCACACAAAACCAGATCACCCAAAACACCTGACCTGAACAGTCTTGCTCCGTGGAGGTAAATGAAAGCCCATCTGAACTGGTGAGAGCTGGAAAAATCAGAAGCTTAAAGATAAGTGCATTAATAATCTCTAAGTAAACACTATGGATATTTTAAGTCTGTATCAGGGATGTAGGCACTACTTTTAGTAATACAATTATAACAGCATGGATTTTGAAAGGAGACTGATGGATTTAGGAACCCCCTATATTTGTCTATTATCTAGGAGCATTTAGACACATTAATACTCATAGCTGATATATAAAGTCATATTTGTTAAACTTCTTTCTATTTTATGCTTGTGAAGTGCATGCACATAGGACAAAAGCTGTTTTGAAACTCTGTCATTTCAACAACATGCACTGGGGTTTTTTTCCCAAATGTTTCAAAAAGGAGTCTGCAAAACACAGAGATCCATCAAAGTGTTTAGCATCTCTAAACAAGAAAGACAAACCCCCCTCTATATATAATTTGAGCCTCTAAACACTTAAGAGGAAACAACATAAAAGGACAAAAATCCATGCCTGCGTGCTGGATTCGGGGGCACATCTGTAGGAGTGTGTGCACACTGTGGAGTACCCACTTAATTTAATTAGATGGAGCTCTGTACTAGCAAACTGTTTCTACCTGTGAAAATTACAGAAGGCTTTGATCTGTGTTTCCAAGCAAAGGGGAAACAAGCTTACTACCTCCCCAGGCATTTTACACACTGTCCCATGCTTTCCATAAAGGCCCCAATGTGGTCAGCCCTTTGGAAAGGGAATAAAGGGAATAGGTTGCAGGAGACAGAATTATGAAAAGCGTTCCTCAGAAGGCAGTTTATCAACAGATAGCTTGTGGGGCTTGCAGTCTATGGAAAAGGAACAAACATTTCCCTTGTGATTTATTTCCCCATGAATCTGTCAAGAACTGGTCTTCCCAAATCCCCTGGGAATCAGTTTTCTCAGGTAAAAATTCCAGGCCTTCATTTTTTTTACCTTACTGGACCAATAGTCATGTCTAGAGCTGTTAATTCTTATGTTCAAAAAGGTCTGACTTCTTTAAAAACATGAATATGCCTCAGTGCTACATAAAAAAAAGATCCTCTGTCCCAGGATCCAAATGCCAAAAGAGGATGCTAGAGAAGGACTTCAAAACAAGGAAATTACACTGTACATCAAGGACATCACTATTTCTGGATCAACAGATCAGCTCTGCACACACATAGAAACCCTTGGTGGATTTCTGTTCTCTGAAAATCCCCCCTTTCCTATTGTTCCCACGTGAAGATTTAGCATCCCCAAACCAATAAGCCTGCCAGCTACTGCCTGACAGCATCCATACAGGCATAAAAGAATTTATACTGACACTGCTAGTGAAAGGGATTGACAAATAGCAGCTCTTCAGCTGCTAAAACAAGAACATGAAAAGAGGTTGATTTAAATAGATTTCTATCACATGCAATTGAAAGAAATCAAGGGTTCTGAACAACAAGAATGACTCTTTTAAAGCAACAATTAGAAATCAGGCCCAGCTTTAGCTGTCTAAAAGTTATATGCATAATCTAAATTATTATAATTTCTTTATGCTATATGTATAGATAGGCATACATAGCAAGGCAACTTGCTCCAGATGACAAGTCAAACCCTCCCTATCATAGCTGTTTTCTGGGAGTGCCTAGAAAATTAACAGGAGCATGTCTGCTCTCTTTTACTATTTGATTCATTCATTGGAAAAAAGAATCCCTTGATTACATAAAATCATTCCTAAATTCCTAAAATATATTAGAAAATAAAATTGTATCCTACTAAAACATTCCTTAAAATACTGCTCAAAAAACTATGGGATAAACCACTGGTTTTTCAGAAAGATAAAGTTCATACAAAACCTACATAATTATAATTTATCTTGTTGCTAAAAGAAATGTCTGACGTCAGGAGTTTTTCTTTGAAAGGAAGATTACCCTTGGTTACTAAAGGAGAAATTTTATCACTAGAAGTCCACTGCTGGAGTAATGTTTAGAATAACTTCACCCCTAAATGGGTTCCCTTGAGTAATGCTACAGAACAGCTGGCTTCCCAGAAATATTTTATCATCTTCTACCATTTAATTGGGCCCCTGAATTTGGTAGACCATTCAGGAGAGGTTGTCCAGATGCAGCTTATGTGCACTCTAGGATCTACAGATTTATACACACCATCAGGTTTTCCTATATAGGTTTTTATTTCTAATTACTCTCTTCTCCTTGATAGATATTTGCAACTCCTATTACAGCAATTTTGCAACAAGCCACATTACAGCTGAATGTAAATCATCACACAAAATCAGAATCCTGGTTACTTCACACTAGAATAAATGAAATAATTTTGCTCAACAGTTAGAGTAATATTATAAATATTATAATTCACTCCAGGTTTTTTTCCACCTTTCGAAACTATGGCAGTGAAAAAATGTCTGAAAAGAAATATTTTCTTTGATATACAGGGTCATTTCACCAGACAGTGACAAATGTCTCAAAGGATGCAACATACAGACCACCTCAATAGGAGGGAGGCTCAATATCTTTTTGTTTCGTTTGTACTCACCAAAGAGATTTTAAGATAAATGTAGACCTTAAAAAATTGCCTAATGCTCTCTGTGTACTCACATTTGTAGCAACACAATTGTTGTCATGCACATCTTAAAAAAAACTCTGCTGATTAACACAAAAGTACAGACTCTGGGGTGATAGACTATTTATGCAGAAAATGGACTACCCTAGGTGACAGCAGAAAAGCCACCAAACTTGGAAATTAAATAAGTATTGTGATAGCCTGTACACTTACCATTAGAGATAAATACCAATTTTTATGCCTGTATGGAGTAAAACCCACCTACATTCATCACAGCAGTGGGTGCAGTTCAATTTGCAGTTACACAATTTTAAATTAAGATTTACTTTTCTAAAGCCAGTGTAATTCTGCTGACAAATGGACCTGAAAGAGGAGTTCAGCTGGTTTCTCAACTGGTCTGGATCCCATGGGTCAGACTCACTGCGTGCGTGCCTGTTATCTCCCAGGTGCCAAGGAGGAACAAAGAAATCAGTCAGCCTCCTGGGGCTGTGGAGATCTGGCACAATTGGGTGAAGATGGCACAATTGTATGAGCCAGATATCCCTCCTGCAGGTGACTGGGTCATCCAGATGGATGACCTCAGGCCCTCATGTCTCCTCCCACGTTAGGAAACTTTGGTTATTTATACAAGATACATACTGCACCACTGTAGCTGGACTGCCTCTCCCCCTACCCGGCCAGTAATGTGCACCAAGCTCTAATAAGCTCTTTTCTAGGATCATACAAGAGGTTCTTGCAATACTAATCAGGTTTACAGGCTCTCCGTACTTTTGAGTACAGAGGGATGAGTTGGTAAGATATTTTTATTGCATTTATATAACAATAACCAAGTGCTGAACTCTAGCTGACAGACTGTTCAAGGCTTTTCTGTCTGCACTTTCAGTGCCCACACCAGATCAGACTCCTGTTTCTCACTCATCTTTTACACCTTGGATTCATCACTTCTAGTCTCTTTTCCCAAAAAACTCACTAGCATCTCTTTCTTGACCCAAAAGGGAGCTGCAAAGAGAACTACCTACTCCATGTATCAGCAAATCCCCTAACCACTTCTCCATGTTGATACTTTTTCTTCTGAAACTAATAGGAATTATTAGCTCAAGATAGATTTCATGACCTTTTTGCCCCAGAAATCATTACATTTTAAAAATTAAGTCAGACATCCACCTCATTACAACCCATACTCTCTAAGGAACTGAGAGCGTGCCTCAAGGGCTGCAGCCAGCTCTGGGGCTCCAGCAGGAATATCCACAGGAATATCCACAGGAATAACATGGTCCTGTTGGACTGAGTCCAGAGGAGGCCACCACAATGATCAGAAGGATGAAGCACCTCTCCTACAAGGAAAGGCTGAGAGAATTGGGTTTGTTCAGCCTGGAGAAGATGCTTTGGGGTGACCTCATTGTGGCCTTCCAGAACTTGAAGGGTGCCTTCAAGCAAGATGGAGAGAGGCTTTTTACAAGGGTAGTGACAGGACAAAGGGGAATGGACTCAGACTAAAAGACAGTAGGTTTAGTTTACATATTAGGAAGAAATTCTTTACTCTGGGGGTGATGAGGCAGTAGAACAGGTTGTCCAGAGAAGTTGTGGATGCCCCATGCCTGGAATATTCAAGGCCAGGCTGGATACTCACTAGGGATATATGATTTGGCATTATATGTATTGATACATTATGAAAATTACTTAAGAATCATGGTGATGACAAAGAAAGCACACTAAGCTTTGGAAAAAGAAATATGTATCTGTAATGATCCTAGTCATTAACCATTTAAGATCTATCACTACCTACACAGGTACTGAGCAAGTACCACCTTCTGTAGTTCCACCAAACAGATTTCAGTGTCAGGTTTCTTTCCACTAATAAGTTTAATGATAAGTGTCCTTATGATCTGAGCATATAAACTGCATGTGACCCTTGTACAAATCAAACACATATGCACAAAAGTGTTTAACAGTTGTGTCTGTTCACAGTACAAAATAAATTCTGTTAAATCTTAAAGCTTAAAAGTATGTGAAGTCACTCAAAGAAGAATTAATTTATCCTATATTTTTCAAAAAGTGCTAAATTTTTGGCAAAAAGCAATGAAAATCAAGAGCTTTATGAGAAATTTGAATTTTGATTTGAAAAAATATTTTATGGGAGAAACAACTGGACAATTAAATCTGCATTTTCAAGAAAACAGGCTCCCTAATTTTCTGACCCATGAAAAATGACAGATCCTAACCACAATGAATCACAGAAATGCAGTCTAGGAAAAGAAACAGACTTACCTCTAATGACCAGCAGCACATTTTTTAAGGTGTAATAACAACCACGCATATAAATTAGTACTTTCTCTTATTCATCATACCCAGCATCATGAAGAACATCAGACATGTTCTTATATTGCATTTCTACTTTCAGGCACCAGAAGAATTAAGCCTTTGAAGCCTATCACATCTGGAAAGGTGGGGCAAAAAAGATTCTTCCAAACTGAAAATCAGAAAGCCAGCTAAGTTTTAAAACTTAGTATCCTAGATTTTAAAATGTAATGTGCTAAGAAATTTACTACATGGCATGTGACTAGTGCCTGGCTTAGAAGTTGTTCACATACACCTCTCTGACAATATTAATGATCCCAGCTGTGTCAAAAGTGTGCAGTTATGTGGCTTCAGCCTCAAATTGAGTAATTCCTTTAGTTAAGGAGAACCCCATACTGTTACCTTGGGGAATTGTAAAAGTCAACACTAAATGATCAATTCTATCCATAATTCTGAAAGTACTAGTCAGTATTAAACTATAATCATGACTTGTTATTAGATCAGTATATGTCTGACTAATGCTTGGCTGCAGGAGGATTTATCACAAGTTCAGTTACATGTAATGCTTTCCCACTAATATTGCTCCCTGCAGAGCTAATTGGATCTCAACAGAAGTTTATGGGAAATTCAGCTACTAAAGTGACAGATACACAAGTCTTGTCTGTTCCTTCTTTCTAACATGTGCTTGTGGGAAGAGATGGGATGGAGTTGAGCTGTGGACTGTGGGACACACCTGCAGAAGCATATGGCAGCAGAATTTTCCTCCCCATAGGTGTGAGCCATCCTCTCACAAGAATAGATTGTTATGCAAACTGATTTGTTGTGGTGTGGTTTTGGGTTTATCGGGTTCCCCCCAGGTCGTGGCTGTGTTCCTCACAGGCTTGGAGTCTTGCTGTCTCTCTGCAGCCCTGCCCTGGTGTCTGGTACATTCCAGGGGAGCTGCTGGGTGATTGGCCAGGTTCCCAGTTTCTCCCACCCCATCCTTGATGGTCCCATGTCTGTACCCCTCCCCTTTCCCCACCCCATTTCAAAGGTGCTGCAGAGAGGCGAGACCTCACTTTTGGTGGGGGCTTCTGATCTGGACAATAAACCAAAATTATCCCCCAAAAGTCCTCCCTTCACTCCTTGTCACTTGCCATGCTTCTGCCAAGCCTAAGACCCACGGATCCAGAGGAGGTACAGAGAAGTGCCCTTAAAGCTGGACTGGGGCAAGAGCTAACCGGGTGGGACGCGAAATCCCAGGAGCTGCTCCAGAATCGTGGCTTTGCCAATTCCCATTCTTATAATCCTTTTCTCATGGGAATTTATCAGACTAGCTGTTAGCTTAGCTGCAGTAACAAGGCTTGATTTTACAAGGCCTTTCTTTTATGAGGTTTTACCTATATGCAACAGAGGAGCCTGCCAGGAGCTGACAGACGGGTGAACAACACGGCATCAGCCCATGGAAGGACATTCAGAACACATGCTGCTGACATGGCAACGTGGCTGTTCGTCACACAGTGAGAATTACCATGTAAGGAAATACTGTGCCTTGAAAAATTGTATAAAACCAGCTCATTTCTTTGCATAAACGATTCAGATTTACTGCTGGTCTGGGTCTGTTTCTCTGTTGTTACAGGTATTTTCTCCTTTTATTTTTGCTTTTCCTCAAAACAGTTTTCTTTTTTTTTTTTTAGGTTTACTTCTGCATTGGTTCTGGCTTGTATTAATTATCTTTTTGTTCCTTCTCTCTCTCATTTTTTTCCCTATCATTTTTTCAGTTTCTAGTCTAGCTAGCTCATTGTAGCACAAAGCTGAGGCAGACTGTAGTTACAATATGTACCAGAGAATATTCTCTCTTTTTTTTTTTTCCGGGTGTCCACATAATTCCCTGAAGAAATATCCTTCAGGATATCTCTTGAGGGAATGACTTAAAGGAGAGAAACTGAGATGCCCTAGGAGATGATCATTCTTCCAGCATCAGTGGTCAGTGAAGCACATGCACTCCCACAAAGACCCAGAAGTGAAACCAGGAACTCCTGGTTTCTATATTTATGGGCACTGCTAGCAACTCTCACAAAACCTCTATCAAAGACCAGGCAGGATATAGCCTTGAAAAATAAGGATACTTATGGCACCTATACAGTCTTCCTTGTGTGTTTTGGATGATTAAGTGAAATGAATGAATGAGCAAGCAGCTGGAACTATTTTCTCTGGTACTGCAATTTGTATGATCTGAATTTTTGTAGACTCTGCACATTCAAAGAGGCCTGGAAAAAGATAGGCATTTAGTTATGAAAACCTCAGTGTTGAAAGTACATATGAAATATATAGCTACACTTCTGCCTGCTGTAAATCAGCCTCTCTCTTGTTTGAAGCTAAGCTATATTTCATCCAGCTGCAGATGAAAATGACTCAGGGTAGCAACTGTACCAGCACACTGTCTAGCAACAGCACTACTACTGGTGATCTAGATCTGAAAGGCTGAATTATTAGGACCCAGAGTCACTGTCAGACCCAATATTAAAGTATCCTGATTCCAAACAGTAAAATGAAGCAAGCACGCACCTGCTTGCAAGTACCTTAGCATGCAAGGATTTATCCTATTCCTTGTGAGGTTAACTTGCTACTGATGCTGCACAAGGAAACAATCAGCCCCACCATGACTCCTTAAATATCAGGGATTAAGTTTAGGCTTATTAAATGTGGTTCTGTCTCACTTCAATACTGAAAGATTAAATATGTAAAACTATGCAACAGAAGAAGAACAAAGATTGCTCTGCAGACCATGGTGATGACCCTGGTGAAGCAGCTGTGCCCCTGTAGCCCATGGGGATCCACAGGAGATGATGCAGAGATCCACCCACAGCCCCTGGGGATCCACGGGGGATGCAGAGATCCACCCACAGCCCATGGGGATGTACAGGAGATACAGAGATCCACCCACAGCCCATGGGGATCCATGAGGGATGCAGAGATCCACCCACAGCCCGTGGCAGAGGTGCCCATGCTGGAGCAGGGGATGCCTGGAGGAGGCTGTGATCCAGTGGGAGATCTGGTGGAGAGAGGGGGCCCTGCTTCCAGGCTGGAGCAGCCTGTCCTTGGAGGGCTGCACCCCTTGGAAGAGAGACCCACATCACAGCAGATTTGAGAGGACTGTGTGACCATGGGGGGAATTCACTTTGCAGCAGTTGTGGTAGGGCTACTGCTTGTAGGAGTGGAGCCACATTGGAGAAGTTCACAGAGAGCTGTATCCCATGGGATGGACCCCACGGCCTCACAGGGAGAGGACTCTGTCACAGCAGTGGAAGAAAATCTCGGTGACGAGCTGACCAAACCCCCACACCCTGTCTCCCTACACTTTTGGTGGGAAGGAGGGAAGGGCTGGGGGGAAAAAAGGTGCTTTTAAGGACTTATTTTACTTCTCATTATCCTGCTCTGATTGTGTTGGTAATAAATTCACTTTGTATCTCTAAGATGAGCCTGTTTTGCCCTTGGAGTGTTTTCTCACGATCCTTATCTCTACTCATGAGCCCTCTTGTTTAATTTTCCTCTCCTTTGCTCAGCTGTAGCAGGAAAGGGCAAGTGGGTGGCCTTCGTGGGTGCCTGACATTTGGCCAGTGTTAAATCATGACAGAATCACTTATATTTCAGTGAAAAATCATATTACATGAGCAGTCCTCTAGACCAGCTCCTCCTAGATCTAAATCCTTCACCTTCAGGATGAGGGCAAATCAGCAGCAGAACAAATAAAGATTCTGCATGTTCTCAACAGGTTGAGGCTTGAAATGACAGCATAAAACAGAGAAGCCCTAAAGCTGCTGAATCCAGTCACTTAACATGTCTCCTGCCACCAGCACAAACCAAAACATAGATTAGCTTCACAATGGCATCTCTAGGTCTACAGTAATAAGTATTTATGAAGAAACTTAAAGAGTATTGTCTTTTTAATGACTTTATTATAGCAAGAGAGTGCCCAAATCAGGAAACCAGGAGAGCAATAGCTGCAGCCCAAAGCTGTGCCAGCAGAAAAGCTGGGATTAGCTCAGGTCTCCTCAGACAGATCAAGGTGTATTAGCAGAACAACACGAGTGAAACAAGCACTGCTGACAATGACCTCACTGATTTCATGGAGAGAGAGAGAGAATTTCAGTCTCCAGGTCTTTCAAATTCAACATTTGCTAGCAATGGTAAACAGTCACACTTCCAAAATAACTGCATTTTTAGAATAGAGGAAATAAACAGGGAATTTCTTGACTACTTTTTAATGGGTGTTTCCATCTTGCCCCCTTTCTCTTCATAGAATCACCAGCATATTGGCATTTATGCAGTTAACAAACAGATGGATATCACAGCAAAAAAATTAACATTAAAAACTATACAAATACAGACATATTAGAAAAAATGACATGATGTGGTTTCACCAGTTCTGCTGTTATAAAAGAGTACAAATGGGAAAATCCCTGATAAAACTGTTCTATTTTCTCTTTAGCATATTAGATTTGCATATGTAGTGATCCATTTCAGAGCTGAACCATCAAACCCTAGGAGACTAATTTAACCATTAGAATGTTATAATCAACCATATCAAATGCTAAGATCTTTGGAGACTGTGTGACTTAAACAAAACAGGTGTTTTGTTTAAGGAAATCATAAATCTTAAGGAAAAAGGATAGAATACAATGAATGAGAAGAAGGTAGAAAAATATTGGTTAACACAAGAGTGATGTGCTTCTCTTTTACAGCTGGATTATTCCAGAAGCAAATTGGAACAATAATTAAAAATAAATAAGCCATTATTTTTCATCAGATGAGGCACTGTTGTTACACAAAAGAATATGGAATATGTCTTTGTAACAAAACAAGCACAGCCTGAATCCTGTAGTGGTTAATACCTGAAACAGTTTGCAACATGGGCAAATAGAGTGCACTGCTTGCAACAGAGTGCATGCCTGACACACAGAAATCACAAAATGGTATAGAAATGTCTTACTGTGCTCTTCTTTTAACAGCAGTAAACCCTATTGTTTATCACTGTCTCTATATCACCAGAACAGATTTTAGAAAATAAATGGAAGCTTTTGAACAGATATAAACCACCCTACAAGAAGAAAAAACCCAAACTGACATCCCCTTAACCCCACAACCTGTATGACTAGTGTAGCATTCACAACCTGTAGTGGATAATGTAGTGTAACATTTCTGTTGTTTAAATCCCCCCTCGACACCAGACAAGCCAACAGTCAACTGAAATAGTCTCATACCTTGGCAGGCTTCCTTCTTTAGGAAATGCATGTGGTTTAAAGAGAACCCTAGACATCTGTCAGGTACCTGAAATCTGGTTTAAACCAGAATGTTTCTGTAAACAGCAGCTCTAAGCCCCATCAACATCTGTGGACATGTGCTGATAGAGCAGATGAGGTCTTTTGTGTCCCCCCATATCCCCTCCAAAATGACAGTCTCTTTTCTTTTTCTGCTGTGTCACAAGGACATAATTTCTAATTCCCTTAAACTGGACCTTCTGAGTGGTATTCTGGTGACATTAATGAGTATTTTTATCTTTTTGCTCTCCAGAGATAGGTACTTTCTAACAGCTTCTGTTTCTTCATGTGGTGATGATAACCAGCAATTCCCTAAGCAGCACTAACTCCAGCTCAGGTGAGATCATTATTTTGAGCCTATATTAAAATTTATATTTATTACCTCACTTGGTTAACTGATTATATGGCCTGCCATAAAAAACCAAACAAAAAAAACTGATCTCCCCCCCCCACCTCAAAAAACCCTCCAAAAAAGTAGGAAAAAACCCACAACTCCTGATTTTCATGCATTATATTTCAAAGTATCATGAAATCCTGATTTGGCAGCCCAAGAACAACCACGGAGCTCATTACACATACCAGTGTGATCTGTTTGTCTATGTTATACACACATACTGTTTTTAAGCATTTCCTCCTTTCTGAAAGCCTATTCTTCCAACAGATTTAAATTGCACCATTTCCTCAACACAGCTCCACAGAAGAATGTTTTCAATACAAGGTAAACTCAATCTCATACTAGCCTGCATGCAAATGTGACTTTAGAAAAATTTTAGAGAAAGATTATGGGGAAGTTCTCATTTGTGGGGGAAAGAGGAAGCATTAAAAACTGCAAGGCTGATTTGTGAGGTGTTTGAAGAGCCTTACAGGGTTCCAGCATTCCAGAAGTTACCAACAGAGAGAATCAACATAGAGCAGCTGACCTATTGAAAGATGCATGGCAGTTACTTTTCTCACATAGCTTTTATTATAGATCTCAACCCTCACAAGGAGTCAGGAGTCCCCCTTGTAAATCCTTCAGTCCACAGACAATGGATGGCTTATATTTGCAAGCAGAGCAATCATCCCAGAAGACTTTTATGGCAAGGCAACAGAACTCCAAACAAACAAATTAAAAAAAGAAAAGCAACTAAGGACAAGGAATTTTAAGAACTTTAGAAAGGCTAAAAAAGTTTAGCAAAACAATTCAAACCATACACCACCACTCCATCCCTCAAAAAAAACCCAAACAAAACCAACACACACAGACCCAAAAACCCCCACAACTCCCTAAAAAAAAACTCAACAAAAAACCAAATGCACGTACACACACAAGGGATGTCAAGCTCTTAATTTTGCAAAAAATCTATTCTATTTTTCAGCAACATGAAGTCATGTTTGCAAAACAATTTGCTTTGGAAAGAAACCATTGAGATACACTACAGTGCAGAGTAAAGTATTTTTAATTCATTCTCTAATAACATCCTGTGATGCAACATTCATTTTCAGGCATATGGCTTGAAGTCATAGATGTTTTGTATTGCATACTACTGTATGCATAGGCAATGTAGTGGGACACTCATACTCTCTTATAAAATGTACTGGGATTTACAAGTAATTTATGGAGCTTTGATAAAACCAGCATCCCTTTTCAGCTGGAAAAAAAATCAGTTTTGGATTTTGTAATTTAGTGTTTCTCATTAGTTTATGTTCCCACTTTAACAGATGTACAAGAGTTATTGAGGAAAAAAAAAAATCCATCCTCTCATTTACTGTGTTTTACATGTTCTGTGGTATCCAAAGGCACCAGTCAAGACTGAAACCTAATTGTGCTTGGGTCTGTAACAACATGAAATGAGATCACATTACTGTCAGTAACCTGAATAGAAGATTACACCTGGGTCCATTTTGGGGCAGTTGGCAGAACTGAATCTTGAGGAGATTAAATGAGATGAATGTCAGGAGACTGGTGCAATAAGACAGGAAATCCCTTCCAGGTATAAGGCATACATGGCAAAGGAATAAAGGAAGAAAAAGTTCAAGGTGAAAACTGATCAAGCTGTTCTGGGCTGCCACACAGAGGGATAAGGAATTGAACCTGGCAGTAAATCTACCATCAGGTAGGATTTACTCAAAAGAAGCCAGTGAAGTAATTTGGAGGCAGAAGTATCAACTCAGATAAAGAAAATTATTTTAGGAGTTGAGTGACATGTAATTCAGGAGGATTACAAAGAAATAATAGGGAAAAATATAACCTACCTTGCTTAGACAACAGTTTTCCTTCTAACAAGCAAGGTCCTTCTCAATATGGCTTTTTATGCATTGCTACTGTCCAGATATGCAGGTACAGTCTATGTCTTCTACTCTGGCTCAGTACCCAGTAATTTGCCACAGAATTTAGAGAGCAGTTGGTTAAAAAACTTGGTCTGATTCTTCACAATAAGGAATGTCATAGGCAGCATCATCCTTAAGCATCATGATTGGATTGTATCTTTAATTAATGAAGTTAAGTAGTTACAGCATTAGACCAGGTCAAAATTAGTGAAGAGAATTTAAGAGCAGGGAAGAATCTAAGATTCTTGAATCATGAAATCACAATTACAGCAATCAAAATCCACTGACTTTTAAGTCATAAGCATACAGTTATTACACTTATGGTCATGGATCTGGTGTTCAAAGCATATGGACAAAAAGCTCCACCAAAAACTCAAATTAATTGAAATTTATTAATTATTCTTCTAAACTCTTAAACAATTTCTGTGAAATTTGCACACCATTAGTTTTCACTGAAATGGTTTAGATGAACAGAATCAGAGAAGGGTGTTTTTTTTAAAAAAGTCTACCTCTTTATTTTAATTTTACTCTATTCCAGAAGAAGCACAGCAAACTATGTCTTCCATATGTCTGGATATGGAGCCAAAAATAGACAACATGTAAAGCAGGAGTCAAAAATGAGATTCAATACTTGTAAGGAAGGATCACCATTGACTATGTTGACCTTAAGCTTCATCAGGAAACCTTATTCAGCTCCTATCTGCCTTCCTGTAATACTGTAAATCTCCAAGTGTTACCCTAAGGCACTGGCCTCTCAAGGCTGTAAAACTATTTAATTATTAGACAGGAATTTCAATTTTTGAAACAGCTTCTCTCCTCTGAATCATGGTTACATTGTGCATCTCTCACACAGGATTGGTACAGAAGAATCTCTATTTCCCACTTCCATCTCCCAGCCCTACATGATATCTATCTGAAGAGGAGAGCAGGAATTGCTCTATGTTTGCACAGGCTGGCCTTGCCAGGCTGTCACAGTATGGGTGGCTTTGCTCCAAAGCCAAAATCTGCAACAGAAACAGCTGCAGTACCTGGCATGAAAACCTCAAGGTTAAAACTCAAGGTTTTTCCAAGGTAAAACCTCCTGCTTTAACTGAATATTAGTATGGACTTGCCCTGTGTTCCAGATGACAAATTAATTTGTTTTACTCGGTTTTTTTGTGCTTACTGATTTTGTAGAGGTGTAATAGGAGAGCAGAGTTTGCAGACCTTGTTTCCAAGCTGTGTTAAAACAGGGAGGAAGGGCTGGGTGGCAAATGAGCCTTCCAGCATCGAGGCCCATCTGACTGCCAACCACTGCACCTCTGCGAGGACACAGCTGCCCTTTGCCACTTCAAAAGCCCAGGAAAGCAGCAATAAAGGAATTTAACAGAGAGCAGCACAGTTCCTTTTGCATTTTACTGTGCCTATAGAGAGGGGGAAGGTTTAACAGGAAAGGAAAGCACAGGAGGTAACAAGAGCATAGATTTTTCCTGCCTCAAGAGGGACAGTAAGCAGGAACCATTCTAACAGTTAATGATACTGCTCAGGTTGCAGAAGAATAAAACTTGTACAATTGATAACTGAACTAGATAACTCCATAAACTAAATTTTTTTGTTTGTGGCTAGTAACTTCATGTTTCATACACACAAGTCCTTGTTTCACGTCAAATGTTTGAAGCATGATACACTTTTGAAAGGGGAAAAAACAGAAGACCTTAAATTTTAAATTCCCTGGTTTTTTTTCAAATAATCTAGCTTTAAAATACCACTATGCAAAGCTACAAATGCCTAAAATTAATTTAAGATACTAGCATTCAGCCAATAGAATTTGGCTTAGTCATGCTTAGTAGGGACATAAATCTGGAAGTCAAAGATAACAATTCATTTAATCAAAAACATATTAAGCATTGGGTTGCTTATTTTTAATTTAACCAGAATAAATTTTGAAAAATGTCCTAGCTTACTTTGGATTTGCTTTATAAGCATAAAGCCCTACAAGTGATACTCTAGCACTCAACATCTTTGCTCCAGATGCAAAAAAAACCAGTTCTCTTCTCCACTAAGTACTCTATTTATAATCATGTTGCAAAGAAAAGGATATGTTCTCCAGGTGTGGATCACTCTTAAATCAGATGTTAATAAGAAACTAGTAGTGTAAAACATCAGTGATGTATTGCATAGCATAGAATTACTCAGGAGGGTGAGTCTGTGGAATGAGGTCCACAACCCATTAAAAAGAGTAATTCCAGTGGTTTCAGCTGAGCTGAGTCTGCTTAAGTTCACTGATACCTTTGAGGAAAAATGGAAAGAACAGAAGCCTGGATTTTTCTATTAGTCTTCAACAAGGAGAAAGAGGTAGAAAACCTAAGAGACTGGTCACAATTAAGGAAGTTTAAAGTTTTATGAGGAGCACTAAACTAGCAGAGTTACTTGTACATTTCTCTCTCAACTTCTTAACCCAGCAACAGCAAAGCAATAGAGAGACACCAAAGATTTGTCAAATAAACTCATGGTTCTATTTGTACCATGTATTCCTTAAAAATATTACTGTGTCTGAGATAAAATACCAAAACTTGATCACAGACCAATCAACAGTTAATTACAAATCAAACAAATACCTGTTTGAGTCAGCTGGTTACCATCATCAAAAATCTGCACTTAATTGCTGCTAATTCAGTGAAGAAAAAAAATTATTTTAATACTAAATCCCAAGGTCTATTATTAAAGAGAAGAGCAATCCTGCCTTCCAAACCCCTGTAACATAGATGCCAGAGATCAAAACTGGGCCATCAATTGTTACCAAGTGCTAATATGTCCAAATACAAACTCTATAGTCTTGAAGATGTAGTTTACCTGGAATACCACTGCAGCTCTGTGTGGATCAGTCACAGGTCAAAGTGCTCTCTGCTGCCCCTGTGTCAATTAAAGTTGGTCAGTAGTTTTGAAAGAGAAAGTAGCACTTAAACATGCATATAATCATTAATGATATAAAGCTATTCTTAATTATCTAAAGGTTCAAATTAGGTAGTCGAAATGCGTCAGCCCTGCAAACACAGGAAAAAACAAGCCCTATCATTTTCCTCACTGAGAGGCTATGTGAGCTTTATTGAAATAGTCTGAATAGTCTGTCAGCTTGTAAAGTGTTTCTTCCTGTGAATGTCACTATTTTTACAGCTATTGCCATCAAAGTCTACTTCTACAGGTAATTTTCTTAATTAATTACTATTTTCTTTGAACGTAATTTTAAAAAGAGAACACAGGAGCTAGCAGCAGCAGCAAAGAAAAATAAAAAACCATCTGAAGCCTCCATGAAAAGGAATAGAATGCAGAATACATTGTGAAATATTTACCTGAAGGAGCCACAAAAGTATCATCAGCTGGCATTTACTCAGTCTTAGGACTGTATAATATTACTACTCAAGGAAAGAAGATGATTGGTGGATAAATCTTGCTTATGTGAACAGTGCTGCTTGGATCAGTCAGTGCTCTTTTCAGTAAGATGAATGCTTTTGTTGTAAGTGTATTAACACTCATAAAGGACCAGGATGTGAAATTTTGCTGTGTTGAATTATTCCAGTGAAACACAACAAACCTTTCCATGGCACTCTCAGAGATCATTTACCCTTCACATACTACCACTAACTTATTTACCTTTCCTCTCTATTCCCAACACTTTTCAGTCATTTTGTGCTACACTAATCAGTGTTTTGCCTAGTCATCATCAGTCATTTGCCTACTCCATATTATCTATGCACTGCTAACCTCACTTTTGAGTCTTGCATGTCACTAAATGCTCAAAAAGAAGTCAGAAAGCCTTATAAACACATGACATTCCAAGGATCCCATTTTAAATGGAAAGGAAATAATACAGACTATTACAAAGTTATTTTGGCACAGACATCCAGGACATCCAGTTTCAATTCCAGGAACAGACCAAATACTTCAGATGCAGCATGGCAAAATGAAGAACAGTAAGAAGCTGTTCAGAAATGAAAATTCAGACAGTTGGAAGGCAGAGGTCAGCTCCAGAACACCACACAGACACAAATGATTCTAAAAGACCCCTCCCTTTTTTTGTGATCCTGACCAAGATACACATTGAGAAAAGCCTTTAAAAGAAGCCTTAAGAGTAGATAATGCTTGTCCTTCTCCAGCTGATGTGGACAGAAACAAAGATCTGCTGTATTCACTGAGATGCCTCTGGGCTGGCCTGGCCCCAAAATCCATAGGCACGAGAGAAGCACAGGAAGCTCTGCACACTGCTTAGGAAGTTATGAGTTGGAGAGAGGGGAATTTCCTGGTTTATATGAAATTAATTCATCATGAAGGTGTTTATAACATTCCAGCAAGCAGGTTCAGTTTCAGTTAAAGACATTTAATATACTTCTTCTCTGCCATGGTGCCCTGCTTAACCTGACTCTCCAACCTCTCAGGCGTTCAAAATCATCTTAAGTGTGAGGAGGAATAAAGAAAATCAACAAGGCTGGTTTCAGAATATTGGCTTTACTGTTATCAGTAATTCTGGAGTCATCCATCTTACAAGCATGACTATCTGCAAATAACCTGCAATTTGTGAATGAGCTGCGTGAATGCACTTGCTTTTATTTATGGCCATCTTGTCAGAATTTATTTTTACTGGACTCATCAGCTCAACATCATTCTAACTGCTTCAGTCATCAGGCACCAGCAGTCTCTTTTCTAGGAGGTCTACCAATCTCCTAGAACCTTGAGGCACGAATAAAACTCACAGTGAAGATAAATTAAGGAAGTCATTGGCAGTAAATAATCCAGGCTTCAGTTGTTAGCCACTCTCTTCTGTTCTTTCAAGGGAAACTTGAGCTGTTTTTGCAAGGAGAAGGTTTAGTGGCAGTCTTCTAGATATCAATCACCTTCTGCTTATTTCAGCATTTCATTAAAGTTTTCTCGATTTTTCTGTAGTCCTGGAAGACAATGCTTGTAAATTTTTCATGTAGCAGGAATCCTAGTCAGTCTATGAAATTATATGGTAGGTCCCTTTCTGCAACCCATTAGACCCTTCTCTCTTCTAATAGTCAGTTCTGTGCCCAGTTCCCTAAAAATTTCCTCTGTACAAATACCACTGGCACAGCAACTTGCCTCATGACTTTTCACCAGACTGAGACTCTTGATAATTCTGACTTCTGTTTGAAAAACAGCCTGAAAACAAAGGAAGAATTGGTGCTTTGAAGCTAAGAAAAAAACACAAACAAGCCCCAACTGCTTATGATCAACCATCATTATGAGCAAGTTCCTGTCAGTGTAAGCACAAGTTCATCCAGCTCTTTTCCTAGTCCACAAATGACATGAAATTTTGGATAATGCCAATTCACTTACGCTCCCTATATGCTCCCAGAAGATATGAAATAGCATGAGGCAGGCAACACAGGCAACAAATGTCATGCTTAATGAAAGTTTTGGAGTTTTTCCATGTTTCGAGGTGAGGTTCTTCAGGCAGCATTTTAGTGGAGTTACATGTCCTTGTTTTGTATTGCTTTACATTTGTACAGCAACACAGTCTGCAAATATAATGGCCATTTGTTCTGTCATTGCTTTCCTGCCAGAAATTCCTCTAAAACACCTGGATGAAAAGTTTTACTGGAACCAATGGTAAGGAAAAACATAGCTACATTGTGAGAATAAGTTAGTTTACCCAACACAGGCCAGAATTTTAAC
Source organism: Irena cyanogastra (assembly GCA_013397155.1). NCBI lineage: Eukaryota > Metazoa > Chordata > Aves > Passeriformes > Irenidae > Irena > Irena cyanogastra. The sequence continues at coordinate 75,864 of VWZV01014406.1, read as the reverse complement.
ACAGACAAATTACTTACTACAAATTACACCTGTTCTCCCTTTTTGGTCTTTTTTACTATAAATGAAAACTAAATGACAAACAAAAGACAAGGAGAAAATGATCTTAAATTTTCTTACAGGTACTATTAAACCATAGTGGTCCTTCTGAAAAAGCAATAATAGTATTTCTTGTTGCTTACAAAAAAATCAGCAATTTGGGGAGTACTTTGGTACATTACAGAACTAATGTTTATGATCGTGGAAATTAAACATTGTAAACTTAGTTGTTTACAAAATCAAATACTTATACAAGTCTGTGATCAGAATTTAATCCTAGAATTCAAACAAAAAATGAGTAGCAAATATTTGTAAAAGACCACTTTCATACAATTCAAGAATTATTAAAATATTGTGAACAGCAATTTCATATAATGAAACCATAGAATCATGGATTCCTCATCTAGGTTGGAAAAGACCTTTAAGATCATTGAGTACAACCATAAACCTTACACTACCATATCTCTTTCTGGCCAACTAATAACTAGAGGAAAAAAGAGGAAAATTCATTACCATTGTTATTAATTTAATATTTGGCATCACATACTGTTCAGTATTCTTATTTTAAAATTAACAATGATGGTTCTTCATTGTAAGGAATTAAACCAGCTATACTCAATAGAAACTTGCACAGATTTACAAGACAATGAGTTGCTCAGCACTCACTGAATTCACTTGAACTGCTATAAATTCAATAGACTTGAAAGCAGTATCAAACAGACCATCTTTTCCTCTTTGTATTCCTGTAGAATAGTACTTGGTAAGCCAGATACATTCGTCACTGGTCTAGAGTAAGGACCAGCAGAGGCTATAAAAATCAAGTTAATGACTTTTTGCCTATGACAGGTCCATCAGATTTGGAGTCCATTTCATTCACTTTTTAGTGATGATCAAACTTTTTATTCTATTGAATTTCTTATGTAATCTCTTAAGAATTTTCTGGACATTAATAATCTGTCAACACAAAGGTATGGTAATTAAAGGCCTTGTTTTCACAAAATTATTACAATTCTGGCACCATGCAACGAAAGCAAGAAAAGCAATTTACTTGCAAACTAGAAGTTAAATACCATTACATAAAGACTGGAAAACACCACTACTTTATTGTGAGGTGTAATTTTACATATTTCTATTATGGCTAAGCACAATGCAATTAATTTATTTTCAGACAGTAGGAGAAGGGGGAAAAAACCAAATAAAAACCATGAATAGTCATTTTCTGTCTGGACTAAAACGTTGCCATTCCAAGTAAATAGATGCTATTACACATTTAGTGATTTATTCATCAGCATTCCCCAGTGAGGGCAGATTGCCTTAATACAGACAAAACAAGCAAGACTGTCAGCATTATATTTTGCTGAAGAGAGATATAAGAAAGTCTTCAGCTTTATTTACTTAACCTGGTTTGGGGGAAGAATATGAGCATATTACTATACAGCAAGTTTTGAGAATTCGAATATGAGGTGAGTATATGGAGTCCCTGCAGAGGGTTTTGCAAGTTATTAAAGTAACACAGAATAAATGCTTTTTCCATATGAGAAATTCTTGTAACTGCTAGACACTGAACTCAGAAACAAATTCTAATTTCTAAGGCTATATTGCTCTGTCTGGTAGTAATTTTATGCTTTTTTCACTTTAAGGATTTACCTTACTGAACTAAAGAGTATAATAAGATCTTGTGTATTTCCAGCTACCATCCAAACTTGTAGACTGGACAGCAAAGGATTATCTGAAACTTGCTCACCACTTCTGTTTTATTTCCATTACACATACAATTCCACAGACATAATAAAACATATTAAGGGACAAGGCTGAAGAGTCATATTAAGATGCAATCTCATGAAAGGTTAAGATGCCATGAATGAAGATGTAGTGTTTATTAAGGACTTGGGATCATAAATACAATTACTCAGAAACAAAGCCCATTCATCAAAAGTGAGCTGAGATTGGAACTGCATTTCAGTGGAGCCCAGCTCTTCTGTGTAATGCTAATAAATACATCAATATATTCAGTTTAGATTATGGTGGGAAGAGAAAGACACAAACTATGGCAGGAGTGGGCTCTGTATCTTGTAAAACTGCACCTGTCATTTTTGGTACAACCTTATTACAGAATAGACTTTGCTTAGTAGGTTCCCTCTCAGACAGATTGTATTTTGCCTTGTTTGAAGATGATTAAAAACCTAGGTGCAAAATGGAGCTCAGTGGTGCCATAGCTACCTGATACAAGCACTGTGCAAGGATTTAGCCTGGCTTTGCAGTGCAGGGACTACATGGGCAGTGCTGGCACAAGTTCTGTTCCACCCTGGGATTGGGTTTTTACCAAGAAGGCAACTCTATTTCTCACACATTGTTCCTGAAGAGAAGAGGTGCAAAGCTGGAAACGAGACCCTTTAAATCAATGCTCTCAAAGTAAGAAAAATATAGCAGTCTACAAAGAATATCAGTAAGAAGTAAAAAGAAACTCTCAGTTAAATGCACACATCTAGAAATAGCCTAATGCCTGCTTCTGAGAGACAGAGATACTTTAGTCATTAATATATGCTAAGGAAGCTTCATATGAAATTTTCCATATATATATATATGTAAGTCTGGTTCACACCAAAACACTTTTTAAAAGGCTTGTTCTTATTTCAGTTGTTGAAGCATGGTTTGGTGTACTAGGTATTGAAAAACTGCAGTCTCATTACTTCAATAGCCCAAGAAGTAGCTGACATCATTCCCTGATCATTTACCATACTGAGCTCATGGAAGTCAGATAGTCTCTATGTATTGCAGTTAATCTCAAAGGCTGAGGCTAAAAATTGTTTTCTCCTCTGTAAAGAGCTTGTGTCTCTAGTACCACTTAATGTTCCAGGGAATTATAGTGGGGGAGAGGCACCAGAGTTAAACGGCCCTGGAAAATCCTCTGTGTCAAGGGTTCTGGCTGTTTAAATGGGGAATCTGCAGATGAGGAACTTTAGGAAAGGTCACAAGGGTGACTCAGACATTTTGGTGTACCATCTAGATGCCATTTAGCAGCAACTCTGCTAAGTTCTTCCACATTAACAACATTGTGTCTGCGAGGACAATAAAATTTAAAAGCCCCAAGAGCTTAAGAAATGAGTTCTAGAGGGAGATGCCTGCATGCTGCAGACCCAGATACTCCAGCCTACTTTCTTTTTGCTCAAACTTTATTCACTCTGGGGGAAAATTCATGAGAAGAAACTCACCTGTCACACTGCACTTGACAGTTCTTGACTTAACTACTTGTAGTGGCTTCTGCTGGAAAGCTAATGCTGCTTCTCAGAGCAAAGATGGGGATTGCCAGCAAAAGGACCAGAGAGCCATGCAAGCTGCTATGAACCTGACAGTTCATTGAGAATTTGTGAAAGGACAAAACAGGAAGGAAGGAATTCTAAGCTTCAAGAATTTTGTAGCTAGTGAAATACAGAGTTTGTTGTATTATGACTTGGATTAGAGAAACTGCCTTAGGCCAGTAGAGCACCTGACAATACCAACAAAAGTTACAATTACTCCTAGATAAATTATTGCTTTTGACTTCTGGAAAAAAGTGCAAGATTTTCAAAGCCTCTGGTGCAATCTCTCAAAAAAAAACCACCAAAACTGACTTTTCTTAAATTTATTCCTTTTCCTCCTTTTTTTCTCCTTATAAATGGTCCATTACCACAACTTCGACATCTTCACCCATCACAACAGCAACAAGTACTGCTGAACAAGAAGGAACCACAGTACAAATATTCAGTAAAGACCTCTAAAGAACCATATTTCACTTTCCCATCACACCTTTTGTATTGGCTTATTTTATTTTAATAAAATTATTTAATTGTAGTTGCTAGTGGGAAGTTATGCTATACTGCTATGATTTCTTGTGGAAATCCTTTTTGCATTTTAATGCCAGTAAACAGAATTATTGATAGCAATACTGATCAAGGAAGTGGCATGTAGGGAATTGTTGAACCAACTAATCTTACTTTAGTGAGGTCTGAAACTACATTATATCTCTCTATGTTTACATTAGGGATAACATTTCCATAATATATTGCTGGAACTCTGTAAATAGCATTTATCAACAGGGTTTGTAAATCTGAAGAATTTGAGATAAGCAATTTCATGTTAGCAATTTTTTCTAGTATGATATTTGTAAATTTCTGGGAAAGCTCAGGAAAAAGTCCTGTTGTAAGCAAGCTGTATTTTATTGAGTTATTTTCTGTAGTATTGTGCTTGAAAAAAGCATAATTCTTCTGTCATGCACAAAAGTAGTATTAAAAATAAGTAAAGTCAAAGTAGCCCTTCTACTCTACACAATCCAAATAAGGCCTCAACTGAGGTCCTGGGTCAAGACTGGGACACCTCACCTTAAAAAATTTGTGACTCTATTTAAGAAAATCCATGGAAGAGCACAAAAAAATAATCAAAATTCTAGAAGAGATGAAATACACACAGTGAAAAACAGGAAAGCCTCTCAGTCTAGTCTAGACTATTGACAATTGAGTAGACAGCTGCAACTATTAAAAAGTTGCCACAAAGGGGAAGGGAATAAACTGTTATATATAGTCATCTGGACAAGTTCAAAAATTGATGGAAAATAATTTATGAGGACACTTGGATGGCATGTTAAAATAAAATTTTCCTAGCCATAAACATAGATAAAAATTTTAGTATTTCACAGAGAAGGGAGAGGGATTCCAAAACCATACAGGAGAACCACAGTGCCATGAGCAGCTGAGTAAAGACTACATAACTTCCTGCAGTTCTTTCTCAGTCAATTTTGATCATGATTCAGTAATGTGAACTTCTAAAATGAGATCCATCAGCAGAGGTGGGCTTGGGACATGGGCTACACAACTCTTCTGTTGAGGGAAGCAAAGAGGGCTAACACAAATAAGAAAAGACTGGGACAAGAGTGCATGGGTGTGGAGCAGCTGCTTGGGTTGTTTTCCATTCCAAAGATCCTGTTGTGAGTATGCCTTGCAACAAGAACTACTTCTTCAAATTATCTGATATATTTGTTACTCAAAAATGCTCACAGCAGGCTCCCCTGTACAAGTGCACTCATAAGCAGAAATAAATTATTCTGGGCACTACATACACCCCAAATGGCAGTGACAAGCGAAATAAACTTCCTTTCTGGAAGAAGGAGGCAAAATATTGGAATAATTTTCTTCTTCCACCACTCTGAAGCCAGGTAGGAGCAGAAAGCAGCTCTAACCTTATTGCTGTGGGGAATTCATGGCAGCAGACTCCAAATACAACTATTGATTTTCTAGACAGAGGATTCATAAAAACTTTTGAAGCCCAGATAGATTTAATCTACTGCATTTCTTAGAAAATCAGTTAGCACACTGAAAGCTCCTTGATTGTTCTGACACAATCTATCTTTGGCAAATCCCTAGTTCATTTTCTACCCTTTTTTCTTTATCTCTGTTTCTTTAATTACAACTTGTCTGGTGCATATCCTTCACCCACAGCAATTATAACAAGCCTATAACTGCCTTCATTATCTCTTCCTTCAAGATCTCTTTTAAATCCTTGCATTATGCTGAGGTCAGACTAATGGCACTATACTTGTCCAGATCATTATTTCACAGTGTCACACAAGGTTGGACACAATATGGATTAGAACTAAAAATAAACGTGAGGAAATTCAGTGGATAGAGTTGAAAGAGGAATATCTGGCTGCAGCTGAAGACCTTTCTAAAACTAAATTTTCATTCCCAATCCTTGAAACAAGAAGTACAAATGTCCTTAAATAATATGCAGGCAATAAGCAGTTAATTGGTATTTCCACTCTTCAAGAGAATAAATATCTCATGCTGCAAAACCTTAAAATAGAAATTAAGTTCAAACATTCAATGTGCAAGATCAACCTCTGAGCAAACACTCCAAAATTTTTATAAGCTCAGAACACATCAATCAAATAACTAAGGAGGAGAATGATGGTTAAATAGCAAAAAATTACCAAGAAATGCAAAAGTGGTTAAAGACTGAACATAATGTAATGTCCATTTAGAAAAGCATGTCCTACCTATTACTTTTATATCACTGGTATTCCTACAGTAAAGAAAAGATACTTTACAATAGAATTGGAAACATTATTACAGCCCAAGCAATGATGAGATTTCACTGAGAATACTGTTTTGCAGACAGATGAACTAAACTGAAACAAGTACAAAAGCCTTTTTAGATGTTGATGGTAATTGAAAGCCTGCTTTGGAGCAGAAGCTAAAAAAGACTGATCTGATTAGTCAATGAAAATTGAGGCTGAGAAGTAATATCTTTACTTAAACATGTTTCTGTCAATGCAAATGTAAATAGGTACAGAACTAAAAATAAATATTAAATTCAACAAGAGCTCAGAATAAGTTTCATAACTTTTGGTGTTGCTAGATGACAGCCTTCCAGCAGAAAGGGCCATGGGAGACCCTGTCAGGAGGGTAGAAGTAAACTGAAGGGCAGATTTAGTATCACAGTCTTCCATCCCTCAAGGGAAATACATAGCCTTGGTAGAATGACCAGATCACCTACTTTGAGGGAAAAGCTTCCCACAGTAAGGAAGTCAGTAGGAAATCCAATGGAGGGAGAAAAATAAAGTCAATTCAATACTTTACACTTATGTAAAAGCTTTCCAGGTCCACATTAAACACATTGGCAACTCCTTGTGAGTTAAGCAAGTTTCTCCAGTGAAAATGTAGTTAAATTTAAGGGACTCAGATATTAGTTTCAGATATTAGTGAAATACCTGTTGTGATTTCACAGAATATTATGGTTTGGAAAGGACCTTTAAGGATCATCCAGAGCAACCCCCCTGCAGTGAGCAGAGACATCTTCAGCTAGATATGCTGCTCAGAGCCCTGTCCAACTTGGCCTTGAGTATTTCCAGTATTGCTCTCTGGGCAACCTGTGCCAGTGCTTCCCAAATCTCATAGGAACAAATTTCTTCCTTGTAGCTAGTCTAACTCTGCCCTCTTAGTTTAAAACCATTGCCCCTTGTCTCATCTCAACAAGCCCTGCTGAATAGTTTGGACCCATCTTCCCTGTAAGATCCCTTTAGGTATCAGAAGTGACTTAAAGGTCTCCCAGACCCTTCTCCAGGCTAGGCAAACTCAGCTCTCAGCCTGTCTCCATTACACAGGTGCTCCAGCCCTCAGAGAATCTGGTCTGCTCTGGACTTGCTCCAGCAGATCCATGTTTTTGTTGGGAGTGACAAGGTCAGACACAGGATTGCACCTGGGGTTTTACCAGAGTGGAAGAGAGAGGGTGAATCACCTCCCTGGATCTGCTGGTCACATTTCTTTTGATACAGCTCAAAACACAGCTCTTGGCATTCTGTGCTGCAAGCACACACTGCCATGTCATGTCCAGCTTGTCATCCGCCAGTAGCCCAAGTCCTTCTCAGCAGGGCCTCTCTGAATCCCTCCACCCTCCCTCCAGCCTGTATTATTACCCTGAGGGCAGGTCCTCAAGGAATCCTGACTAATTCCTTGAACAGCTGGAAGTTTCCTTCCTTAAAATTCAGGGTCCTGACTTTACTGTTTGCCTGGCCCAAACTCAGGATTGCAAATTCCACCAATGATCTCCACAGTCCAGGCTGCTTCCAGTCTTGATATCACCAATCAGCTCAAGTTGGACAGTTAGGTCCCATCTCACATCCATCCAGCAGGGCTATTACCTGGCTTAAGAAGTCAAGATTTAGAGATACAACACTTGCCTACAGCCTTCAATGAAATAGATTTTAATTTGCACTTTAGTAGAGATTGACTGTTAAGACTAATTCACTGCATTTTCTCTTTTCTCTCCCTAAAACTTGGTATACCAGAGAGGAAGGATAGTGGGATAATGAAACCCACACAGTAATTTACTACAATTCCAGTAAGAATGTTGAATTGTGAGGAAACTGACTTCTTGCATGACACCTTAACATACTCATAAAATACTGGATAAGACTGAGCTTCTAACAAGTGGTTTAGATATTGAAGTTTCTAACTCAAATATAGTTATAAAAGGAAATTATGGAAAAAAAATGTTTAAGAAGTAAAAATACCATTGGTCATGATTTCTGTCTGAATGTGCATCTGGAAAAAACTTCCAAATATGAATGTGGTTGAGGACACGTTTGTTTAAATGTTGTTCACAGTAGAGATTAATTTTTCATTTGTTTCAGTGCTGTTCTCAATAAGATTACAATACTAACCTATCAGATAAAAATCAGTGTGCACACATCAGTGTTGACAGAGAAACATCAGCTTCTGCACAACCTGAGAAGCCAAAACTTCACCTTGTGAATTTTTCAAGGCTATCTCTGAAGATAAGATCATGGCCATGACAGTGATCACACACATCATGCACATTGTTGTCAGATTAATTTTCACCTTGTCTTGTTGGGAAAACAAATGCAAAAGTATTTACATCTTTAGTTAATGTTTTCACAGCAAAGGTCAATTATTTTTGTAAAATGGGATTTCTTGTTATGGGTATTTTATGGCGTCGTGCAAGAATTCCTTTTCCTGACAATTCAACATTCTTACTGGAACTGCAGTAAATTCACAAGTAATTGAGCCTTAGGATAATATTAACATTATAGCATCTATTCTTTGCTCTTTTAATAAACATACAGATTTCTTTGTTGGCTGAGTGAATACATTTGGCTTTTAAGATTTCCCTGTCTGGAAATTGTATGTCCATTGACTCTTCAGTCCATAATTCAGTGAACACCTCACACATATGGAAATAAAGTTGTCTTGCTGATTACAGAACCATAGACTTTTAATAGGAAAACTCTTTTCAATTTAGCTCCCATGTACAAATAAAAGTCATCATTCCAGGTGTATTCAGTACAGATTTAGAAAAAAAAAAAGCTTTACATGCATAAGCAAAATTACATTTTCTAATTACAGAAATGTACATAATTTAAGAGGTAATTGACCAGCAAATGTTGTGTATGAATCTGTTTAACCCAACTACATCCTTCGTTTATAAAGTGGGAATATAGCTAAGACAATAGTTTGCAGAGGCAATATAAATAGTAATTAAGGACAGTTTGAATATTTGCCTGATTTCCTATAATCTTTCCATATAGATGTCATAAGGAAACAGGAGGAGGGGAACCTAAGACCTGCAACAAAATCTAATCATAAAGTTACATTTAAGATTTCAGGCAGACACTTCTGCAGGAAGCTCAGAGATTTGCCCAGAAAGATTTAATTGCACAACCAGATCCTTAGGGAACAGGTTTCCAAGCAAAATCTAGGAGCAGCACAACAGCTATTCATCTTCAACTCCAAGCCAACTGTGTACATAGTGCTAATGCTGTCACCTTTCCAATAAGAAGGAAACACAAAGTCCTAACAAATCTGGACACTATGAATGTCACTGCTCTTTGCCCAGCAATGTGACAGCCTCAGCACTGCCAGGGAGTTTGTTCATCAAAATCAAAACAACCTTAATTGGCAAACTTCCCTCTTCTGGTCTGAGGCACCACAGGATGTTTAAAAGCTACTGGCTTCAAGTCCACCTTGATGATAAGCAAAAAGAGTTTGATAGGAACCCTTCATATTTAACCAATGCTATTTTGAAATACTATAAAATCCATACAATTATTAGGAGAGTCCCAAAATCTTCTAAACCTGGAAGATTGCAGGATGCAAGTGTTTGCACCAGTCTTCTGTAAATACCGTGATCAATCTCACATGGGCTCTCTCAAGGAATATCAATTTGCAGCAAATTGAAAATCTCCAGAACAAATAAAAACATCAATGTATCAAAAAAAGCCAAACTCAAGCCCAATTTGAATGTGACTCTGAGTCCTGACATTGCAGGTGAATGTCTTTACTGCTGGATATTCTGTCTTGTTTCTCACAGAAAGCTTTGAAAAATCTTGGGTTTATCCCACTGTGGTACAGAATCACTTCTGAAATCTCAGGAAAAAAAAAAGCCTGGTGTGGAAGAGAGTTCATGTACAAAACTGTGCCAGATGCTGGATTGAAAGCTGCATTTGCATGTCTTGTCACTCTGCCTTGGCACCTTTTTCCATGCTTGGTGGCTGTGCACTTCTGAGCCCTGAGCACTCCTCCAGCAGCACACCAAGCTTTCCTCAGCTAGAAATCAAGGTGTAGTTACTTCTACACATAACAGGAAAGCACTTCTGCACAAAGCTTGTGGTGCTGCTTCACCTTTGTTTCTTTCCAAGACTATTATGAATAATAAACTCTCAGAAAGTTTCCTATACTTATATCTGGGTCCCCAGCTCTGATATGTGTTGATTTGGCTCACACACCCCATGGCAGCTACACTTACAAGGTGTTCTTTAAAGCAAAAATGCTTATTTTTAGCTATTGTTAGCTTTTAGTTCCCTCATTTATGCTTACATCTTTCAGCTGGATGTATAAACCTGTACTGAAGGGTAAAGAATAACCTTCCCTAAGAATGAAGCACAACAAAAGAGAATAATTTAAGGAATTGGTGAGGTTGGTGGGAACATGGGGAAATATTCAAACCTCATGAGAGAAACTACTGTGCAAGAACATAAGCAAAACAATTCAATCCATACTGTACAGAGGGAAATTCTGCAGGTATGCAAGAAACAATGTGTTCAGGTAGCATGGAGTGAATCATACTAACAACTTGGCATGGCAGGATGTGCTAACTTCTATAATAATCCTCTTTTTTTTTCTTTTTTTGAGACACATGAATCCCGCTCATGTGTTACCACTGTGTGCCCATACATATCCCTCTGGAAAAAATGCATTTTGTGCAAGTCTATACTTAGATCAGAACAGCAATTCAGCCACCAGATAAAAAGTCCAAGTTATCCTTTGGAAAAACACTGGTAACCTTTAAAATGTAATTGCTTTTGCAAACTGACAACTAATTATCCAAAAGCAAAATACACATTAGACATTCAAATAATTAAATGTCAGTCAATATAATAGAAGTGTCACTTTATTTTTTACTTTCAGAAATTATTTTAGTCTTAAAATTAATCTATATATGCATAGGCAAATGTGTTTTGCAATTATGCTTATTTACATAAAATAAAATCATAAAAAGCTATACTATTTCTACCTACAGACTACATGCTTGTGTCCTTCGACTACCACTGGTGTTTCTAAAGGTACATATACCACTACTGCTACAAGCTGCTTCAGGCCTGCATTTATTTTTAAGTGCCCCCTGCAGTATTTTGCTGCTTCCAAAGGAATTTTCTGTCCACTGGTACTTATTTTACTGTGTAATGAATCTGGAAGTCAGACATCTTTACACAGAAACAAACCATGTTAACATTAGGATTCTGCAGTCTGAAAACATGGTTCACCATGAAGCTGCAAAAATTAGTTATCTCAAGGATGTGTTCCATTTCCCTAAATAATCAGAATTAGATTTCATACAAGGCAAGATTAAGGAATGATTACTTAAAACAGAAGCTTTTAGCAGTGGGGAAGCAATAAGTGCACAGCCAAGATGGTTTGGTACCATCTTCCCTAGGCATCTTCACATCAGATTCTTTAACATCCCAGCCAGCTCTGAGGCTAACACACCTGCACCCTCCTCAGGGATGCTGCCTCAGGGAGGGGAGCATGTCCTAGTTACATGTGCCTTGGCCCAGCTGCTAAACCTCCTCAGGGGGCCAACGAGAGCAGATGCTCAAGCCTTCTTTCTCCTTGTCCCTTCAGGGCAGAAAGGATGCTTCTTACCCCTGTGTTTCACTTTACAGACTCACTCCCTGAGGCAGGGCATGGCTATGTCACATGGAAACACACAAGACACAGTTTTTTCCACTTTAAATAACCAAAAAGGCATTAAACATAGCAGTGCAAATAGTGCAACTGAGAATGCACTCTGAGTATAGTGACACTTGCACCCCAGTACAACTGATTTTTAGAGACCCCTAAGCATATCACATATGTGTAGGAATAAACACATCTGCTGTAGATTCACATACTGCCTGTGTATGCTCAGATTCGTGTCAACTGATGCAGATAAAAGCAATTAAAATATTTCCCAAAGTCCATAAGTATATAGTATACCTATGTGTGTATAAATACTCACCAACATGTACCTGTATTTTCTTTCTATTGGGGTACAGGTGAGTTTGTACACAATAAACCAGGATTCAACGTGAGCAAAAGAAAATAAGTTCAAAACAATACAGTTGTGAAACTACTACTCATGCTGCAATACCATGTTTTAATAAAACAATTTGGAAGTACGAAATAAAATGTGGAGTATTTGAATAGAGTAAGAAATGCAGCCTTGTTCCAAACACACTCATCATTTTATCTGTAAGATACACTATAAACTTTTTGGAAATGATGTGCAGAGTTTTTGTTAAATTTACTAGGTGGACACACAGATTTTTAACTTTATGCCAACTCGGACACTCTAATTTAGCCACATTTTACAGGAAAAGCAGGAACAGAAATAGATAGTTTAACTCCTTTCACCCCTCTTACTAAATTTTCATTACAACAGCTCTTCAGTCAATTAAAAACCCAAGAATTATTAATTGCTCCATCTCTATGCATATGCAAATTACTGAACTTCTTTATTTAGTATATATGGCTCTAATTTAATGAGCTCACAATGAGGCTCTTGCCTGATTCATAACATGCAGGAATAAAAAACAAATTGCCTTTTAGTTGTGAAAATGGATAATACAGTTCATTCTTGAGGTACCCTGCAGATTCAGGCACCACTTTTTAATCATCCTGATCAAGATATCTGTAAGATTTCACTGAGCATCTCTCCCTCCCCAGGTATTTGTATCTAATACCAAGGAAAACTGGAGAGCACAGCAAGAGCCACAGTCACGTCTTGCCATAGGGCAAGGTGCACATCTATAATCATAGAAAGCATACAGTTTATGTATGGTAACAGATGCAGGAAAGTGTAGTTTTGATGTCCTCACAAGGACAATATTTGGAGTTGTCTTCAACTTTGATGTTTCCCACTTTGTTCTGGTGCTTAAAGTACACCCTTCCTTCTTTGCTGGGTAACTGCAATTGGGTAGATAAATCACAGTTATGCTTTTCTTTTATAATGGAAGACTCATACTTACATCTAGAAAACATTCACATAATTAAATTTAGTATTGATAAATATTAATGATGATGGCTCAAAACCTATTTTGATGAGCATTTGTGCCTGCAACATACAGCATGGCAAACATCTGTTGTAGATAGCACAAGGGAGGTAAAAATATGACCATTCCATTTGCAAAACAGAAATTTTGGTAGCTGATTTGAGCTATTAATCAAGCTTGTTTTTTCAGAAATAGAATAGGGAAAAGAGCAAGAATGGCTGGATAAACAGCCTCTCTCTGCTTCCTCTGTAAAAAGAGCTAGCTCACACATTTTGAATACCCACAGAGCCAGTTATGAAGACTGCTTTGATGCTATGTTGATATCTCTGTGATTATCTGAGTCATTTGCACAGAAAAGGAAAGAGCAAGGAACACTGTTACATTATTCCATGGTAAAATGGGAAGATGGAGCAGCCATGAAGCAGATACTCTCACTGAGCTGATTTACCCTCCCCCTCACCTTCCCACATGCATTCCCAAGATTCACATACACTATAGTGCTATTTTGGAGATGAGTGAGCTGTGTCTAGTTCATAGCAGGCTTTTTCCATGAACCAATTTTAATTTTTAGTAATACTAAGCAGAGCTATCATAAACAGAAAGAATCATTTTGTGATGACAGCAATGAATTTCTTGCCATTTCCTCTATCACAGTAAGGAAATGGGAAATACAGCCAAAAAACATTTTCTTCTGCAGATTCATCATCACTAGACCATATTTTATTGCTGTTACACTGAACACTGTATTGAGATACTTGTGCTTAGAGAACACCTTCTCATTTTTGCAATTTCCCTTTTATAACTCTAGAATTCCAGCTAATTTCTGCCTCATTACTTTAACATAATTCCTCACTGATGAGAATCTTGAGAGAAGGGACACATTTTAAGACTTCAGTTCTTCTTCATGAAAAGATTGTAAAAATATGTATGAAAGTAAATGAGTCCAACAGAGAAAGGACAGGCATTAAAGGCTCAGCCCAGATCTATTTATTTTTAAAGATTTTTCTCTCTTATGCCACTGAAGGACCAAAGGAAAACAAAAAACAAACTTAATATATCAGGTAAAAAACTTAATAAAAGGAAGAACATGGTATGAGATTGATTTTGATTTTTCTTAGTAGAACCACCAGCTCCTCCTAGGGAGGAAAGAGCAAGGGTGAGAATATATGTTAAAATTAACCTGATAAGAGACTCAGAATTTTTACGACAGATAACCACAGTAGTAGTTTTGGAGTTGAAAAAATATTTAGGTGCTATCACTATCACAAAACTAACCCAAAATAGAAAATTAACAGAAAACCTACAAAACAAGCTAAACTGAGTTTTGAACACCATAGTCCTTCCACATCCACAATATGCAAATAATTCTCTCCTGCCATTTATATCCCCAGCATCATCCCATATTGAGCACTCCTGGCACTAGAAGTCACTCAGAACCAATTAACATTCAACTACCCGTTTCTCAGGGCTGTGTGCCTTCTATGTTTTTATGCACACAAGGAGTAGCTGTCAGATTCACCTTTCAGCAGCTTAACAAGCACTTAGATGTTCTCTCCAGGTTCAGTAGCTGCTCACAGTAAGGCTGCTTTCAATCCAGTCAGGGGGTTGAACTCTTGCTTCTTCCCTAGCAGTAGCCTTGTAAAATTATCTCAGCTGGAAGTCAGTCCCCACTCCCTAAATTTTCCTTTCTGCCTTTAAGCAATGGATTGTGTGGAAGACTGTGCAGCAGTTTCTGAAAGTGATTTCAGGACATATGGGAAATTCATGGTCTCCAATTTCCCAGCTAGTTGATGAATGCCAGGGGTCATCTAATAACAGCACGATCAACAGTTTCAGCACTACCACTGTGCACCAACACTTACTTCTTAGGACATGAAGGGAATAGAAGTACTGTCATGGCTAAACACTTTCATGGATCAGGGAAATGGGGAGAAAGCAGGAAGGCAAGAGCCCAGAAGTTTCACAGTACCTCTCACCACAGCTCTGTGCTGAATACTCAGTGCTGGATGAACCTGAGCAGAGATATGGAAGAAGGACTTAGAGTAGATCTACTCACCCAAAACACTAGAAAAGAAACATCCTATCAGATGAGTTCTGCTGACTACAGGCAAGAGGAAGTCCAATTATAATGGGTTATGCTGTCTTCTCTAAAATTGTGCTCACATGCAGTTACCCTGCGGGTTTTTCAGCCCTGCTGGCAAACACCATCCTTGGAAGCACGTGAGCAGAAGCACATGGATCTCCTATGAGCACCTTGCTAAGGTAACACCCACAAAGAAACCACTCCATGTCTTGTGGTAAACTATAACTGCTGAACTTCCAGCTGAGAGTATTCCCAGGGCTCTGTGAGCTGCTGTTTGTAACACTACACATATTGAGAGTGATGAGCAGCTGAGCTGACACCTACAGCCTGTGGGAAACAGGCCTTTAGTTTGCACATCCTTTTCAACCATTTTAAGGAGAGACACTGACCCACAGGTATAAAGAATAACAATTGTGGAACTTCTTTTCTTCTGTAGAAAATACTACAGTTAAAATAAAGCTGCCAAGGTGTCCTGATAGAGGCCATCTTATTTCTTACATACAACACTGTCATAAAACTAAATGCTGCAAAAGGAGCAGACAGCATGCCAAGCAGACGCTGCTGATCTGAAATGAATCCAAAATAAAAACCTCCTGAGCCTGGAAATTCTGGCTGGAAATTCCACTACAATAAACCTTCTAGCACTGGCACTCTGGGATCTGGAAAGTAATCTGTTCTCTTGGTCTTGTTAATGCCTTGATTTATACTCACTTCTATGTTCAGCCCCAAATAAGTCAGATTCTACTCAAATACAGTCTGGACAAGAGAATATTTCCCTACTCAGCTGAGTGCCGCTCCATCACAGTGAATTAGAAAAGGCCACAAAGATGCAAAGATTTTTTTATTTTTGAGAACCAAGGCTTCCTATGCCTGTTTCTTTTATTACTACTCCATTTTCTCCATTTTTCTAGGAACCTACTTAGATCAGAAAAATACTACCAGTTACCTGCATCTCTGCACTAAAAAAGAAGAAATCATTCATTCAGATTAGGACCACAAACAATCACCCAAAACCCCCCACATCTGCAGAAGAGAATTCCACCAATAAATCTGTTCTGCTGCAAGTATAGCAGGGAGAAATTTTTTTCAAGCAAAACACAGCTAGACCTTGACTAATCCTTCACACTGAAATGAAGTTATATTTGTGTACCTGGCAAAACTCTAATAAGTATTGTAGTCAAAGAAACTATTCTTGTAGAGAAGGGAAAGTAATCCTGTATTCTCATGTTAAAAAGTCTTGGACTTGTTCCTCAATATTTGCCATTTAGAATTCACTTCTAATTTTCTTGCCCAGCACAGCAAGCACTGCCAGTCTCAGTGCAATCTCAGTTGCACTCAGATTACTAAAAGATGCTAAGGACCAGTCCTAAGTTCACTTAGGAGTTCAGTTCTGTTCTCAGAAGGTTCCTTTGTCCCTATCTAGTTTTCTTACATTATTTTCAATTTCTCAGAAAGAACGTCACAGATTCCCATATTTGTCCTTTCCTTATTGGAAGCCTCCACAGTGAAGATGAGGCATTATCAGAAGATGTTATAACGTGGGAATCACTGATATCTTCAATCTTTGTAATCTTGACACTGTTACACATTAAAAGATAAATGTAAACAATAGCTTTTAACAGTAGTGATATGTAAGAAGAGAACATGATCTGGCAAATTTAAAAACAGTTTAATTCCTGCATACCATTAGATAGCTAAGTTAACCATCAATTCCTGATAATGACTCATTAATTTATTTAGCCAGCAGGGCTGATGTCCCAACTTTTGGTGGATTATCAATAAGAGTCCTGATTAAAAGGAAAACAACTATGCCTTCCATGTTTATACAAAGTTAAAAAAAAACCTGAGCTTTCACACTGAAAAGTTTCATCAAATTTCGTGTCATGTTTTTTGCAGCAATAATTTTGAATGCCATGGTAGGAAGCTGATTTGATCAGCTCTTAATCAGCCTTGTGAAGATGCAGTGGGATGACCAGGACAGACGCACAGAACATTGGCACTTGTCCCTGGACCCCTTGTCCAAGCTGGAGGGCTCCCAGTGCTCCTCAAGCTGTGTGAGCAGGAGGAAAATGTCAGCCTGCTCCCATGGGGGGACAATGCCTAGCCCTGAGGCTGTCAGATGTCACCTGCAGGCAGGAGGGGGAAGCATCCTGGGATGGAGGCAGCTGCTTGGGCAGTGCTGGTGAGCAGAACTGGCCTCTCCTCCTTGTTCTGTCCCTCACCTCCTCCCCTCCTCCTGGTGCCCCTCCTGCGTTGGGTTCATCTTTGAGGGAAGTGCTCTGCTCTCCTGGAGTGGTCCCTGGCAAAGTCTCCTGGTGGCACACCAGCTGACACCCATACCTAGGCATCTGTCCACCCAGCTACATTTAGATTCATCACCTCCAAGCAGTAGTACTGTGAATGTCTCTCCATCATCTGTCTTTACTATGGCACCATCATAAAGACATTAATGTGCTTATTGAATAGTATCAGAAAGAAAAAAAACCCTTGGTTCAGAATGTGCATCTCTCTGCCCCTCCAAACAATATAATTCTTTCGTTTGGAAGAGACCCTTGAGATCACCAAGGATCGTTTGCCCTAAATCCAGAATGGAAAGTGTTCCTATGCATATCTCCTGTATAAAAAGTGGTAATGGAATAAGGTATTCCATCCCTGAACTTTATAACCTATGCAGAATATAGATTAAAACTTGAAGATGTGAGGTGATAATAAATTTATTCTTTATTTAGCATAGTCTGATTATTTGTTTAGAGACAAAACCATTTTAATTAGTGCTAGGAATCTTGGTTCACCTCTATTTGACTTCTACTTCTCCTTCTGCCACATTTTTATTTCACCAGACTGCAATTTGTTCAAATTTGTTTGTCAGGATTTACATACCTGATATGTAAAAAAAATTATTCAACTGAGAAGCTCAATCTTGGAGTGCTTACGCTATCATATAACACATGCAATGTTTTACTTACAACCTGACAGTGAAAATTATTAAATTTGTATCCTTGTAGCATGTTGACACCAGGAAAGGAAGTTCATTTTGTCTACACAGGCAAAATCATGTGATGAAAGACACGGCAGAGCATTTTGACTTATACAGCAAAGAAGTTCTTACGACATATAAAAGTTGTGTGTGTGTTTTCCTGTTGCTCTTTTTTTTTTTTAAATAACACACAAAGTTCAGTCATTTGAGAAAATCCTCAGAGTAATTGCCACACCAACACTATTTAGCATGTTCCTTTCTTTCCCTGATTGAAACCCACATCAAGTAATTACATGCAATTAAACGTATTCTTTCCAATGCTTTTGCTGTGTTTTCTTTTTTCATTTCACTACAATTACTGTGAATTTCCTTTTACTAATCAACTTTCACTTTTCAAGCAAATTTTCATGCATTTTATGCATCAAAAGGGCCAATACCTTAAAGAGAAGGACCTTTGTAGTCTGCACTGATTGAGGGCCATTTCATCCAAATGTCATCATTTTCATCCAAATTTGTTCTGTGCCTCATCCGGGGTCTGATAATAGGCTCTACACATCAGAAAAAGTCAAATTGCAATTTGAATTGGAGAATTTTTTATTTGCTGCAAGGTAGCAATTATATGAATCTTCAACTACAAAAGGGAACTTTTTAAACAACAGCATTGTAAATCAAATAGTTTGTTCACTTGAGACAGGAACCTAATAAGAAAAAAATATGAGAAAATATTCTCCAAACAAATTCATCCCATCATTGAATTTTTAGGCTATTTGAGACAGAGTGCATTTGGATGCCTGAAGGGGTCTTAAGAGCTACACAGGCAATGGTATGGTGCAAATAACACATGTAAGTCAGCACTGATAGACATAAAGGGCAGGATCTCTGTCCTTTATCAAATAACTATTGTTAGTATCTTCCTAGTCTTAAATATTTTAGGAGCACAAACACTTTTCAGCCTCCATTAAATAACATGGTATTGGCTTCTCTCTATGCCAAGAGGAGAGGAAACATGCTACAGCCTCACCTAGAGTAGTTATAACAGCTCCCATTTCTAATTTGCAGAGGTGACCGGTCCAATTACTAAGTAAAACAGAATAATAACAGCTGTTACACCAACAGAAACAACCTTTTCTTCATGGCTTCTTCCACAGAACATCATACTTGTTTCTGGTCCTTTCCATGAACCAGTTGCCACCAAAAACCTATTGGGAAACCAGAGAGCCTGAAGAAATCCATTCCTCCATACACCTCCGTGTTCATAGCACTCAAAACACCACTGAATTTTCCTTAAGCACATAAGGGTATGGTAACAATGCACTTCAAGATTATTACTGCATGATGCTTACAGGCAAGCTATTCAAACAGATTCACCTTAACATCAGCAGCCCCAAGCACAGGACAGGAACACCCCACAGGAACAAAATAACTCTCCTAGAGCTTGTTTCTATATATGGTGGGCTGATGAGCTCCACGCAGTGTGCTGCATCCAGTGGTTGCCTGGCAGTGATTTCAGCTCACCTATTTAAATCTCTGCTGAAATGGAAGGGCAGGTTGCTAGCAGAGGCTGGAACTAGACAGAAGGCATCACTGGAATCAGCTGGGAGCTATGGTACTCAGTAGTTCCCCACCTGAGAGCTCACATGTTTTTTGTTTTGCTGACAATCCAATTTTGTCACTGGTCTGCAAAGGAAAGCATTCTTGAATCATGTTTGTCTGAGAAACCATCACCAGTCCCATATTATAGAAAAATATTATTATCTATATGCCTTTGATTGCATCATAATTCTGAACAGAAAAATTCTATACACGAGGAAGATACCCGAGGAATAGTCCTGAGCTCACACTGCGGTTTGGCCAGTGTGAATATAACCTCAGGGAAGCCACTGGAGTGTGGCAAGGGATCACACTCCCCAGAACAAAGATGTTCCATCCTCAGGCATATATGATCCAGAAAAATCAAATATGGAATCTCTTTGGTCCTAGGACGGTCCTTGCTTGGAGTCAATCCAGGGGTGATCGTATAACCAGTCAGAAGCAAGACATTATGAGTAAAATCCACAAAACTGATAAAGTCACATTGCAGCACACACCACAGCACAGGTCACAGTTGAGACAGCCATGAGACACAGAATATCATCATAGAGTTTCAGAGAGCTTTAAGCATTCACGCAAACAGAGTAACACCTTACCACATCAGAAGGCTTCAGGCATCTGCCATACAGAGTAACTCCACTTCAGAAGGCTGCAAGCATCTGCTCTTCTTGCTCTTTAGCCCAACCTTTTATACCCCTCATGGTTCATACATTGCACCTGTGTGCCCTCTGCTCCCTTTGGTGATTTTCAGCACACCTGGGCACTCCAGGTCTCATTGCTGTCAATGCTGCTCACCTGCTTCTCACAGCTGTAGCCCATTGGGGATGAGGCTCAGCCACAGCCCCACTCCCAACTACCACAAACTGGTTACCTACAAAGTAATACTTTTATTCTATAGATAAACTCCCATGTACTGGCAACTTAATTGAGTTGTGTTTTCTCTTGCACAGAGAAAGCAGCATATTATTGGGGTTAGAGTTTGCCAGGGTTTGGAAAACTACAACTTCAGTAGCTGAGATAATGCTTAGCTTCCACATGTGCCACAAAATAAGGAAAGTGGATGATGTTAATAGAGTCAATTGTTTTCTCCCGTACTTCCCTGGCCATTTTAATATTGGAATTTCAGTTTGGTAAAGGGTAAGGTGTGGGATGGAAGATGTGTGAAGGAGTTTGGAAATGCTAAACATTTTGTGCTACACACAGTTAATAAATTAGGAAGAGGTCTGGTGTTAATACATTTCAATCTTTTTTCCTCTAGGTGTTAAACCATCTATTTTTGTCTAAGTATTGGTTCCCTGTCTGAAGTCAAAATAATGAATAGTGGATATGTTATGGACAGTGGAAGCTGAAAGTCAAACCAATTTATAGATGGATCTTGAAAACTCAGCAGAGTTAGACTACTGAAATCAAAAGGCTCCAATATCTTATTTTCTATTTTAACCAAAAAAAGGAAAGTCTGGTGATATTTCAGGTGAAAATTGTGGCAGTGATAACGATTAGAATTTTTAAAAGTAAAATGTCAGAAGTTCTGTACATGACTAGAATCAACTTAGTCTACACAGCTGTGGAGAGGGTATCAGCAGTGATCAATTCCTAATGTTATTGTTTGCTGTGGGTAGACTGAATTATAAGAACATAAATGCTCAAGAGTGAAGTTTATGTTTGGGCTCTTCAAAATATAAAATTTTAGGGATTATAATAATGCTTGGTTTTTCCTTCTTCCTCAGAGAATTGTATTGAGTTGTAATCGTGGTCAGGATAAAGGTTTGGAAAACTGAGAGGATCTTAAAAATAAAACTTTGGTTAGCTGCTACATGCTTACAGTTAGGAAGAATGATATTGGCAGTAGCCAGTGCCAGTATCAAGCTACAGCTGTGGCTAGTGTTGGGCCTGGGGTTAGAGCTAGAATTCAAGAATCACTATCTCACCTCTTTCTAGCTGGATTGCAGTGTATCCACAGATTTGGAGGTGGTTTTGTTTTCAGAGAGTACAACAGTGGTTTCCTGAGTTTGACACACAGAAACAAAATTGCTTTTCTATGCAGATTATGCTCTGCAAGTCCTAGAGGTCTTCAAAGGCTGTACTTTGGCTTCTCAAGTCCAACAGATATATATGGGTCTGGCCAAAGAGCTGCCTCTCACAATTCCCTCCATGATTGTTGCCTCCAACTCCTCCCAGTCTTCTCTTAGAAAGGACTTATCACAGAATCAGGATTCTTACCTTGTATTTTGCTTTGACAATTTATTGAATCTGAAATTTATTGAATTCTTCTATTTTGAATCTGAAAAAAATCATCAGTAATTCAAATGGGCACAGAAAAATAAATTATTTTTCCCTTTCAACCTATGATACTGCTGAACAGTTTTATGAGGGAAAGTTTCATTTGCCTTTTAACCATCAGGCATTGGCCAGCATTCAAGGAAGCATATCCATTCAGATGAAGAACTGGCTTGTTTCAGTACTGAGCAGCCAAATTCATCCTTGGAGTAAAACCAATTAATATTTGTAAGGGATTTATGGCAGACATTAATTTAGGCCATTGGAAGAGGTAAAAGTGGTGTATTTTAAGTATCCTGGCAGGACATATTAGTAGATTATATTCTACAGAAAACATGTAAATCTGGGAAACACAGGTTTTATTTTTAACGTACATGGAAAAAAAAAAAAAGGCAACTGAGGTAGTATTAGCTCTATAAAGTGTTTATCTCCACAAAGAAAAACTACCAAAGTACCCACATCCAGCATCTTTCCTCACCTCATTTCAGACAGCATATGGATAGAAAAAAGGCACAAATATCTATATATAATTTAGTAAGAAAGCATTGACCCTGACTGCCTTGCTTCAGAAGTACATTTCAGACCACTCATTCACCATCAATATTAGTGCAAAAGCAAATACCAAAGACTAAATCTCTGCCATTGAAGGCTGCATTCTTTATGGAGCCTTGTGGTGACTCATGGTTGGCCTTTGGACAAAGGAAAACACTTGGAAATCCGTATGCTAGAGATCCCTATCTCCCATGTGGGGAAAAAATGGTCAAATTTGGAAAAGGAAGCTGCAGTGAATGAACATGCCCTTAAACTTGCATCAAGGAACTATTCCAGGCACTGTAACTTACAGCATACCTGGAACTGTGCTAAATTACCATCTGGATTTACCCTCTGTTGATTTATCACAAGAAAGATTATTAAATTTTATTATTTGGGCTTTTAGGGATTCTTGGTTACAACCTTAATGGCACAAACAGTGTTTTAATACTTATTGGGAAAGACAATAAGAAAATAACTGCTTTGTCTTCCAGTGGCAGGAATTAATTTTAAAAAAGTGGAGGATGAAATTACATGCTCCAAAAATCACAGAACCTTTTTGTACTTCAAAAACTGTAAAACAGTGAGGCACAGAGAATTTCTGAATCAGACTGACATTCATCCACAATATCTTGGAGTCACAGGGATAGAACTTTCAGTTATGTTTGCTGTCTGGAAAATATCAATAAAAAGGACAACCTGGGTAAATACCATCCAGAAGCCAGATGGCACTAAGCAGGGCACCCATATCCACCTCAGGATTGCAATGCAAACTCTGACCTGTCTCCAGCAGGAAGGCATCTGCTTGTTTGGTATGAGAGCCCATGTATGAGATCCCCAGACATCAAAATTATAAAGCTTTTATAGTGACAAGTGGCATATTATACCAGCTTCAATTACCTACCTTTCATTACTGCTATTGGACCAGAAAATATCATTCATGAAGCACCTGCATTATTGAAGTATCAAAAAAAGGGAAGAATAATTGATATATTTTCTGTAAAATGCTATAAAACACGTGACATGAAACCTAGATCTTTTAGGCATCTGACTCATTTTTGCTTGTAATAAAAAATTTCTTAAGGGATGGTGTTGGACACTGGCAGGGTGTCATGGAGTAAGCCCTCTGAAGCACAGTTCTGGGCACATCAAGAGAAAGAGTGTGATCAGGGACAGTCAGCATGGATTTATCATAGGTAAATAATGCCTGGGTACCTTCTATGATAAAATATCTAGATCTGTGGGCAAGGGGAGGGATGTGGATGTCATCTACCTTGGCTATAAGCAGGAATTCTGACACTGTCTCACGCTACACTCTTGTAGCCCAGTCAGGACATTATGGGCTGTAGAGGTGAACAGTTAGAGGAGTAAAAATTCTGGTTGGATGGAGGGGTTCAGAAAGCAGCAGTTAATGGTCATTCTCCACCTGGATGGAGGAGACTACCTGGCAGGGGTCTGTGTGTCAAAGGGGAGCCTTGGGAACTGTTCTGTGCCCTCTCCTGTTCACTATCTTCATCGGTGCTCACTCACCTGCTCCAGCCATAAGGAAGAGATTATGGAGCTCAGCTAATTAGCAAATGACTACAAATGAGGGAACAGCTGAGGCTGCCAATGGCAGCAGGGGCAGTGCTGCCATTCAGGACTTAGAGAAGAAGCCTGGAGAAGAGCCAGCTTCTGGAGGACTGAACAGGGGCTTTTGAATACCTGTGAAGAGGTCCTCAAGAAGACAGAACCAGGCTGTTTGAAGGGCTGCCTGGCAGCAGGATGAAAGGAAACAGGTATCTGCCTCTGATGATATTAATTCCATAATACATGCTCCTGCAGGAAACATGAAAGGAATTAATCCTCAGGTTTTATTGAATAGATAAAAAACCTTTGCATGGCTTTACAATCTGTCATGCATTTCAAAATGCTGTACTCAGGGGATTTGACATAGCTCCCACAGGCTGAAGACATCCAAAGGATTAGGAATTTTTTTAAGTTTGTCTTAACCATCGTTTTTCTTCCTTGTCCCCTAATCTGCAGTGCATAAAGTTTGTCTCTAGGTGTGGACATGAACCACACTTATTACATATATCTCACAGTGGTATAAATACCAATTTTTAGCAAAACAATTGCTTTACATAGTCATGTTGTATTTCTGCATTATATTTGCAAAATCACGTTTTAGGAATCATTTGTCAACACACTTTCTCAGGAGAACAGATGTTTACCTAAAGAGTCTGATTCCTTTTAACTTTTTCTGATTTGAGAGGAAATAAGCTTTGAGGCCTCCAGGATTTGAATGCAAACTATTCTTTTCACTTTCAAGTTTGGGCCCTTGCTTGCTCATGTTAATTATTTTCCAACTGTAAAAGGGCATTTCCTTCTCTAGTCACCAAGCTGAGAGAGTTAAGATGAAAATCATACATTAGAGAAGAAAGCAGAAGAAGAAGAAACTAAAGCTGAAAGACTCTCTGACCACTTAGTGCAATGAACCACTTACCTGAGATCAAGTCACAGTGGAATCAGCATCAGCAGAAGGAAAACACAGGCAGAGACTTTTTGTCATCAGCACCTGACAGCACCTTTGAGTACCTCAAGGGGCTATAAGAGAGCTGGAGAGGGACTTTTTACAACAACATTGAGTGACAGAACACAGGGGGTTGGCTTCAAACTGAAAGAGTGCTGGATTATATCGGATACTAGGAAGAAATTATTTACTGTGAGGCACTGGCACAGGTTATCCAGAAAAGCTGTGGACACTCCATGCCTGGAAGTGTTCAAGGCCAGGTTGGATGGGCCCTGAGAAAACTGATCTAGTGAAGGGTGTCCCTTCTCATGGTAGGGAGTTTAGAACTAGATGGTCTTAAACTCAAACCCAAAGCATTCTGTGATTCAATAATAATTTGGAATTTAACAACAGTTATGTAATAGTAAATGATGCAACTGAGTTAAAAAAAAACTGGTGATTTTTGCTTACCTTCCACAATTGCAACCAGACCAACTAGGTGAAGCAAATGTCTAAATAAAGGAACATAATACACATTACTTTTTTTTTTTTTAGATTTCAGAATGCTGAAACAAAATAGGGTTTTTTTTGTCACATGTATGAAGCCTATTCTTTGTAGATAAGAAGTGCAAACAGGGCTTAAGTGGAGTAGCACATTTATTCTCTGCAGAGGAAAGTATTTCTTAAACAGATGATTAAAGCACTGCTGTAGATGATTTATTTGTATAATACTCTTCTTTCTGTATCCTATATGCAAATTATTACAAAACTGGGAGCTATTCCATAACTAATCCAAAGTCCACAGTTACATGGTCACATCAGTGCAGTACTGGATACTTATAGCAAGGTGAGGAGGAAAAATCCCTCACAGACCATATAAAACAAAAGCCTAAATTTTGCTCTCAAAAAGCCAGTTACATTGGGTAGGATTTTTGATTTCCAAAGACAACAATGGCTTTTTAATTATATATCAAACCCCATATATTATGTTAACTGCTGTTTATCCTCTGTTTTGAAAAGCAAAATTTCTGTGTAGAGATAACATAGGTATTTGGAGAGACCTGGAGGTGCTCTCATAGACACACTTGAGCTCCTTGGTTTTGAAGAGAAACCAAAGCTTGGAGATCTTAAAAAGCTCAGGGGAGATCACGGCATGGGTCCCTGATAAATGGGTGCAAAGAGCAGCCCTGCTGCCTGTCAGGATTGGACTGAGCTTGGTGGTGCCAGCACTCCCACTTGTGTATCCCCGCCCGGGTGTTGATTCAGGATCCTCCAGCTAGCAAGGGAATGAAATAAATTTACTCTTTGCATTTCAGCCATTGGTTTGTGGTTGTTCTGGCTGCCTGCCTGTGTCAAATCACACAAGAACCAAGTGCTACACTTGAGCAACATCCTTATTGCACAGAACAAAGAGCAAGCCAGCTTTGGACCCATTAAAAGACACTGGTTTGTGCTCTTCTGATTGCAGTCCGACCCTGCTGCTTCCTCCATTCCCTTTTTCCTGCAGGAGCTGAGACTGGGATCAATTGACTTCTCTAAACCCAGGTGGACTTTATCAAACCTCTTTCTATAATCTGTCAGGCACTTCTAATCACATTAGTGATTTCCCATCATACAACATCAGTAATTATATTATTAGACTTGGGTTGAGGGTTTTTTTCCCATCTGATACAAAACTGCCTCTGCATATTAATAACTTTTCTACCATGAGACTTCAATGAAGCAGAATATCAATGAGATGTGATGGGTGGAAAACTGTTAGTGAGATAAAAGATGTTCACATTTGGGTATAGACGTGGCTCTGTTAGAAATGGTTTCCTTACAATGAGAAGAAGTCTCTGTCCTTTTCTTGCCTTTCATTTCCCTCAATGTGGGACAATTGTAAAACTTTATTTACAATTCATATGGAGAATGATTAAATAGCTTTCATTCTCTGAGTGTTGAACAACTCTGCAAATCACAAAGGCATTCACTCGGTAAGAAGAAATTACAGTGATATTGTCTCATCCTCAGCATCATTTGTTACTTTAAAAAACTTAAGAAAGTATGTCAAATTGTGGCAGAGACTGTAGCTTTATCTAAAATAAACTTATTAAAGAAGACAGTTTTTTATTAGCAAGTCAGAAACCAAATGATTAAACAGCTTTCTCTCTTTCTGAATACCAAATAGAAATCAATGTACATTATACAGCTGTGGCAGCTGAGACTGCAGAAGATCCAAGGACAGCATAAAGACTGTAATTTACTGAAAATATTTCACCCAGCCAGCAGTCATAAGATGAAGTCTAGTTTGCCCACATAATACATTCCCTTGCTCTTTTCAATATGAATTTAGAAAACTTACTTGTATAAACTGTAAAAAGGTGGTAGTATTGTTACAAATCCACAACTCTCCAACTAAAAAGAATTGTTTCTATATCCTAAGCAGTCTCTATAGAAAGCTTTTTGAAATATCATATATTGTTACTCAATGGCAGCCATTGTTAAAATTTTTTTATTGGTGGTTGTGACAATTGCAGCAATAGAAAACATAACTGCAAACCACTGTGTTTCTCTAATCTGCTTGCAACACTCAATAGAAAACATCATAACAAGTGTGTGCTGACCCAGTGATTAACCCACAGTGGCTCCCAGTATGTCAGCTCTGTGGAGATCTCCATGGATAAAGTACAGAGGATCTGGGTCTACCCAATTCACATGATTAAAGGATGATTTCCATTTAACATTACTATGAATGGACCTACAACAAATAGTTGCACACCTGAGAGCTAAAGTATTTCAGTAAAATATGCAGGAGTTTTGGTTTCTTGTAGTTTCTTTTTTTTTTTTTTTTTTTTGCTGAGATTCCGAAGGGGACACAGAAATTAATTTTCCTCAAACATAAATACAAGACTTTTACACATTTTCACAAGTTATCCTTGGTCCACTTTTTCATTTGCTGGACATAAGCTGGTAGAACTGGAAAAAACAGATAGATGTGGTGCAGGGTAGCTGAAATTTAAATAGTAAACAACAGAATGGCAGAGATACATAATGGAAATGAAAATATTCTGGATGATATATACTAATCACCACAAAATAAATGTATATTTTTAAATCAACTTATTACTAGAAATCATATTCATTCTATTACTCTAATTTTATTGATATAATCAGAAATTATTTACCATTTATTAGCATATGACCTGAGCAACATAAAACAATATCACTCAGAAACCAGTTCTTTTCTAAATGGTTTGGACAAAAGATTCATATACCTCATACAGCTAATATACCTTCCACTACACAGCATCCATGTTTGTGTGCCTAACAGATGTAAATCTTGAGGGGCCCTGAATTAAATAATTGTACCATAGGTGATAATCAGGTTGGAAATATTATGCCTTTAGAGAGACATCAAGACAAGTTCCACACTGACTTATGGCATGAAAAATTGTACCAGCTGCAGTTGGAGCAGTTAAGGAGGACAGTTATAATATGTCAATGGAGTTCACAGATGATGCAAAGCAGAACAAAGGTTTGCCAGTTCTAACTGATAGATTTTATAGAGGTAAAATTGCAAATCCAGAGAGTATACAAAGACTCAAGAACATGCATTTAAGCATGTAAGTATTTACAAGTATAAATAAAGTATATTATACTTTAATATACTGCAAGTATTTATAGTGTGCAAAGATTAAAACCTTGCTAGGCGTTGCCCTCACACCTTCTCAGCTTTTTAAAACATATTCACCATTTGATGTCAGGTGAATACATCCAGGCTGTGCCTGGTGTAGTTTAGGGAAAAGGTGAGGGTTTTCATTCTGGCTCTGGCTCATGTCCATGCAGATGAACTGCTTTACTACCCAAATCAGAGAAATCACACCTGAACTGCAGACTCTAAAATGGCCTTGGTTTCTGGCTGAGCATTTTTTGAGACATTGATACTTGGTCTAAGCCATCTCTGCTAGGAAACACACTTTGATGTTATGGATGATTTGGGGTAGTTTCCCTAGCAGTGAGGATGACACCTTAGAGCCCAGTTTAATTTAAGTCTACAAGTAAAAGGCAAAAGTAAAATTGGTTTCAAACAAGTGAATTTCAGGAAGCAGACAGACTTTACAGCTTTGCTTTGCATACAGGGCTTTAGCTAACTCTTTTCCTTAAAAGTTTAGTGCAGTCATTGTTGTGATTCAGAGTTTATGCTACCCTTACAGCACGGTGACAATAAAATTTCCTAATTTGCTATACCAGGTCTTGTCTTCCCATGGCAGCCCACAGCAACCCCCAGTGATCCTGTGGAAACTGCATTTACATCTTGCAGTGAGACAAAAGGGTTTTTATATCAAATGATAGCAGAATTCTTAGAAATTCAGGAAATCCACTGTAGTTGTCAAAGGCTACCATAATTTATTTGATTACAGTAAATAGTAAAATAATTTTTTAAAGTTAGTCCCACTTCTGTGCATTAGAGACTTTTTATCTCTAATGATTCTTTTGTTTTTAAGTACAATTCTATTAATATCCAAGTTACAAAATCTTGTTCTGTAGAATAGTTGTAACTATTAAAAATACACAGTGACCATGTCCAAAACTTGGAGATTGTTTAGTCATAACCATGAAAAAATCGGATACATTTCTAATGAAAATTTCAAACAAAAATATGGAACCTTGAAGAGACAGGATTATCTGGTGATAATTGTTTGGCTTGCAGTATATACATTATCATTTTTCTATGAAATTTTAGGAAAAGCAGTTGGAGGAAAGGCCAGGCAGCTGGCTCATTCCTAGAAGAATATGAATGAGGACTCCTCATTATTTCGTTTGATAGGATTGTCACTGGCTGGAATTACTAGCAAGGCATATAGGCCCAATCACAGGGACATCATTCACATTATTATAGAAATATTTAATATTATTTTAGGGTTAAGAATAGTGAAGGATTCACTCTCTTAAACTTTGTCAGGTAGGTCTCTTTGCAGTTGGAGCAATAATATAATCTAGAACATCATTTTAGTGGTTTTTTATACATAAGAATATACGTAACAGACAACTACAGATAAAAATAAATTTGAGGACGCACAGGAAAGTATCTTTATATTGTAAAAATTTTCAATCCTACATATTCCAGGTAAACTAGAAATCCCATAAAACACTTTTTTGGAGCAAGTCAAACAGAACAAACATTCACAGTCTGAAAACAACAAGACACACAATATGTGCATAGATGAAGGAGACAAAAAAAACACTTATCAGGAATACACTGCAAGCCAGAAGGCTGCAAAAAAGCTTATGCAATGAAGCTCATGTTAGCTGTTATTCAGGATACCTAAATTTGGGGAAACATTTGGAAAAATAAATAAATGGGGCCCATATGATTTCAGATTTTTGACATTGTAGTAAATGGGCCTTGCTTAAGTAGTGATCAAAGACATTTCAGAGAGGGTGACTGCAAACATGGAAGGAAAAACTGAAGCAAATAACAGTATTTTTAACAAGTTAAAAATAAATTGTTTCAGAGTTTTAGACTCACATTCCAGTGTTCTTTCTCAATACGTGAAGACACTGAAGTATGTTAGC
Organism: Irena cyanogastra; assembly: GCA_013397155.1. Lineage (NCBI taxonomy): Eukaryota > Metazoa > Chordata > Aves > Passeriformes > Irenidae > Irena > Irena cyanogastra. The sequence continues at coordinate 45,239 of VWZV01014406.1, read as the reverse complement.
GCAACAAGAATTTTTACAGCCAAGAGGACTGAACTGCAAAGGGGAACTGAGAGGAAGTAGAGTGCAAAGCATGACTGAGGAGTAACTGAAAGATGTGAGAAAATGAGGTAAGGAGTGATTAGAGCAGACCACTGATCTATAAAATCCTGAACTTGTAAAGAAAAAGAAGTATTGACATTGTACAAAAAAAAAAAGTACAAAAAGAGTCTATAACACTACAATATCATCTAGTTATTCTAAAACTAATAAAAGCACCTGAGAAGTAGTGATGGGTTTCAGTACATTGCCTGACATGTCTAATACTGTGTTCTTTGCAGAAAAAGCCAGTGTTGCATATTGACTGATAGAGTGTGCTACAGACTACTTTTTTTTCCTGTATGAACATCACAGAACAGGGAACAAGTCTCTTGAGCTCCTTTTTTCCAAACCATTTCTGATGTCATTTAATATGTCTGATATGACTGCAGCAGTATTAGGGGGATGGAAACACAAGGCATGTCTATACTGAAGTGGAAGTGCAGGTCTGGGCCTCACCAGACAGCAATTCAAACCAATTTGCTTTCTTCATGTTCTGCAATTGGAATGCTGAGAAAACTTGAGCTTTCTCTGATCCAGCAGCCTTCAAGGGCCTAAGAAAGAGAAAACACAGATGTTATTGGGAAAATTATATGTGTATTTAGTATCCAAAGTAAAAAATAATCAAGAAAAACATCAACACAAAATAGAAGGTAATCCAGATTGCCAATTCTTTTTGTGCTTTTTTCTTCTTATAAGCAGTCTAATGTTCAGA